>CM027872.1:17048818-17439747 GCA_016097615.1 Eucalyptus dawsonii
TGACCGGTTTGTTGATCCTGAAAGTCGGAGGGGTATATTCCAGCTCGTACCCTTTAGCCACGATCTTCGCAACTGCAACCCAAGGGCGAGGGTTCGCCTTACTAGCCTCTCTTCTCAGTTGAGGATGCTTCAAGTGTGACCTACCCCTACTACGAGTTCTAGCAGCAGCCAGAGCTCGAGAGGGTTGCACATCGCCACTACCAGACGCAACAGATGGATTCGAGGTCCCAAGATTCTGGTCATTCACCAAAGCACTAGCCAATAACAAAATCTCAGTAGTAGGAGGAGAGGAGCTTCGAGCAGAGGTCTCCCCATCCTCCGCGAGGACTCGATTCAACCCCGAGTCCATCAATCCCAGTAGAATGAAACAAACTAGAGCTGCCCAATAAACCCTACCCGCAATACGCCATAAACAATTCGGGAAGGGGACTTACCAGTCCGAGAGAGGGCAGTCACACCAGCTAGGATGGAATGCCGAACCAACTGGGAGGAGTGTTGAAGGCGAACAATGAAGATTAGACCGAGACGAACAACGAGATCGAAGCTCCTAGGGTTAGCGAGATCTGTAGACGTGGGTCGACCCAACCAAATCTGTTTAGTGGGAAGGAAGAGGCACAAGAGAGGAACCTACCCTCCAAATTTCAGCTCAAACGGGTGGCTAGAACCGGGAGTGAGCAGCTCACCAGTCGGATGAACAGTAACGTGGGAACCAAAAGGGGCATTGTTCTCCAAAGCTTCTTTCTTATTGGACACTTCCAAATTTTTATCTCTTGTGACACTGGAAAATTCATTTAAACTTATTAACCATGAAAATTATATCATATAGAGAGTCGTCACTAGTTTATTGGAGCCGACTAAAGATTCGGTGGCGTGAGAGGATAGCTTACTTCCTACACAATCAGAAATTTAGGATTTGAGACTTGATCATATCAATTATTCAAATTAATGCTCTTTGGTACCCTAACTTGATTAATTTGTTAACTAAATGCCCATGCGGTCTTTCTGCCAAATTGTGAGTCCTAAAGTTTTCATTACCTAAGTGTACACACAATTTTTTTTTCGGTGTTTATAATGATCCCAAGAATTCAACCTAGCCAATTAACTAGAACAAGTGAATCATGACACAAAAGTGATATAAAATGATAATTAATTCATCAAAATAGTAATAAAAGAACAATTATAAGATAGAGTGCACTAAGTTAATTTAATAGGAGTTAATAAAAAATAAAATAGTGCCTTATTACGAGTCCCAAGACAGCAACTCAAATGAGTTAAATTTCGACAAAAGAACTGCAAAGTCTTAGGAACTTGGCGTATGAGACGTTCAAGTGTCAAAAGTTAAGAAAGTGACACTTAGTATCACTTTTAAAAAAAAAAAAAATAGGATCTTGAGTGCCGCATCCGATAAACCCCGCTGGAAATTTTACGTAACAATTTTTTTATATTAATTTTGCTCACTTACGTGGCTCGCCGGAAGGCTGACTCGGCAAAAGAAACACAAAAACGACGACGTTTTTGTGCAATTCAAATTCTAATATAAAAATTAATTAAATTAGATCTAAAACCCAATTATTTATTTTTAAAAAAAGGAAGGAGGAAGATGAATTTAATTTAATTAATTTTTATATTAATTATTTACCCACATCGGCAGCAATATGACATCGTTTCGCACTTGGCTCGGCGAAAATCGCCACGTCGGTGCTTTAGCTAGACTTTCTCCCTATTTGGCACTTAAGCTGATCCATTTTGCTTCAATTTTCACATTTAAATGTTAATTTCCCAACTTTTGGCATTTAAGTGTCTACTGTGCCAAGTTTTGACACTCTAGATGTCTTGGACTCGTTAAATTCCAAATCAATCCAATTTCATTTCTTAAGGACTACTCTATTGATATCTGAACTAAGTCAAAAGTATTCACTAAAAGTCCTGAGCTATATGTATACTAATTAAACAAAACTAAGCTAAATCGAACATTAAGATATAATGACTACGGATGTGTATGGTTCATATGGGTGGATCCTATTTTGGAACCAGAGACCGCTCATTAAGGATCGGTTTGAAAAATTGAAATTGGGAATTACCGTTGATTTCATGGATCCACTCAGGAACCCAACTGTTGGTCCGAGCCAATTCTTGGGTGAGTTCATGGAATTGATCCCCTATTACTACAAAATTGCATTCATCAATTAATATTATGGTGAATCTAGTTTAATGGAGCGAATCAACAATACTTGTTAGCTAGGAACTTAATTTCTCCAAAATTCATTGTGTGATCCTCTTTGGGTTTTCCGACACCAGGAATATTTGGAGAATTAGATTCCACGTTAGAAGTCCTAATCTCCACAGAAGTCAAAACATTAATTGCTCGATCCATCTTTTTTCAACGCTAATTTAATTTAATCACTAAGATAGCTAAGAAGAGACATAATTATGCTTTTAAACGAGCTATTGGTTCTTAATTTCATATCATAACAACAAAATGCCGCAGCATTTATGAACATCTCAATCGGTGTTCTTTATCTTCTTCGTTTGTTTATTTTGTTTTGACTAAGAAAGCAAGTAAATGGATTGTTAGAATGAACAAAAAGTGAGGGGTTAATCTTATTACGCACCCAAAAGAAAAAAATTAGTCAATAATATCCAATATTACGAATATATATGTACATATATATATATATATATATATATATATATATATATATATATATTGGTCAAAAAATTACAAAATAATTAAGTAATTAAGTTGAAATTTCAAAGCCCAATTTCAGTTACGCTCCTGTTAAGCCTATCTTGAAGGACGACTGCACTAAGCCCATTTTTTTGTTAACCACATCAAGCCTACCTTAAACCTAATTTCTATTATAGATGGAATGATGGATTAAGCCCTGAACCAACACTGATTCTATTTTCCAATATATAAAGCCCTATCTTCTTATTCACCGTTCTTGCCCTTCACTTTCTTCTTGCACTCAATTCGTTCACAGAACCGTTCCCAGAACATGGAAATTTCAATTTTCCACCGTGAAACCTTGAACGCCTAGAGGTTAACAACAATCTTGAAGACATCCAGAACTTCAATGAACAAAAAATTCTTCGAAACTTGTGATGAAAATACCCCTACCCTACCGTCACCTATCTCCAGTCGTTCCCGGAGCGTTGCTGCTGCTGCTGCCACTTTCAGCCATCATTTTCTACCACCAATAGCCAACCGGCCACAGGATAATGATGAACAAGCCAGTGTAAATGGATATAGACTAAGACTTAGGCCATGGATTCAGTGCCATCATCTCGACGACGATGGACACCATTGTTGATCACCGGCGTATGCAAATAGAAAAGAAAACAGGAGACTATTCAGAAATGTTCTTGGTGACTATGGAACATATTAAAATTCTCACCTAGTGATTGACAACATGAACGATAACATATAAAATGCATCAATACTTGTTCGGATCGACCAATGGAAAAGACTATTTCACCATGATTTCCCATACTTGTCGGCATAGAATCCAGACACAGTATCGTGGTAATTTTTATCCAAAACTACTTTGAACACGGCAAAATCAGTACCAATCATCGAGACACGACTCAGATCTTATATGATTCAGCAGCTTTGACATGGTTCGGCCTCTAATCTCATCAAAACAGGGCAGTTCAGAAACCGAGGTTCTCTGGTTTGTCACCTATGTCGGGAGAGCAACGAGCATATGAGTTAATGATTGAAGCTTTCACGATCGTCCATGAACGAAACTAGAAATAGGAGAGCAGGTTCAGACGAGATTTGGACTCTTCAAACTTTCTCAGCCAAAAACAGAGCCGAACAAGGGTGATGCGGGAGCAGCTATCGATGATGGTTTACAGCGAGAACAACGGCCAACAGCGCGGGAATCGCTAAAGAGTCGCGAGGATAAGCTTTTCGTAAGGTTCTCTCTCCATTTTCCCTTCTCTCTGTGATTTTTGTTTTCTCTCTCGTCCTATTCGCCCTCTGTTAACCTCCCTCTAGGTTCTGGGGATTCTGTAATGGATAAAGACGGGCAGCAATGATCTACTGAAGGGTGCTGTTGTTGTTGATACTTAATGATCGTGAATCGCTTTGATAGAAGAATCATGGTTTTTTGAACAAAAAAAGTTAGCCCAAAGCAACTTGCATAATGGATTAGTTGGGGATTTGTGACTCCTTCGCTATTTCTAGTAGAGGTGATCGGTTTTCAGTCCAGTTCCCAATTTTGAGAACCAAGGACTGAATCATTTGGTCCTAGGACCAGAAACCAGAGCGGACCATCGGTTCAGGTCCGTCCAATTGAACTGCCACTTTTTTTTTTTTTCCCTCTAAAGAGTGGCCATGCACAACGGGAGAAAGTGAAAATCTTAAGATATTAACGGAATGACGATGAGTAAAGAGTTATTGTGCCGTAACTTGTGGTATCATTGGACAAGATAGTAATTAGTTCACGAGTTTACTATTTTTTTGAAGAAGTTATTAAAAAAAAAACGTATATGTAGTCGGTCTAGTCTAGTTTGGTTTGTTTCCCTCTTGGAACAGGAACCGAACCGTCCGGACATCGGTTTCACTTTTAAGAATCGGGAACCGGACCAATACTCTCAAGAACTAGACTGAATAGGCCAGTCCGATCAATCTAGGTAATTCCTGGTTTGGGTGGTCAATATTGCGCACCCATAATTTCCGAAGTAAAATAAAGTAACTTGCTCGATGGACTAGTTGGTGTGCTAGACTCTTTTTCTTGTTTTGCTCAAAGCATGTGTTTTCGTTCTCCTTACCAAATAGTCAAAATTAGCTATATGTGATGGATTGTAGATGTATGACAAAAAGCAAGATGCCATTGTTGGGCATATCCTCAACATTTTAGGTTTCCAAACATTGATTTTAGTGGGTCCTATTAATTGTGGTCAGCTTCATTCATCGCTAGAGGATTAGGCATCACCAACTAACAATGTATAATATACTAGAAATTATACTCTAGGCATCATATTTACAAACATTATGATTCTCTATTAAGCGGCTCCTAATCATCAAATAATGCTTCAGCACCTTCATCAAATTATTGCTGCCAAACTTGCTGTAAATTTTTGGCACGTAACTGCCATGTAAAAACCTACATTGATGGCATATTCACTAATAACGCATAAAATAAAGACATTGAAATCTTAAGGTTGGTACTTTTATGTAAAAAGAAAATAATAATAAGGCAACACAACACTCGTAATTGATAAATTTTTAACGATAATCAATAATGTGCACTCTAAGTTGGTCATATGATGAAAAATCACCTTCTGAGATCAGTTTTAGATAGAGACTTTTGGCTTGGGTATGAAATAAAGGGCCTTTTCTTGTGGCTATCCAAAATAGAGGATAAGGGATTTTTTTCTTCAGTTATCAATATTGAGTGCACACATATTTTCTTATATTCTCAGTATTCTTGTAATTTCAATGGCTTTGTTTTCTGCTTTATTGGTGAACGTGCGGTCAATGTGCGTTTTCACGTGGCAGTTAAAATGCTAAAGATTCGAATATGTTTAAGAAAAAAATTTACTAAAAAATTTGACTATATTATGGAAATATAGCAAGTTCCTTGATTCCTCTTTCAATGTGGACGTACAAAAAAATTTGGCTTTTTTCCTTAGACCAAGTAAAACATCTTTGATGACTCGTAGATGCGAAACGAAAAATCTTGATATTCCTAAGTTTTTGTGGGTTATATACAAGAAAAAAAAATATCTAAGGATAATCTCTAAACATTATGAGACAAGCACCTATGGACAAAAATGATTTTATTTTGGTTCCTTTAACCACCGACGAGCACCCCTTGGAAGTCTTGGTCTTTGTTTATTGTTATTGGTAGGTGAAAGTCTTGGTCTTTGTTTAATGTTTTTGGTTGGTGAAAGTCTTGGTCTTTTTGGACTTCATAGTTTACTCTCTCCGTTAGCTCATTTTATCGCCTCGCTTCACCACAACCTAAGTTTGTCCCTCTGCTTGACAGTGTTCTCCCCCTGCTCCTCCGAACCTGGCGCTTGTGCTTTTGGATTGCCGTCGTTGATACTAATCTCGTTCACCGGTTTGCTCTAGGAAGTCTGCACGGAAAAGGTAAGAAACGTCTACCTACTGGCTTTCTTTTTCCCTCAAGCTGATGCAGCCAAAACTTCGCTGCCTAAAGCATCTGATGGGCATTTAGTACACGAGAGTAACCTATTAGTGGAGGCAAAAACAATATTTTGAGTAAAAGAAGGAGATAGCAGCAACAAGTTCCATAACAAGTTTAGTAAAAAAACTTGTTATTTTTAATTTTGTTAGAAAGTAATATGAGGACATGAAGATTAATTTTATTCTCTCTATCATTCTGAGTCCATTATAAACGAATACTTTGATCTTGGAACTGCTAATTGTGTAAAATCTTTCGCATCGGTGTGTGTTTAGTAAAACAAGTCGTCCCCATGCACTGAACTATCATAGTAAAATACACGCATTTTCTCTCAAGGCGGAGAACAACGTGCAATTGTTCGTGATAAAGAATTAAATTTTGAGTTATGAAAATCAAAATTGTGCTTTGTTAGAAAAATAACACGCGTAGACTCGTGTTTTTTAGCAGAAAAAGGTACATCTACATCAGAGAAGTTTTGAATTGTTCATCTTTTAAATGCATATTAATCTCGTATCAAACAGATTTTGCATTTTGTTAAACCCTAAAAAGCTCAAATTGTCGTTCTATATATACACTCCTAAAAAAGAGCAACTCTCTTATATTTGTTGACTCCCTTTTCTAAGTTATAATTCATACTAAAGAATCTTTAGGTTGTCATTTTTAATTTTAATTTTTGGAGGCGTCCAAAAAAAATTTGTGATATAGAATCAATCGGTGGGGTTGTGAAGCCAAGAACACGTCAAGCCATTGATTTCCGCTCTATCTTTTTCTTTCCTTTGAGCCCGAGAGAGGGGGGGGGGGGGGACCAATAATGCGTATAATCGGCGAAGTAAGGGTTTAGTACGTGCTTTAGTTTTACAAATAATTCATTAAAAAAGAGTGTGAATGAAAAGTAAGTGTTTATCATCGTGCATGCCCACTGTGAGATTTTAAAAAATATGATAGACATAATATAGGGGAAAAATAATGCCTAAAAGAAGTGAAAATCTAACCTCCTTATGAATTTTTCATTATGATGTTATCAAATTGTGGTAAACTCGTCATATTTCCATAATCGTAGATCAAGGAAAGACAAAAAGAAAAAGAGGAACATGCGCTTTCACCCATGGTAAATAGGAACAACATTGTTGGAAGCAACCTCCTTGTCTCTTCTTTGTACCGATCAGAATCGTGATGTCACCATTGCCTACGATGGAGAGCACGTGAATTCTGGGTGAAGTGCATGTCTTTCCAAACGATTCCGAATACAAGATGTTTAACGAATCCGTTCCTCTGCTGCATAAAAAGATCTAAGATAAACAAACGAAAAGACTGGATGGAGAGAGCATGCTTTCTGGGTGGAGAGCACATGGTTTCTGAACGATTCCCGAATACACTGTCTAATGAACAAGCCTTCCTAGGCAGGTGTATTGATTAATCCAGTGTTAAAAGTTATTGTGACTTGGAGTAGTGCAATGCATTTCTTATCGTTCCAATGGACCTTGCCCTCTAAGTGAAGCCAATATCATTGTGTTGGTGATTTAAAACATCTCCGCTATCTCAATTTCTCGTACACAAACATAAAAAGGCTACCTGAGTCAATTGGCAGCTTGTGCAAATTACAAGCTTTGATTTTAAAAGGTTGTCAAGTGCTTTCTATGTTGCCTCAAGGAATCACAAAATTGGTGAGCATATTAGAGATACAATGAGTCTAACAGAAATGCCATCGAGTATCTGTAATTTGAAGAATCTTACGATCTTGTCCAAGTTTTTGGTAGCACCAGACAAAGGGTCACAGTTAAAAGAGTTAAAGAACTTGGCACATCTTCAAGGAGAATTAGTCATATCAGAATTGCAAAAGGTGAAAGAGGTTAGAGATGCAGTGGATGCCAATTTAATTGGAAACCGATGCCTTACCAACTTATTCTTGCATTAGGGTGAAAATTTTGGAAATTTGCAGAATGGGAGGCTCGAAGCAGAGGTGCTTCACTCTCTACAACCTCACATTGGTCTTGAACATCTCTCTATCTCATACTATGTTGGTCCAAGATTCCACTCATGGTTAGAAGATCCCTCTTATTCAAAGATAATTTCTTTATGCTTATAGGATTGTCCTAATGTCACATCACTTCCATCACTTGGACAACTACCCTTCACTTAGAGAATTATCTCTTAAAGGTCTACATGCAGTAAGCATGATAGGCCCTAGATTTTACGGAGGTAAAATGCCATTTTCATCCTTAACAACTTTGACGTTGGAAGTGATGTTGGCATGGAAGGATTGGTCTCATTCTGTTGGGGGGTTGAGAAGAAGATGTCTCATTCTCTTGTCTTCAGCTTCTTGTTGTCCGAAGATGTCATTCGTTGGTCGGGGCATTGCTTGGTCAACTTGATTTTCTCATGAAGCTTGAAATTCATTCATGCCCACAATTGAATAACTCAACCAGTGTGGTCTATCTCCCATCTCTCTGCAAGTTATACCTTAATGATTGTAACAAGGAGATCTTAAAAACCTTGGTCAACCTAACTTCATTGACCGTTCTCAAAATTGAGAATCTTGCGGAGCTTGTTTGCTTTGATAATGGGTTTATGAGCTACTTGGTCAAGTTGAAGGAGCTTTATATACAATGGTGTGACAAGCTAAACTACTTGTGGCAAGATGGAAATGAGACGCAAAATCTTACTTGCCTTCAGAATGTAGTCATCGATAGTTGTCCTCAATTCACATCTTTTGTGGTTGGAGAAGGAGAAATGGAGCTATCCTACAACCTTGAAAAGATGCAATTAAGAAATTGCGTGAGTTTAGAAAAGCTTCCAAGCAAGATGTACACATTAAGAGATTTGATCGTTGAGAATTGTCCAAAAATTATGGGACTACATATTCCTCAAGATAACCCCAACAACAATAACCCGATATCTCAACTTAAAGAACTTATCATAAGAGAATGCGATTCTTTGATATCATTTCTGTTTGACAAGGGTAGACTTGCTTCTTTGAAGAAGCTTACTATCTAGGGGTGTGACGGGGTGGAGTCACTCGAAGAGATCATCGCAGAATCGTTGAATCGTTTGGATATAACTACATGTAAGAATTTGGTAAGCTTATCACGGTTCCTTCACACGCTTTCCCATCTCACTCAATTGGAAATAGGGAGATGTCCAAAATTGGAGATAGAGGACTTCCCTCCCCTTCCCATTAGCCTATCGACTTTTCGTCTTTTTAATTGTCCAAAGATAAAGTCTCTCCCAGATGAGTGGCATCACCTTACGTCCCTTTGGTGGCTAGAAATTGCGAGTTGTGAAAATATCCAATGCTTCCCCAGAGGAGGTTTGCCTCCCAATTTGCAACACCTTTGGATAAAACGGTTTGAGAATATGAAGCAGCCAGCGAGAGAATGGGGCTTACCCTTGCTCACATCCCTCAAGCAACTATATATTGATGGGAGCAGCATGGGAGGGGAAGGAGAGAAGGTGCAGTTTCCTTCAGGGGATGAGGACAAGGAGGATGCGTGGAGTCTTCTATATCCTTCTAACCATTCTTGAGATATCAGGAATGAGGAAGGTGGAAAGACTATCAAACGGTTTTCGCAACCATCTCTTCTCTCTCCGGTGTTTAGGGATTGTACATTGCCCGAAGTTGAGGTACTTACCAAAGGAAGGCCTCCCTCCCTTCCTCCCTCCAACAATTTTATATATTTAAATGCAAGATTCTTAAAGATCGATGCTCAAACACACTGGCGACTATTGGCCCCTCATCCAAGAGATCCCTTGCATCGACATTGATTACGTTCAGATTCAATGAATTGATTCGTCCTGGTACGGTCGGGTTTTCTTAGGGTTTGGGTAAGTTTATGGTTTTGAAGGCATCAATTTCCATTCTGCTTCCTCAACTTGATGCTCAATACAAACTCCATACTTTCTCATGAAGAAGCTCCGCATGAATTTTGGGAAGTCTAAGAAACCCTCGACATCCGCATCGATTGGGTTCTCGTCCGATCAAGTGCAATCTACCCACTTTCGCTTTCATTTGCTAACTGCCGTGATCCATCCCTTCCATCTACAGTCGGATTTCTAGGGTTCGGGTAAGTTCTTTCGTCTGGAATGCATCGATTTTGACTCTCTGTTACTTCAGTTCAATGCTTAATACAAATCTGATTTTCCTAGTTGAGATTTTTCATATAAATTTCCGAAATACCAGCTGCTGAAGATGAAAGATTGACATCTGTAAGGAGAAATGTTCACAGTGATACCTCTTGCTGTATCGATGACATGTCTTGAACTTTGCTTGTGATACCAGGAAAATCTGCTTATTTTTGCACTTGATCGACTCATCATACAAAATTGTGAATGTAAATGCACGATGCTTCACATGAGACTCACCGAGAATCATAGTGTTCCGCAATCATATTCCCCTGCATTTTCAGCCGCAATCATATTCCCCTGCATTTTCAGCGCTTGTTGTATGTTCTCTTCCCAACATCTGTTTTCCCTTGCCCTTAAGCTCATTCATTATGGTTGTTTCGCAGATACCATTGTGATCTATATTGGCAAAATCTCTTGGAAGGATCACTTGCAAATACCATTTGATACTATGGAGGTAGGGCTAATTCTGTCAATGCCATGTGTCGTATTTCACAATTCGGGGGAAAGAAAAAAGAAAGACGCTTTTGATTTTATTTGGTGCACTGATGTGTTTGATATTTTCTTCTAGTGAAAACTAAAAGCATGATTAGTCATGTGGAAGCTGTGATATGATTGTGAAGAAAGGGGATGCGGTTTTTCTTGTTATTGTTTTCATTGGAATTAAGAACATTCTTTTTGTTGATGATGATCCTTCATAGTATTAAGCAGTCAATCTGGGTTTAAATTCTGGCTCCAAGCTTTCAATACAACTCCAATTCCTAACAACATTGATATTTCCATAAATCACCTTCCATTTGGGTCTTCATCTCTGGTGGATTAGGAACTATTACCATCAGCTTGCTAGAAATTTTTAGCCAATATACTAATGCTTCTTTGGTTGAGATTGTAATGAAGTGTTGCCTGCCTCTATGTTTGGATTGTCAACGGTGACCTCTGGGGCAAACCTGTCCAATTCTTTAAAGTATCAATTGTTTATGTATACTTTACCATGGAATAACATTCCATCGTACATGGTGTTATTTTATCTGAAAATACATTCTTGTGTGGCATTCTTCCTGCAGGGAGTTTTGAAACAAAAGCTTCGAGCTCACTTGGGTTCCTTTGGTGACACTCGAAATCTTGCACTTCAACCGATGTATGCCTTGTCCGATACATCTCCTCCATCTCTGCTGCTGTTGCATATATAAATTTTTTGTTGAAGCAAATTTCATGAGACGTTGTGAAGCTCTATCAAAGGTTAGTTAATAATGTGAATTGCAGTTTACTGTGTACTTTCTCTGAGGCTTTTTGGTTGTTATTGCCCATGTAACATGGCGCTTTGACCATATAAATAGGTGGTCAGAAAAGCAGAGTTGCATTTATCAAGATAACTTTCAAGAAACCTCACATGGTTTTGCTTGATGAGCCTTTCAATCATCTGGTAAGTTTACTCATTTTTCTCCACCTTAACACTTAGATTACTTTTTCAGTTAACTTGTTATTGTCTTGAACTAATTGAAATTGTTGGAATATGGTTTTTACATGGAAAATACAGTAGAATCAATCAATGATCACAGCTAAAGGGAGCCTCTATCATCATACATCTAACTTATACTGGAATAGAAACCAATGTAATTGTTCCAACTTGCGAATATTGCGAATAGAATAGTTATGCTAGCCTGATCAGTGTTTGTATACTAGTAATCTATAATAACAAGTATTTCTGATATCTGTGCCTATAGGCAGTACTCAGATTTGCACATAATTAATGTGGAATTCTCTTTGTTTATAAATGTGGACATTCAGTTCTGCTTTCAGTTCTGCTTTAATGACCATGACTACTAAAGTGTTATCTTTGTAGATTGTTAGTTTCTTGTCTAAGAATAGATGAGTATGATTCTGCGTTTTTTACTATTCCCGGCTGTTGGATTTGGATGCGGTTGAGGTGCTCATCCAAGGTCTGGTCTTATTCCAAGGAGAAATTCTGATGGTGAGATTGATTTTCTTGCCAAAATAATTCACTTTGGCCAATAATGAATCGTCTTCACGGTTAATAGCCCTCTTTTCACCTTGATTTGCAGGTTAGTCATGATGAGCATCTAATAACGGGATGCGTGGACGAGCTCTGGGTAGTTTCTCGAGGCAAGGTGGCGCCTTACCATCATTTTGGATCGAACAATTCATATCCCTTAAAAATGTATGCAAAAACCTTTGGTAAGAGAAATGTTTCGAACAATAATGACGCCATATATATGTGTGTGTATGTATATGTATGTATCATTCACCAACCAAATTTTACAAGCGAATCGGCACTCTGGTCTTTGCAATAGCAATGTCGGGCGTATCCTTTAGAGCCATCAAGTCCCGATCGTCCCCTTCCAAATAGGAGAAAGGCCCTCAAGAACACGACAACCGCCCCTCCCACGAGCGTCCTCACGGGCTCTCTGGAGCTCCCGTTCTTGAACATGCAGCACGCGGCCGCCCCTTTCGGTCCCTTCGTGTCATCATCGAGTATGTCCATCAATGTGGCCGTAATCGTCAACGACAATGTGACAAGCAGGTGGTCGGCACTCCTCAAAGAACTCCGCGTGGTTCAACCGCTTCGGCGCGCACGCCGGGAAGACCAGCTACTTCTCGTCCTTGCCCAAGCCCAATCCAACGACCGTCGTGGGCATTTTCAGGTCAAAGACTCTGCGACGTAGGTGAGGACGGGAGGTGGCGTCTAGAGCTTTTGGCAGCACGTGGCCATGCCGTTGATAGGAATGATGTCGATGCCGAGCAAGGCCGAGAAGGGCAGGGTGAGTGGGGTGGATAATTAGCCGAGGGCAAGCACGAAGGTATCTTTGATATGGCTAGTACAAGTACATAGAGGGGGGTGAATAGGTATAAAGAGTAATTTCTTACGATTATTGCACAATACTAGACAGTTGATAGAAATAAGACAATTTTTTCTCGTCAATAAACAAACAACGATGAAAGTAAGACTGAGAGTAGGGAAGGGAAAATTGAACACAAGATTTGTAGTGGTTCGACTTTTTTCAAGCTTACGTCCACTCTTCTGCACAGACAGCCCACTGGCTAGATTCCACTATGAACAAAGAGATCTTACAGTATTGTTCTTCCTTGATTTCTTGGTGTAGAAGATCTACCACACTCCCTCAAGGTATCACTAAGTATAGACTCTCTTTACGTGTACAGTTTCGCTCAATATGAATCGACTAATAATCAAGGAGCTTCAGACTCTGGAATTTCTCTATCGAGCACACACTTGAACAACTGGAACGTCTTCCTTTTATACTCCTTTATGCCATCATACCCGTTGGCACTTACCAAAGGAATTCTTCCAATCTTCCCGTTGGACAAAATCAATTAAGAAGATCATTGGAGCTATTAAAGGAATATGTCAATAGCCCATCAATCCTGTTCGCCCATACAATCAGGATCTTGGTTTCCAAGAATAGAACCTTCCAAGAATATTTCGTCAATCATCGGATCTTCAAACGATCTTGATTTCGAATAAATAATCCGTTATATCAAATCTAGCCAAGAGATCTTCTCCAGTCGATAAGACCAAATCCTTAACCAAACACTTTAGCTCTAGATCGCCTTCATTGCTGGATTAGAAACTGTCAATGAGAATAGTCTTAAGTCTTGAGTCTTGTGTCTTTGAGTGCAGTGATCTGAAAGTCTTCGGACTCTAAGTACAAGGGTTTGCACAGCTTCTAGACTAGACTAATAGAAATGTCTTGTCAGCTTCAAAACACTCTAGAGAGATTTCTCCAACAATCTCCCCCTTTTTGATGGTGACAAAACTTTCCTGTAAATTTGAACAACTTTGACACCAAAAACATTACTCAAGCAATATGGATATCTCATAAAGATTAATAACTCAACTAGACTCGCATCCACAGAAAATAGGTTAGTCTTTCATGAGTAAAGCCATACAATAACACTTGATATAAATAGAACAATCAATTTCAAATCCACACTCAAGTCAGTCAAATTCACCAAGTCTACCACACCCAAGTCATACTCAAAATAAGTATCCAAACAAAGTAAAATTAAAAACAAATTCAAAGTCAAAGCTCAGTTCATTTCAAAGCTAGCAATTCTCCCCCTTTTTGTCATCATTAAAAAGGTGAGAAAGAGTCAAGTCTGCTTGGGAAAGCGCACAAGCTAGAAATCTCCCATTGACTGTACGACGCTTTCCAGCCTCTTCAAGTCTTCCCGTAGATGTGTCAACTCTACTCCTTTGGCATTTGCTTGAATTTGATGAGCGAGGTCTTGCATTTGATCCGACAGGGTAACGGAAGACGTTTGTCCAGCATTCTTCAGGACTTGAAGTTCACATTCCAAAGCATATATTTGACCCTGCATTTCCAGAAGAAGATCAAGGATACAACGAAAATCTGCGGTATTGTCCATCTGCGTGCTGGCATTTGCTCTATCAGATGGAGTAAAGGCAGACGATGGAACTTCGGTGTAATCGCGCAAATGAGGCGTTGAGGTGTCATGTCCTTCCTCAGGCATTTGAGAAGCCTGAATATCTTCTGGATTTGCTTGCGAGCGACTCACACCTTCACTGTGATCAGGATATGGTGTAGTCCTTCCTTGCTCGTCATCTCCCCCCGTTTCTAAGGCCTCAATTGGGGAAGAGTGATGGTCATGCTCGGCAGCATCTTGATTGCCTTTCTCTCCAGCTTCATTTGCAGACTTTTCTTTGATTGCTTCTTCTTCTTCTTCGTCAGTTTCTTTCTCCTCTTCTTCAGTTTCTTTCTCTTTCTCCTCTGCTTCTCTCTGTTCTTGTTCCTCTACTTCTTTTCCTTTCTCCTGTCGTTCCGTTGATTCGGATATAGAACGACTAAGTCTTTTCAATGCCAAGGCAGAGATAGTGAGTTCATTCTCTTCATCTTCATCCTCTAAGTTTAGAGCTCTTTTCTTTTTGGATGGAGCACCCATGGGCTCCTTCCCTTTCCTTTTCGACGTAGAAGAGACTGGATGAGATTTAACTGGAGTTTTCACTTTGAACTTCTCCATTGCCTTATCAAGCTCTTTCAAACACATTTTTGTCAGCATTTTCAAACCCACCACCATTTTGTCACATGGTCGAACACAAAGAGTCTGTGGAGGTTCAATGTTCAAGTGTCTGAAAATCTTGGTCACAAGACCTGAGTAAGGCAACTGGCCCTTGTCCTTCACCATCGCCCTGTACATGTGGAAGAGAATGGTGTGAGGGAGAGAGAACTTCTTCCATGAATTGATCGTGTACATCAATTTCGCCTCAAAGTTAGACACGTCTGTCTTGGATGTTGATTTTGGCCTGAGACAGTTGATCACGATTTTGTGCAGTAAGATGTTGATGGCATGCATTCTTGTGTAGGTAATTCTTCCTTCTGTACTCCTGTCTTTGACAAGTTCCAGTGTGGTACGAGCGATTGAAACCTTGATCGGTTGATATCGTCCTCTTTCAACTCCAATTATGTTTGCCAACATGTCCACATCTACCACATAGTCTTGGTCTCGAACCTTTGAAGGATATTCTATTCGCATCTAAAAAGCTGAGATTCGAATAGAAATATGCTGTCAATTGTGCATAGCCGTGTGGTGTCGAGCAAAATTGCTCTAGTTGAAGCAGATTGAACTTCTCATTCAAGTTCACATTGATGGCATCCGAAAATCAAAATCAACGCTCCGGGGTTTATCACCCCATGTTTCAACAATTTGAAGAATAGATCCTCCTGTTCCTTCAATTTGAACAACTCCGTTCTTTTTCCCTTCACCTTCGCAGCAACACCCATCCTGGGTTGGAATTCATTAAACAGTTTATCATCGTCATTCCCGTCAGTCGGATTCAGTCCCCCTACACAAGGGTCACTTGGAATGTTCGCAAGTGCTTCCTCAGCCTTTCCTTTGGAAGCAATTCCCAAATCCTCCATCCGTCGCAAAAAGACATACTCATTTCTATACCCTTTGTCTTTAAGGAAGGCATCTACATAGTTCAGTGGTGTACCTATGCTTTTCAAAGCACGATAGAGCTTGTAAATAAAAGAGGGTTTTTGGACTCTTACAGGGTCTGTTTCCTCGATTATTTCTTCCTGCGGTTGTTGTCCCACACCCTATGGGGTATATAATGGAGATTGACGTGGTTGAGAGTGAATCGGGCTCTGTCGCTGTCTCGGTAACTCTTCTTCCTCGGTGAGATCGAAGTGGGTAGGACCCTCCCTCATTCTTTGTGGTCCTCTACTCGCGATTCTTGAAGACTTTCTCAAAGAAGACATCGTTTCTTGTCGTTGAAAGATTCCTTGATTCTTTTTCCCAAGAAAAGATGACAACTTTCTCGACGATGAACACGAAGTCGAGACAGGATTGGGAGGAGAATGCCTTTTTAGGGTTTTGGAGTTAAGCGAAGAAAACAACTGACTGTATATATATAACCCAGTAAAAAAAAATCAATCGACATAAAGGAAAGTGAATAGTCGTCCCTTTTTAAAAATGATAACTGCCGTTTTTAAATAGAGGTTATCTTTTTGAAAAGACAAGATTCGTTTTTTCTCGAAAATTAAAGATAAATCAAATATAAGCGAACGAATGATCGTACCTTTTCGAGATTGAATATTAAAACAACTTACGAGTCTATAGCTGTGAATGTTTGAGTACGAGAGTCTCGAGAGTCTCTAGACTTTGATTTCCTCAAGCTTCAAAATGTTGAGTGCGGAACGGATGATATCGAATTGATTCTTCTCCAAAGGCTTTGTGAATATATCCGCTAGTTGGCTCTTTGACTCAACAAGTTGAATTGAGATTTCTCCATTTTGAACATGATCTCTATTGAAGTGATGTCGAATCTCTATATGCTTTGCCCTTGAGTGAAGGATTGGATTTTTAGTAAGATCGATTGCGCTGGTGTTGTCACATCTAATCTCAGTGCATGAGTCTTCAATTCCAAAGTCTTGTAGCTGTTGTTTTATCAACAGAATTTGCGAACAATAACTTCCAAGAGCTACATACTCTGCTTCTGTTGTAGAGAGAGCCACAATGTTTTGTTTCCTTGAAAACCAAGACACTGTCCTGTTTCCAAGCAATTGGCAAGTTCCCGAGGTGCTCTTTCTATCAACTCTGCAACCAGCTAGATCTGCGTTTGAATATCCAAGAAGATTAAAGTCTCCCTTCTTAGGATACCAAAGACCGATGCTTGAAGATGAAGCAACGTATTTAATAATACGTTTCGCAGACCGAGATGAGATTCTCTAGGGTCGATTGAAACCTAGCACGAGATGCACACACTCAACAAAATGTTAGGTCTAGAGGCAATAAGATAAAGAAGTGAATCGATGATACTCTTATACAACTTTTGATCAACTTTCTTCCCTTCTTCATCTTTGTCTATCTTCAAAGAACTTGACATCGGTATGTCGGTATTTTTGCACTTTTCCAGTCCAAACCTTTTCACAAGATCATTAGCGTATTTTTCTTGATGAATAAAAGTTCCTTCATTCAATTGTTTTACTTGAAGTCCAAGAAAGAAGGTTAACTCTCCCATCATACTCATTTCAAACTCATCTCGCATAAACTTAGAGAATTTCTTGCTGAGACTTTCATTAAAGGATCCAAAAATAATATCATCCACATATATTTGAACAAGTAAAAAGCTTTTGTTTTCCTTTTTGATAAATAGAGTAGTATCTACTTTACCTTTGACAAAACCATTTTATATTAAAAACTTAGTCGTCGTACCAAGCTCGAGGTGCTTGGTTTAAACCATACAAGGCCTTTTCGATCGAAGGCGAGTCTAGCTTCTTTGGGTCTTCAAACCCTGGTGGTTGTTCCACATAAACTTCCTCATGGATAAATCCATTTAGGAAGGCACTTTTGACGTCCATTTGGAATAACCTAAAATTTTTATAACAAGCAAAAGCAAGCAATAATCGAATAGCTTCTAACCTTGCTACTGGTGCGTAAGTCTCATTATAGTCTTTCTTTCTTCTTGCGTATATCCCTTGGCCACGAGTCTTGCTTTATTTCTTACGACTTTTCCTTTCTCGTTCATTTTGTTCCTGAAAACCCATTTAGCTCCAATAACAGATTTACCTTTTGGTTTAGGAGTCAATTCCCATACATCATTAATACTGAATTGTCTGAGCTCTTCTTGCATAGCTTCAATCCAGCTTTCATCTGATAAAGCTTCTTCTATGCTTTTGGGTTTTATTTCGGAAACAAGTGCCACAACACTAGACTCTTCACGCCTTTTGGATTTGGTGCGAATTCCTTCATTAATTTCGCCAATAATGAGATCTTTGGGATGACTGGACTTATGCTTCTAGTTATTGGTTGATTTGTCTGATTGATGATCTCTTTCTTTACTTGAATATTCACGAACAACTTGATGCTGGTCTTCCAGAGTCTGAGATGCTTCTTGAGTTGTAAGCTTTGGAGAGTCTGGAGCAGGTTCAGACTCTTCATGTTGAGTCGATTTGGATTCATTTTGCATTGAATCTTGAAATTTGACATTCATTGATTCCTCCACTGATTGACTCTTTTTGTTGTAGACTCTTGTAGGCTTTGCTTGATGTAGAATATCCAAGGAAGATGCCTTCATCGATCTTTATTCAAACTTACCAACTCGATCTTTTGCATTTTTCAATATAAAGCATTTGCAACCGAACACATGAAAGTATGAAACAATAGGCTTCTTACATTTGAATAACTCATAAGGGGTTTTCTCTAGAATAGGTCTTAAAAAGACTCTATTTATGATATAGCTTTATTTGTTGGAGCAGCTTCAGCCCAAAATCGTGAAGAAATCTTACTTTCAATTAAAAGAGTTCTAGCCATTTCTTGAAGAGATTTATTCTTTCTTTCCACAACTCCATTTTTTGAGGAGTGTATGGAGAGGAGAACACATGCTTAAAGACAGATTCATCACAAAATTTTGTAAAATCTTGATTTTCAAATTCACCTCCATGGTCTGTTCTTATACTTGAAATAATATATCATTTTTCATTTTGAACCTTTTTAGCAAATTTTTCAAAATACGAGAAGGTTTCAGACTTACTAGTAAGGAAATATACCCAAGTAAATCGGGAGTAATCATCCACGATTACTAGGCAATATTTCTTACCTCCAATGCTCTGGGTTCTGGTTGGTCTGAAGAGATCCATATGCAGCAGCTGCAATACATGATTAGTAGAGACATGATTTATTGGCTTAAATGAATTTCTTACCTGCTTTCCCAATATACATGGAGTGCATAGATCAGACTTTTGGTATGATAAATTGGGTAGACCACGAACAAGCTGCTTTGATGAGATTTTGGCTAACTGCTTCATATTGATGTGACCAAGCTTTCTGTGCTACAAGCTTGCTTCGTCTTGAATTGAAATTAAGCATTGCGATTCATTCGGTTTCACATCCAGAAGATAGATATTTCCATGCCTTCGACTCATGAAAAACTGAGTAGAGTCTTTACTAGTTCCAGAACATATTCCTTATTGAAAGAAGACCTTAAAACCAAGTATCACATAGTTGGGCGATCTTTGAGAAGATTGTAATTGAGTCCTTCTACTAGGGAAACATTACTTATTATGAGATTTCCAATTTTCACAGTTCCAAATCCCACAATTCTTCCTATGTTGTTTCCTCCAAATGAGACTTTTCCACCATTTACTTGAATGAGCTTTATAAAGCAATTTGAGTCTCCTGTCATATGTCTTGAGCATCCACTGTCTAGATACTACTTTACATTTTCTTTGATAGAGACCTGCATTTAAAAGAGAGTCTCAAGCTTTGTTTGGTACCCATATTTTCTTGGGTCCATTGGTGTTAGTAAGATAAACAGTATTAGCCCATGTTTTCTTAACAGGTTTCCAAACCATAGGACACTCTTTTTCAAAGTGATTCGGGCTATTGCACTTTGAACACCTGAGGGCATTTCGACCCACAGACTTTACAAAAACCTTCTTGAAATGATTTTTGTAGGCTTCTCTTGAGGGTTTTTGCTTAATTCTTTCTTTTACTTTAGGAAAATCAATAAAGGGAATAGTTTCCACTGTCATACCTAAACTAGACTTATTAAAATAAGGTCTTTGAGCTGAAAGAATTTTTTCAAGTTTCTCGAACCCTATTGAAAATTTCTTTGAAATATTTGATGAGTCAATTTTTAAAAGAGCATTTTCTTTCAAAAGATTTTCTTCACTTTCTTTAAGAGTAGAAGCATTCATGTCTAAACATTTTTCAACACGATTTCCTGTTGTTTTAGAACAAAGTTTTCCTTTTTAAGTTTGGAAATCCTTTTAAGAGAAGTCTGAAGACTAAAACACAGCTCATCAATATACTTAGAAACCTTGACAGGAATTTTAAAATTACTTACCTCAAATTCACTGTCTGAGTCTGATTCAGAGTTTGAGTCTGAGTCTGATTGCGCCATCAGACACAAATTGACATATTCATCATCACTTTCTTCACACTCTATATCACTCCAGGTTTCAGCTTTGAGAGCATTTCGAGACTTTTCAGCTTTTCATTTCTTCTTCTTTAGGAGAGGACAATTGGGTCTGATGTGTCCCTTTTGTTGGAGAAATCTTTCCAGAATATTTTGAAGCTGACAAAACGTTTCTATCAGTCTAGTCTGGATATCTTCAGATCGTCGAGTTTAAAGTCTGAAGACTTTCTGATTACCAGACTCAAGATTCAAGACTCAAGACTCAAAACTCAAGACTCAAGACTATTCTCATTGACAGTCTTTCTGATCCAGTGACGAAGGAAATCCAGAGCCGAAGTATATGGTTGAGGATATAATCCTATTCTCTAGAGAAGATCTTTTTGGTTGGATAAATATAACAGATTCTTTTGTTCTTATCTAGATCAATTGAAGATCCGATGGTCGACGAAATATTCTTGAAATGTTCTATTCTTGGAAACTAAGATCCTGATTGTATGGGCGAACATGATTGATGGGCTATCGTCAGGTTCCTGTAATAGCTCGAATGATCTTCTTGATTGATTCCGTCCAGCGGGTAGATTGGATGAATTCCTTTGGAAAGTGCCAACGGGTATGATGGCATAAAGGAGTATAAAAAGGAAGACGTTCTAGTTGTTTGAGTATGTGAACGATAGAGAAATTCCATAGTCTGAAGCATCTTGATTATTAGTCGATTCATTTCGAAAGCGAAATTGTATACACAAAGAGTGTCCATACTTGGTGATACCTTGAGTGAGTGTGGTAGATCATCTACACCTAGAAATCAAGGAAGATCAACACCGTAACATCTCTTTGTTCATAGTGGAATCCAGCCAATTGGCTATCGGTGCGAGAAGAGTGGACGTAGGCTTGAATCAAGCCGAACCACTATAAACCGCGTGTTCAATTCTCTCTTTCCTTTATTTAGTCTTATATTGATTATTACTTATCACAAATTCTTCAATTTGTTTAAGTATTGCGCAATTATCAAGAAATTATCAAGAAAAATCTTTTATATACCTATTCACCCCCTCTAGGTATTCGTACTAGCAATATCAATTGGTATCGAGCCCGTGTTCTTACTTTATTTGAAGTGTTTTACTTGAGTAAAAGATCCATGGCTAGTATGCTAGCACCAGGGCTGGTGGAAGGGCAAAGCAATACCAGACCACCCTACTTTGATGGAAATGATTACAACATCTGGAAGAACAAGATGAAAGCTTTCCTACGATCAAAGGATCCTCTGGAATAGGACGTTGTGGAAAAAGGAATCACTCCTACTGCTGCATCAGCCTCTGAAAGAGGGAAAGAAACTGTTGAGACCAGCGGAATGACTCAGGAAGAGATAAACAAGAGACAAGCACTCAATGCAAAAGCAATTTACTCTTTATATTGTGCCTTGTCTCTAACTGAATATAATAAAATATCTTCTTGTGTCATAGCAAAAGAAGTATGGGACAGATTACATATCACCTATGAAGGAACAGATCGAGTGAAGGAGACCAGAATCAACATTCTCCTCGATCAATATGAAGCCTTCAAAATGAAACCAGGAGAATCTATAACTATCCTCTTCTGAAGAAGAAAATAGGAAAAGCTGAGAAGTTTCAAAAAGCTCTCAAAGCTGAAACCTGGAGTGATACAGAATGTGAAGAAAGTGATAATGAATATGCCAACATATGTCTGATGGCACATTCAGACTCAGACTCGATTCAGTCTGGATCGGACTCGACAGTGAATTTGAGGTAAGTGATTTTAAAATTCCTGTCAAAGTTTCTAAATACATTGATGAACTGTTTTTTAGTCTTAAGACTTCTCTCAAAAGGATTTCCGAACTTAAAAAGGAAAACTCAGCTCTAAGACAAAAGGAAACCATTTTAGAAGAAATAGTTAAAAGTTTAGACTTGAATGTTTCTGCTCTTAAAGAAAGAGAAGATAATCTTTTGAAAGAAAATGTTTTCTTAAAAACGGACTTATCAAATATTATAAAGAAATTTTCGATAGGATCCAAAAAGCTTGAAAAAGTTCTTTCAGTTCAAAGACCTTACTTCAATAAGTCTGGTCTAGGTATGACAGCAGAAACAATTCCCTTGATTGATTTTCCTAAAGTAAAAGAAAGAATTAAGAAAAAACTGTCGAGAGAGGCTTAAAAAAATCATTTCAAGAAAGTTTTTGTAAAGTTTGTAGGTCGAAATGCTCTAAGGTGTTCAAAGTGTAACAATAAGGATCACTTTGAAAAAGAGTGCCCTATGGTTTGGAAGCCTGTTAAGAAAGTATGGCCTAATAATGTTTATCCTACTAACACCAAAGGACCCAAGAAAATTTGGGTACCAAAGAAAGCTTGAGACTCTATTTTAAGTGCAGGTCTCCGTCAAGAAAAAGGTAAAGTGGTATCTTGACAGCGGTTGTTCAAGACACATGACAGGAGACTCAAAGTGCTTCATAAAGCTTGTTCAAGTAAATGGTGGAAATGTTTCATTTGGAGGAAACGGCAAAGGAAGCATTGTGGGATTTGGAACTGTGAAAATTGGAAATCTCACAATAAGCAATATTTCTCTAGTGGAATGATTCAACTATAACCTTCTCAGCATTAGCCAATTGTGTGATACTGGTTTCAAGATCTCCTTCCAAGAAGGAATTTGCTATGGAATCAGTAAAGACTCTACTTAGTCTTTCATGAGTCGAAGACATGGAAATATCTACCTCTTAGACATGAAATTAAATGAATCACAATGCCTAATCTCAATTCAAGATGAAGCAAGCTTATGGCACGAAAGCTTGGTCATGTCAATATGAAGCAATTAGCCAAAATCTCATCAAAGCAGCTTGTTCGAGGTCTACCCAAATTACCATATCAAAAGTCCGATCCATGCACACCATGTATTCTGGGAAAGCAGGTAAGAAATTCATTTAAGCCAACAAATCATGTCTCTACTAATCATGTACTACAGTTGCTGCATATGGATCTCTTCGGACCAACCAGAACCTAAAGTATTGGAGGTAAGAAATATTGCCTAGTAATTGTGGACGATTACTCCCGCTTTACTTGGGTATATTTCCTTGCAAGTAAGTCAGAAACCTTTTCGTATTTTGAAAAATTTGCTAAAAAGGTTCAAAATGAAAAAGGATGTGTTATCTCTAGTATAAGAACAGATCATGGAGGTGAATTTGAAAATCAAGATTTTACAAAATTGTGTAATGAATATGGATTTAAGCATGTTTTCTCCTCTCCATACACTCCTCAGCAAAATGGAGTTGTGGAAAGAAAGAATAGATCTCTTCAAGAAATGGCTAGAACTCTTTTAATTGAAAGTAAAATTTCTTCACGATTTTGAGCTGAAGCTGTTTCAACAGCATGCTATATCATCAATAGAGTCTTTCTAAGACCTATTCTTGAGAAAACCCCTTATGAATTATTCAAAGGTAAGAAGCTCATTGTTTCATACTTTCATGTGTTCGGTTGCAAATGCTTTATATTGAAAAATGCAAAGGATCAAGTTGGTAAGTTTGAAGAAAGATCAGATGAAAGCATCTTCCTTGGATATTCTCAAGCAAAGCCTACAGAGTCTATAACAAGAAGAGCCAGTCGATGGAGGAGTCAATGAATGTCAAATTTCAAGACTCTACGCAAGATGAATCCAGTCAGACTCAGTATGAAGAGTCTGAATCTACTCCAGACCTTCCAAAGCTCACAACTCAAGAAATGTCTCAGACTCTGGAAGACCAGCATCAAGATGTTCATGAAGATTCAAATAAAGAAAGAGATCATCATCCAGATAAATTAACCAGTAATTGGAAGCATAAGTCCAGTCACCCCAAAGATCTCATTATCGGCGAAATTAATGAAGGAATTCGAACCAGATCCAAAAGACGGGAAGAGTCTAGTGTTGTGGCTCTCATTTCTGAAATTGAACCAAAAAGCATAGAAGAAGCTTTATCTGATGAAAGCTGGATCGAAGCTATGCAAGAGGAGCTCAGACAGTTCAACATTAATGATGTCTGAGAATTGACATCTAAACCAAAAGGTAAAACTGTTATTGGAGCCAAATGGGTGTTCAGAAACAAGATGAATGAAAAAGGAAAAGTCGTACGAAATAAAGCAAGACTCGTGGCCAAAGGATACACGCAAGAAGAAGGAATAGACTATGATGAGACTTACGCTCCTGTAGCAAGGTTAGAAGCTATTCGTCTATTACTTGCGTTTGCTTGTTATAAAAATTTCAGGTTATTCCAAATGGACGTCAAAAGTGCTTTCCTAAATGGATTTATCCAAGAGGAAGTTTATGTGGAACAACCGCCTGGGTTTGAAGACCCAAAGAAGCTAGACTCAATCTTCAGACTAAAAAAGGCCTTGTATGGTTTAAAGCAAGCATCTCGAGCTTGGTACGACAGACTGAGTAAATTCTTATTACATTATGGTTTTGTCAAAGGTAAAGTAGATACTAATTTATTTATCAAAAAGAAAAACAAAAGCCTTTTACTTGTTCAAATATATGTGGATGATATTATCTTTGGATCCTCTAATGAAAGTCTATGCAAGAAATTTTCTAAGTCTATACAGGATGAGTTTGAAATGAGTATGATGGGAGAATTAACATTCTTTCTTGGTCTTCAAATAAAGCAATTGAGGGAAGGAACTTTCATTTACCAAGAAAAATATGCTAATGATCTTATCAAAAGGTTTGGATTGGAAAATTGCAAGAAGACTGATATACCAATGTCAAGCTCTTTGAAGATAGACAAAGATGAAGAAGGGAAGAAAGTTGATCAAAAGCTGTACAGGAGCATCATCGGTTCACTTCTTTATCTTACTGCTTCTAGACCTGCCATTTTGTTGAGTGTTTGCATCTGTGCTAGGTTTCAATCAGATCCTAGAGAATCTCATCTTAGTGCTGCAAAACGTATTATTAAATACGTTGCTTCATCTTCAAGCATTGGTCTTTGGTATCCTAAGAAGGGAGACTTTAATCTTCTGGGATATTCAGACGCAGATCTAACCGGCTGCAGAGTCGATAGAAAGAGTACTTAAGGAACTTGCCAGTTGCTTGGAAGCAGGACAGTGTCTTGGTTTTCAAGGAAACAAAGCACTGTAGCTCTCTCAACAACAGAAGTAGAGTATGTAGCCCTTGGAAGCTGCTATTCACAAATTCTATGGATAAAACAACAGCTACAAGACTTTGGGATCGAAGACTCATGCACAGAAATCAAATGTGACAACACCAAAGACAATCAATCTCACAAAAAATCCAATTCTTCATTCAAGAGCAAAGCATATAAAGATTCGACATCACTTCATTAGAGATCATATTCAAAATGGAGAAATCTCGATTCAATTTGTTGATTCAAAAAGTCAACTAGAGGATATATTCACAAAGCCTTTGGAGAAAAATCAATTCGATTTTATCCGTTCCAGACTCAACATTTTGAAGCTCGAAGAAGTTAAAGTCTAGAGACTCTCCAACCTTCAGACTCAGAAAGTTGATGATCATCAGACTCAAATTTCTCATACTCTAAATCCTCAGACTCAGACATTGATGACTATAGACTGTAAGTTGTTACTTTATCTAAACTCGAAAAGGTATGATCTTTCGTTCAGTTATTTTGTAGTCTCCGTGAAAAATGAAAACTTGTCTTTTCAAAAGGATTAATTTTGGCAGTTATTGATTTCGAAGAAAAAAGGTATTCGTACTCTTTCCTTGTGCCGATTGAACTTCCCTTTTCAAAACTGAGTTATATATATATATATATACAGTTTTCATTTTCAATCTTCAAAACCCTAAAAAGCATTCTCCTCCCAATCCGGTTTCTACTTCGTGTTCATCTTCGAGAAAGTTGTCATCTTTTCTTGGGAAAGCAAGTAAAGGAATCTTTCAGCGACAAAGAAGGATGTCTTCTTCGAGGAAGTCTTCAAGAATCGCGAACAGGGGACCACAGAGGATGAAGGAGGGACCTACCCACTTCGATCTCATAGAAGAGGAAGAATTATCGAGTCAGCAACAGAACTCAACTCATTCTCCACCATGTCACTCAACGCCATCTACCCCACATGATGCGGGTCAACAACTAGAGGAAGAGATAATCGAGGACACAGACCCAGTAAGAGTCTAAAAACCCTCGTTTATTTACAAACTTACTGTGCGTTGAAAAGTACTAGGACTCCGTTGAAATACGTGGATGATTTTCTCAAAGATAAGCATTATGGAAATGAGTATATCTTTCTGAAAAAAATGGAGGATTGGGGAATTGCTCCCAAGGGTAAAGCAGAGGAAGCACTTGCGAATATTCTCAGTGACCCTCGTATGTCGAGACCGAATCTGACTAATGGGAACGACGATGATAAAATGTTCACTGATTTTCAACCTAGAATGGGTATTGCTGCAAAGGTGAAGGGAAAGAAGATGGAGTTATTCAAATCAAAGGAACAGGAGAATTTGTTTTTCAGACCGCTAAAACGAGGGGTGATAAACCCTAGGAGTGTCGATTTCGATTTCTTGGATGCTGTTAATGTGAACTTAAGGGAGAAGTTCAGTCTGCTTCAACTCAAACGTTTTTGCACTGATATCACAGATGGTTATGCACAACTGACTGCGTATTTCTATTTGAATCTTAGCTTTATAGATGCGAATAGAATATCATTCAGTGTTTGAGACCAGGATTATGTGTTAGA
Source organism: Eucalyptus dawsonii (assembly GCA_016097615.1). NCBI lineage: Eukaryota > Viridiplantae > Streptophyta > Magnoliopsida > Myrtales > Myrtaceae > Eucalyptus > Eucalyptus dawsonii. The sequence goes on from CM027872.1 coordinate 17,076,201, forward strand.
CGTGGACATGTTGGCGGATATAATTGGAGTTGAACGAGGACGCTATCAACCAATCAAAGTCTCAGTTGCTCGTGCCTCATTGGAACTTGTCAAAGATAGAGATGTAGAGGGAAGAATCATCTATTCAAGGATGCGTGCCATCAATATCGTGCTGCACAAAATTGTGATCAATTGCATCAGACCCAAGTCTACATCAAAGACTGATGTATCTAATTCAGAGGCAAAATTGATGTACGCAATCAACTCAGGGATGAAGTTCTCTCTTCCTCACACTATTCTCTTTCACATGTACAGAGCAATGTCGAAGGACAAGGGACAATTGCCTTATCCAGATCTGGTGACCAAGATCTTCAGACACATGAATATTGAACCGCCACACACACTTTGTGTTCGACCGTGCGATAAGATGGTGGTAGGTTTGAAGATGTTAACAAAGATGCGTTTGCAAGAACTTTCCAAGGCAATGGAGAAATTCAGAGTGAAGACTCCAGTTCCGTCTGCTTCAAAGCGAAAAGGGAAGGAGGCCATTGGTGCCCCATCCAAAAAGAAGAGAACTCTCATCTTGGAGGATGAAGATGAGGAGGAAGATCTCACAATCACTGCCTTGATAAGGACCAGACGTTCTGTTCCCCAATTGACAGAACATCAGAAGAAACAGAGAGAAGAAGAGGAGCAAGCCAATAACAGAGAAGAAGAAGAACAGCAAGAGAGGGAGAAAGAAGCTGAAGAAGGAGGAGAAGAAGAACAAGAAAAGTCTGCAGCTGAATCTGGAGAGAAGGGGAATCAAGATACAGAAGAGCATGATCATCACTCTTCCCCTTTTGATGTCCTAGAGACAGAGGGAGTTGGCGAGCAAAGGTCCACACCTCATGCTACCAATAGTGAAGGTCTAAGACAATCTCCAGCAGATCTAGAAGAATTTCAGGCTTCTCAATTGCCTGAAGAAGGACACGATACGTCAACACCAAATCTGCAAAACTATATAGAAGTGCCATCGTCTGCATTCACTCCATCTGAGAAAGCAAATGCAAGTACACAGACGGACAATTCTGCAGATTTTCGTCGTATTATGGATGTTCTTCTAGAAATGCGTGGCCAAATCTATGCTCTGGACTGTGAGATTCAAGCCATAAAGAATGTTGGACAAGCATCTTCGGTTACCCTGGAGGACAAAATGAAAGACCTCGCTCTACAACTTCAAGCCAATGCCAAAAGAGAGGAGGTAGCTCAACTAAGGGAAGACTTGAAGAGGCTAGAAGGCGTAGTCTAGTCCATGGGAGATTTCCAGATCGTGCGCATTCCCAAGCAGACCTAACTCCTTTCTCACCTTTTTTAATGATGACAAAAAGGGGGAGAAGCAATTTGAACCAACCAACCAACTTTCTTTGACTTTAAATTTATTTTTGTGGTTGAATATCTTTGTTTTTGAGTATGACTTGAGTGAACTTGGGTGTGAACTTGAATTTGACTGAATTGGCTATGGATTTAGATGCTTGACTGTTTGCATTTATATCAAGTGTGTGTTGTTATATGGTATTACTCATGAAAGACTAACCAATCATCTGTGGATGCAGAGTCTGGTTGTTTTATTAAATCTTTATGAGATAGCCATATTGCTTGAGAATTATTTTTGCAGGTCAAAGTGGTTCAAATCTACAGGAAAGTTTTGTCACCATAAAAAATGGGGAGATTGTTGGAGAAATCTTTCCAGAATATTTTGAAGCTGAAAAAACGTTTCTATCAGTCTAGTCTGGATATCTTCAGATCGTCGAGTTTAAAGTCTGAAGACTTTCTGATTACCAGACTCAAGATTCAAGACTCAAGACTCAAAACTCAAGACTCAAGACTATTCTCATTGATAGTCTTTCTGATCCAGTGACGAAGGAAATCCAGAGCCGAAATATATGGTTGAGGATATAATCCTATTCTCTGGAGAAGATCTTTTTGGTTGGATAAATATAGGATTCTTTTTGTTCTTATCTAGATCAATTGAAGATCCGATGGTCGACGAAATATTCTTGGAATGTTCTATTCTTGGAAACCAAGATCCTGATTGTATGGGCGAACAATATTGATGGGCTATCGTCAGGTTCCTTTAATAGCTCGAATGATCTTCTTGATTGATTCCGTCCAACGGGTAAATTGGAGGAATTCCTTTGGAAAGTGCCAACGGGTATGATGGCATAAAGGAGTATAAAAAGGAAGACGTTCTAGTTGTTTGAGTATGTGAACGATAGAGAAATTCCATAGTCTGAAGCATCTTGATTATTAGGCGATTCATTTCGAGCGAAATTGTATACACAAAGAGTGTCCATACTTGGTGATACCTTGAGTGAGTGTGGTAGATCATCTACACCTAGAAATCAAGGAAGATCAACACTGTAACATCTCTTTGTTCATAGTGGAATCCAGCCAATTGGCTGTCAGTGCAGAAGAGTGGACGTAGGCTTGAATCAAGCCGAACCACTATAAACCGCGTGTTCAATTCTCTCTTTCCTTTATTTAGTCTTATATTGATTATTACTTATCACAAATTCTTCAACTGTTTAAGTATTGCGCAATTATCAATAAATTATCAAGAAAAATCTTTTATATACCTATTCACCCCCCTCTAGGTATTCGTACTAGCAATATCACATTTTTCTTACATTCAAAGCAAACTACATCTTTGTTTGATTCATCATCATCAACAGACTTGGTTTGTTGTCTTTGAAAGCTTTGTTTCTTTGAGTTGAATCTTCTTCCTTTTTCTATTCAGCTTTCTGAATCTTCTTATCGTGAGAGCAAGCTCCTTATCGTCCATATCATCTTCAAAATCTGTAACATCAGAATCATCATTTGATTTTAATGCAATGGATTTCTTACCTTTTGGATCTTTGTCTTCATAAATTCGTTCCACTTCATAAGACTGAAGAGTTCTAACCAACTTGTCAATAGATAGTGGCATGATTCTTTGCGTCTCTCTTATTGAAGTCTTTATGTGATTCCAATCCTTGGAGAGTCCACGCAGTAGCTTGTTTACCTTCATAGGATCAAAAATTGGTTGTCCTTAATTTTCAAGACCATTTACTATTTCTATAAAACGGCTAACCATGTCAATTATAGATTCTCCAGGTCTCATTTTGAAGGCTTCATATTGACCGAGAATGATGTTGATTCTGGTCTCTTTTATTCGATCAGTTCCTTCATAGGTGATATGTAACATATCCCAAACTTCTTTTGCTGTAACACAAGAAGATATTATGTTATATTCAATAGGTGACAAGACATAATATAAAGAATATATAGCTTTTGCATCAAGATTTTGTCTCTTGATTATCTCTTCCGAGACATTCCGCCGGTGTCAATAGTTTCTTTCCCTTTTTCTGAGATAGATGCAACTTTACGAGTGATTCCTTTTTCTACAACGTCCCATTCCAGAGGATCCTTTGATCGAAGAAATGCTTTCATTTTGTTTTCCAGATGTTGTAGTCCTTTCCATCAAAGAAAGGAGGCTGGTTTTGCTTTGTCCTTCGACCAGCCCTAGAGCTAGCATACTAGCCATGGATCTTTTACTCTGAAGTAAAACACTTCAAATAAAGTGAGTACACGAGCTCTGATACCAATTGATATGGCTAGTATAAGTACCTAGAGGGGGGTGAATATGTATAAAGAGTAATTTCTTACGATAATCGCACAATACTAGACAGTTGATAGAAAGGAGACAATTTTTTCTTGTCAATAAACAAACAACGATCAAAGTAAGACTGAGAGTAGGGAAGAGAAAATTGAACACAAGGTTTATAGTGGTTCGGCTTTTTTCAAGCCTACGTCCACTCTTCTGCACTGACAGCCCACTGGCTGGATTCCACTATGAACAAAGAGATATTATAGTACTGTTCTTTTCTTGATTTCTTGGTGTAGAAGATCTACCACACTCCCTCAAGATATCACTAAGTATAGACTCTCTTTGCGTGTACAGTTTCGCTCAATATGAATCAACTAATAATCAAGGAGTTTCAGACTCTGGAATTTCTCTATCGAGCATACACTAGAACAACTGGAACGTCTTCCTTTTATACTCCTTTATGCCATCATACCCGTTGGCACTTACCAAAGGAGTTCTTCTAATCTTCCCGTTGGACAGAATCAATTAAGAAGATCATTCGAGCTATTAAAGGAACATGTCGATAGCCCATCAATCATGTTCGCCCATACAATTAGGATCTTGGTTTCCAAGAATAGAACCTTCCAAGAATATTTCATCAATCATCGAATCTTCAAACGATCTTGATTTCGAATAAATAATCCGTTATATCAAATCCAGCCAAGAGATCTTCTCCAGTTGATAAGACCAAATCCTTAACCAAACACTTTAGCTCTGGATTGCCTTCGTCGCTGGATTAGAAACTGTCAATAAGAATAGTCTTGAGTCTTGAGTCTTGTGTGCTGAGTCTGGTGATCAGAAAGTCTTCAGACTCTAAGTACAAGGGTCTGCACAGCTTCCAGACTAGACTGATAGAAACGTTCTATCAGCTTTAAAACACTCTAGAGAGATTTTCTCCAACAATCTTCACCTCTTCAGGTATGGCCGGCGATGTTCGAGCGGACCTAGGGTGAGAGGACCATAGCGAGGCCCTGCAACAGCTAATTCATGGTCACTGCTGATCTCGTCGGTGCTATCGCACTCGAAACTCGTGTAAAGCTGTTGAATATCCGAAACTTGTTTTTATAAGTTGAACACATTAGATTAATCTAAGAGATTATGCCTTATTTAATGTCTATCCAGGCAAAGAAGGCGTATTGTATGACGAACACCTCATTACAACGACATATGATGTAACTGACTAATTAAAATTGAGATGTATACATATATGATGCCAAGTATGATGAAATTCATAACATATAATTATCGTGATTGGTTGGGTAATACACCAGGTCAGTATCACCAAGTAATTTATTCTTTACACGAAGTTTTTTCTCCTGATTTAGATCTAGGTCATGTATGTATGGTGAATGATGGACTGTGTCTGGCATAAGTTTTATATAAATGTGGATCAAATTGACCCACTAATTTATATTCACTCATTTCCTTTGGATAGAAAACATGCATTTCATACTCATCCATTGCACGTAAGCCGTTCAATGTTTCTCCTGAGTGAGAGGCATTTGCTTTTCTTGGGCTTGTTTCTTGGATTTGGAGCGAGACATCACCATCTTGACATGACCCGTCTTCAAATCATTGGTAAAACCGTAGCTAGTGCGTTCACCTACCCTGAGAAGAAACTGGAGTGTTGGAGAGATTTTACTTAACTGGTCGCAGTGTAGATTTATGACCACCAGCAAGAGAGCGCAAGATAGGAGCAAGGACGAGAGGGTCCTTGATCTCGAAATTGCCACTGAGAAGCCTAAAGTGGTGTCAAAGGTGTTCGTTTTGATGGAAATATTGAAGAAGGAACCTGAGATGATAATCCCTGGGAGGTCGCTGGATCTATACCCAAGCCAAACAGTATAGTGGATTTTATTCAGAAGTCACCGAAACTGTTTGAGTTGTATAAGGATCAGAAGGGGGTATTATGGTTTGGAATTGACTAAAGAAGCTGAAGACTTGTTGGAGGAAGATGAGAGATTGATTAGGGGACATTCTGGCACGACTGTTGAATACGTGACTAGGATGTTGACGATATCAGTTGATAAATGGCTTCCTCTGGACAAAATCGCTCATTTCAGGAGAGAGTTTGGTTTGCCAGCTGATATTAGGAGCAAGTGGGTACATGAGTATCTGCAGCCCTTCAAAGTGGTTAAATCTCCAGATGAAGTTGATTATCTCAAGCTCATAGAGTGGAATCTTGCTTGGGCTATCACAGAGTTGGAGAAGCCCATATTGAGGGTATTAGAATTTGCCTTTTCATACTCCAGGGTTGCTTTCCCTATTTTTCCCCTTGAAGTTTCCTGCCAGTTACAAGGTGTGTAGATATGGAGGGAAGATTGAGCACTTTTAGAAAAGGCCTTACTTGACTCCTTATGCTTATGCATGTGGCCTTCAACCTGAATTGAAAGAATTCAATAAGAGAGCCATTGCAGCAATGCACGAGTTACTTAGCTTCACAATGGAAAAGAGGTTGGTAACCAATCACCTCGCGCACTTCCGACAAGAATTTGTGATGCCTCAGAAGTTGATGAGACTCTTGTTGAAGCCTTATGGCATTTTCTGTCTCTGAGAGGGGAAAGAGGTTTAGTATGTTCTTCATAGGAGCTTATGAAGGTGTGGAGCTGATTCAGAAATGTCCACTCGTTATTTGGAAGGAAAAGGTCCTAAGCTTTATTGGTTATACGGGAGGAAGAAAAAGATAGAAACTTTTATGGACTTATCAGATAAGGAAGATAATGATTTTATAGAGGGTAGCTTAAGGATGGAGGCATTGCTATGCAGCTTAACCAAATAGAAGCCATCAGTGAATTGCAGGATATTGCAGTTGGAGACAACTCCTTCATGGATATACATGAAATTGACAATAAATACAAGTCTCATGATTCATTTTAAGGTCATACATTCTCATTCGAGTAGTCAAGATAAATTGCTTTCCAATCTTCTTCTTCACGAGTTCAAAGTTTCGAGTTTTTGTACATATTTAATTAGACGAACTCTTCTTACATCTATAAACCAAGTTAATTAATAGTGGACTGATCCATCTCATTCCTTGTTAGTCCTAAAAATTGCCACCGGAACTCCTGAAATCAATGATTCAGAAAGAATGTGTGGATAATGCTTTTGGCAAACTCTCAGCTCATCTTGATGCCAGCAAGGACATCAGAAGTAGTCTATTTACAATGACTGGTTCATTCTCACTTAATGAGTGCGGCTGTACTAATCTACTATTCTGAAGATGAACTTGCCACCCTGCATTTGAATCTCAATTGTTGGGTCAAAGAGATGATTGGGTACTAGCTATCATGGAGAACACAGCTTGAGCTGCTATGGTGATTGACATTCTCTCTCTTGTTGTTACAAATTAGATGCCGAGCTCACCCTGCAGTAATGCCTTGTTCATCACTGTGCATGGATATTCAGGTCCACAATGTGTAGGGCTGCCTTCTGCAACATCCTTTCATTTGCTTTCTATCCGATTGCCTGTTTTGTAGGTCTTGTAATTTCTGTTTAAATTCTCCATGAATCTATGGCACACTCCTGTTTTTGGGTTCTACTAGAGAACTTCCTTTTGTTGGATTTTAGAACCCAACATCAAACAGCAGGTAGTTTCTATTACTCCTTGTTTATGTTGGGCTGTGTTCATGGTTGATTCACTTCAATAGCTTACTGTTTCGTTGTGAAGAAAGAAATACGACAGCCTTTTTAAATAGCAAGACTGGTTTTTTTAATTCGAATGATAGATGGCTTTCCACGGCATTTGGTTGTGTGACAATGACATTACTAGTGTGCATTCTTTCTTATACCTCATAACATGAACTGCGTTTATGATTTGTTACATGGGCTAGCATCTGCTTGATGCCATTGTGCAGTAAATTTATTTTGCTTATCAAAAGAAAATTCCTAGCAAACTCACTAGAGATGATGATGAGTAATTTGCTTCCAAATGTTGTGACTAGTTTTCTTCTCGTGCTCATAAAAACCATGATATCCAAAAATTGTATGTGACAAATCGAACTGCTACTGTGTAGCTAAATATATTGCATTGCTTCATTTTCTGGTTTTTTGCTTTATAACAAAATCCAATGGTTGATAGATTTTATTTCTTTTGATTGGGGTGATTAGATCTCTTCTTAAGCCTGACAAAGTCCTACGACCTCTCGATAGCATGCCATGCTCAACGAAGTTCCTAATAGCATATAAGGATCCTAAGAGCGGTAGATGTTAACCTTCTCCCCCCTTGACTAGGATTTATTAGCATCTTAAATTGAAGTCTGTGCGATGCCAAAGCAAAGACTTACCATTGAATACGAAATTTTTAAGGGAAAGGTCAAGCATCAGTCATAGCTCTAACTAGAGTAACGATATGAGTAATGTACCATGGAAGTTGGGCATCAACCTCATTTGGAGTAATACAAAGAATTTCCAAATCTAATATAATCAAGGAGAAAAAGGAGCATCAATGATTATTAGTTATAATCACTTAGCTATCGTCTTTTGTTATGTGGCAAAAGTATTGCGTCAATTACAACTCAATTCATATAAGATGGTCGTTATCTACTTGTTTTAAGAAGGGATAGAAAACTTGGCACCAATGTTTTCAAACTTAGGCTAGTCGGAGAACCAGTTAGGGTGCCAGTTTGCGGTCCAAGCGATTGGACTTGGGGTGAAATGGTGATTGTGTTTGGCGCAAATGATTATAGATATGTAATGCCGTCAATTGCCCATGAACACATGAATCGTTCGGCCTTGGTTGTAAACTGAAATGCTGGTGATCCATGGTATTGAGTGCTTGAGTCCTTTCATGTGCAATAGTAGCCAAAAGCCTAGTTCTATACCCGTGGGATTCTAAAATTAGGCAGATCCAATTTTGAAAATCGGTACATTTTCAAACTAGTTCAAATTGATTTAGGCCAAACCACCTATGCATGCTTTTTGAGTTTTGGGTGAATAGATGAAAGGGAAAGTAGTGGAATTGGCCAAGAAAAAGGGGCAGGAATGGTTTATGATTGAATGATTGCAAAAAATATAGAGGAAATCAACATTGAGAACATTATAGTCTCTGAATGGGCTTGACATATAGAGGAAATCAACATTGAATGGGCTTGAAATTGACAAAACTATTTAATATTCTTTTTCACATGAATATCATGTAAAAAAAAGAAAGATAAATTATTGGATAATGACGCACAAGTATCCAAATTATTACCCTTTTTGTAATCATACCAAAATTTTATTTCATTCAGTCAATTACCTCAATTTTTCGAATATGGGTTAAGTCCTCTATTAAATCACTAACACAAAATGTTGATATCATACTAATGTTGTTAAATAGTTGTTAATTGCCCACATTAATGTTTCCTACAATATCTTGATATGCTGCCACATTGGCCGAGATATATAAGATGCTACGATTATTTAAGTCAATACTTTTTCTCTCCACATCACTCAATATGTGAGGTGAGCGAATCATGGAACCAAAATCATATGACATCACAACGATTCATTTAGAGAATGCCTCAAATTGTATTAAATTTGAAAAAGTGAGATACTTGATTATAAAGAGAAAATTTAGGTACTCTATTGTAAAACAAGCAAATTTTTTGATAATTAGGATGTCCTTATCCTCAACTTTTGAACCACTCTAAGAAAAACATCTCAAGAAAAATGTTGTCTACGAAGGTCATTGTACCTTATAAGGTGGCAAAGTTGGAAATAGTCACCAAAGTGGCGGTGCTAACGGCAACAACACGCCGTGGCCATGCTTCAATGGTGCTCTATCTTGCCCATTTCCTTCTTTATTTCCTTTTTTAAAAACTTTTTTGCTCTTTCTTCTTGTCAGTTTTTCTCTTTGCTTTTTTCTTTTTATTTGTTGAACTCAAATTTGAAATATACAATAGATATTAATGAATGAAAAAAATCCCAAAATGATTAAACCCGAAAAGAATTGGAGGAAAATTATGGCATTGTTAATTTTAAGCAAGACTGTAGCGCCTAGAAATTCTATTCGTAATGGCAAGAAAGACATACAAAGTCTTGGTCTTCTTGGCATCTATTGAAGTTTCTTTCCCACTGACAAAAAAACGTGCAAAAGTCTTAGTCTTCTTGGAATCTGTTAAAGTTTCTTTCCCCCCATCAAATGATGTGCAAAGTCTTGGTTTTCCTGAAATATATTAGTTTCTTTCCAGCCATCACTCTTTCACTTTTGCTTCACTTTCCACAAAAAAAAAAGAAAATGACATCTTTGGCAGGTGTAAGTCCTTGTCTGAAAATGATATTTTTAGTAGGTGAAAGTCCTGATCTTCCCGGACTTTGTGGTTCTCTCTCCATTTGCTCATCATCACTTTGCAATACAATAGAGATTAATGAATGAAAAAATCCCAAAATGATTAAACCTGAAAAGAATTGGGGGAAAATTATGGCATTGTTAATTTTAAGCAAGACTTGGTAGTGCCTAGAAATTCTATTGTTAATGGAAAGAAAGAAATACAAAGTCTTGGTCTTCTTGGCATCTATTGAAGTTTCTTTCTCACTAACATAAAAACGCGCAAAAGTCTTGGTCTTCTTGGAATCTATTAAAGTTTTTTTCCCACCATCAAAAGATGTGCACAATCATATGACGTGCAAAGTCTTGGTCTTCCTGGAATATATTAGTTTCTTTCCTGCCATCACTCTTTCACTTTTGCTTCACTTTCCACAAAAAAAGAAAATGGCATCTTTAGTAGGCGAAAGTCCTTGTCTGAAAATGATATTTTTAGTAGGTAAAAGTCCTGATATTCCCAGACTTTATGGTTCTCTCTCCATTTGCTCATCATCACTTTGCGATACAATAGAGATTAATGAATGAAAAAATCCCAAAATGATTAAACCCGAAAAGAATTGGAGGAAAATTATGGCATTGTTAAATTTAAGCAAGACTTGTAGTGCCTAGAAATTCTATTGTTAATGGCAAGAAAGACATACAAAGTCTTGGTCTTCTTGACATCTATTGAAGTTTCTTTCCCACTAACATAAAAATGTGCAAAAGTCTTGGTCTTTTTGGAATCTATTAAAGTTTCTTTCCCACCATCAAAAGATGTGCACAATCAAATGGCCTGCAAAGTTCTGGTCTTGTAATATATTAGTTTCTTTCATGCCATCACTCTATCACTTTTGCTTCACTTTCCAAAAAAAAAAAAAAAAAATGACATCTAGTCCTTGTATGAAAATGGCATTTTTAGTAGGTGAAAGTCCTGATCTTCTCAAACTTTATGGTTCTCTCTCCATTTGCTCATCATCACTTTGCTTTCCCATAACTTCTACAGTGGACTGATTCGCTCATGGCCATTGGAGAGATCTTTCTTGGTTCCTTCTTTCAGGTTCTATTCAACAAAGTTGAGTTCTCTGGTGTTGGATTATGTGTAAAGTGATGGAATCAGCATCAGCTTGCTCAATATGTACATCAATAATTTTGTTATATTCTCTCATGTAATTTGATCTTAAATATTTGATTTTTTTTTGTCTTATAAAAAAATTTTGCCAAAAAATTCAAATCTTGATATGTTTCTCTCTTTCCACATAAATATACATGGATACAATTTCCTCATATTGTATAAATAAATTTTATGAATTAATAATTTAAATTTCGCAAAATCTTTTGGATTTAATCTTTAAATGCAACTAATATGCACTTTTGCTAGTTTTATTAAGTAAAACTATCTTCTTGTCCATTTATATGAAAATGGTCAATATCATTCCTCCATTAATTCAAGTTTAGGGACAATCCAACGACTAAATTGAACATATGCAAAAAGTTTAGGAATCAAATTGAACAAATGAAAAATTTAAGGACAATATTGCCCATTGAGTTAAAGTTCAAAGACTATATTATACGTTGGGTTAAACGTCAGGGACTATTTGCATCATTTTTCCAAGGAAATATAGCTAACACGTTTGCTAATGTGACATTAATATTTTTATGACATGTTCCAACCTCTTAAGAGAGCACTCCAAGAAAGTGGTAATGACTTGGATTAGGCCATCAGTAGGGATCTACTGATCATTGTTTCTGAAAGTTGCCGTATCATTGCAACATCACATTTGTTTTGTGAACTGCTCTAGCAAATAAGCAGAAGCAACATCATTACTTGACATATTTGGTATAGCTTCGCTATAAGGAAGATCCTCCTCCATTGGAACAAAAGGTCACAGAATTAGGACAGCATCTGTTATCTTCCTCATACCGTTAGTAATGCGACATTCGTTGTGTCTTTCTACTGAGGTAAGGTACAAGAAATATGTTTCGCCAAGAGGTCCAGCATCGTTTCTTGCTTCATCTCAAAGGAAAGGTAATGTAAATACAATGCTGGTTCGGAAGCATCTACCGCCGAGGAACTTTAGCCTTTTGACCTGGTGGGTTGCTTTTGGTGTATAGATGGAAGGACTCCTTAGACCAGCCTAATGCAAAAAGGGCGAAATTATTCCAAATTTTGGGTCCTTTTCCTCACCATCTCCGTCAAGCTTGCCCGCTTCACATTTGTTTTGTTTCTTCTTATCTTCTTCTATTAATAATGGCAGACAAGGGGCCCATTCCTTTTCTAAAAGTTGTTCTAGCGACATTAAAGCAAAGTGGGTTGATTGAAAAATCTGTCTATAGAGCCAAAGAGGAGGGTAAAAAAAAAAGGCTTTAACTTTGCAGTCGTCACTTGTGCTGCTAAAGTTATGCCCCTCGCTGAAATTTCCAGTGACGAGCTTGAACGTTGTGAAATGTCCGTCGTTGATCAAGCTAATTATTGTTCAAAATAAGATGGAACTAAACGAAAAGATTGAAAAAATTCAATAAGTTCAGGAAATTTTAAATTAATGCTCATGAATTCCTAAAGTGAAAGATTTAATTTTAAAAGCACATAGGCTATGATTATAAGCCCATGCATTAATGGGTAAACGAGCCCCATTAATTATTTCCTTTTCCTTTTTCTAAAATTTATGAATAAAAAACAGAAAAATAATTATTAAGTGAGTAAAAATCTTGTTTTTGAAATATAAAATATATTGAATTTGACCCCCAATTAATGAGGTCCTTTAATTATGAAATCTATGAAAATTACTAATGTCCGTCCATATCCATGCTACGCACAGATCTAGACATATGAATATTGCGCACAAATTTTCAGATTACATGTAATTAAAAATAAGGAATTAGCATAAAATGAACTGTTGCTATGGTTAATTGTTTTCAAATGTCACTCAAACCTATTAACTTGGCATGCTTGAACCAAATATAAGTGCCTACATAAAAAAAATAAAAAATAAAATTGACATATGCCCTAATCTAGTTTGGTGCATGGAGGCCTCAATTGCAAGCAATATCGATTTTCCATTTTTCTTTTTTCACAAAAAAATTATTTAATCCGTGAAGTTATTGACTATTAAAAGAGGGAAAAAAAAAACATATACAATACTGACCATAATGCCAGTGAAGAGCACCAAAATTAAATGGATGACTGAGTATTTCAAAACTGTTGAAATATGTAATAACTTTACAACAATCATTAGCAATCGCCTTGTATATATAAACAATATTTTTTGGCATATATATAATTTGATTGTGCCCTATATCCAGCATTAGGTATCTGGCTGAATAAGGAAAAGAAAAAGACACTCAAGAGGAGGCACTTATTCAATTTACACTTGGGTTGTTGAAACAAAAACTCCATAAATGGAACCCCATCAATTTCATTCTATATCTATGGCTTCCAAAAATATTCAAATTTGACTGAAATAAACCAGTCGCAAGGTACATGAAATTTCTTACCAGTGAACTGGCTGTCAAGTATCTAAGGTTTATTTCATTCAATCAACTACCTTGACATTTCGAATGTGGGTTGACACAAGACCTCCATTGAATGGCGAGTGAAATTTGTCCATATGACACCAACACTATTAAGTAGTCGTTACCTGTTTATATTGGCCTCCGATATAAAGTGTGGCATCAATTTTGTCTCTTGCTATCAATTGGTCCCTTGAAGAATTGGTACAAATTATCTACAAAAAAAAAAAAAAAAAAATTCTTTAGGCAAATTAGTTTTGACTGGTAAAGAAATCATAGCAAGGTTTTAAATTATATGTGCCCGCACAGTTTCATGTGATGATAACATTATTAATATGACGTCCAACCAAAAGAAAATCAAGTATAAAGAAGAAGTTTTTCTTCAATTACTTGTTTGATAATTGACTAAAAATGATCGAATGATTCCAAGAAGAAAATCTAAAGGAAATCGACATTGAGAACTTTGTAGTCTCCCCCCTATGCTTGACATTTAGCCCTTGAAATTTTTTGGCGTGTTAAATTAACAAGACCATCTCTCATTATTTTTCACATGAGATAATGAATAATCTCACAAAAGAAAATTATTAAAGGGAGACCAAACAATGAATTTAGAGGATAAGTTTGTAGAACAAATATTGCATAAACAAAAGTATGTGTGAGATTAGAACCAAAACCAATAATTGTATGATTAAATCTTTGGAACAATGATATCTTAAGTACTTGAACTATTACCCCTTTTGCAATCTTGTTCTTAAACTTTTTTTTTTTCGTTTAATCAATTACCTCAATTTCTCAAATGTGGGCCAACATGAGGTTTTTGTTAAAATTGCGGATGGAAAACGTTAACATGATGCCAACGCTATTAAATAGCTATTAAATGTTCACATTGGCATATGGTATTTTGAGATGTTACCATGTCAGCAGAGACATTCCGTGTTAAGATTGTCTAAGCCAATGCACACACTCTCTTCTCAACACCCAGCTTCCTGGTTAAGTGAATCATGTCAACAAAATCATTGCGACATAGCAATTTATTTGACCGACACCTCAAATTGAGCAAAATTTAAAAAGAAAAAAATAGAGATTAATCCTGATATAACACATGGAAGTGTTTCTAGTAACAATAAGCAAGACATTCACATGGCCAGAGTCTTTGGTCTTCCCGGCATCTATTGAAGTTTCCATCCAGTTAGCTCTTTTCCACTTTTGCTTCACTTTCCAGACAAAAAAGCACGCAATATGCAATAAATTCTCTGATGATGTTCTCTGAATATTACGAAACAAACCAAAAGTACTTCATTTTAATTCCTTTAACCAAAGACGTGCATGTGAAAAGCACCCAAAATTGAATGGATGACAGAGTACTCTAGCCTTGGCCCAAGAAAACATCATTACTACTTTAATACTTTTGATATACGTATGTAGCTTTGCGGGAAAATTATCTAAATTTTTTTCAACTCATTATACAGAGGCTAATTCAATCTTAAAATTTCCAATTTGAACAATTTAATTCTAAATTTTTTTGACGATTTGCCACTATAATCCTTTTTGACAAAAATATGCTGAATTGACGACCATGCCACGTAAGATGACTGTCACCCACATAAGTGATTTTCAATTAAAATTGTCCAAAATGATTACATTGGCAAATCGTCAAAGGTTTATGACAAAATGATTTATATACATGAATGAATATATGATTGTTGAAACTATAAATATCTGAGGATAATTTCTAAACATTACGAGACCAGCACTTGTGGATTAAAAATAATTTATTTTGATACCTCTAACCACTAATGAGCATCCTCGAAAGTCTTGGTCTTTGTTTAATGATTTTGGTAGGTGAAAAGTCTTGTTCTTCACGAACTTTATAGTTTTCTCTCTCCATTAGCTCATCACCACTTAGCTTCACCATAACCTTGTGCTTGTCCTTCTGCTCAATAGTGTTCTCTGCCTGCTCGTCTGAACCTAGCGCTCGTGCTTGCTGGATTTCTGTGGTTGATCTAATTTTGTTCACCGGTCTGCTCCAGGAAGTCTACTCGGAATTGGTAAGCGACTCTATCTACTTTCTCTCTTTTCCCTCAAAATGATGCAACAAAAAGTCTTGTTCTTCACGGACTTTATAGTTTTCTCTCTCCATTAGCTCATCATCACTTAGCTTCACCATAACCTTGTGCTTGTTCTCCTGCTCAATAGTGTTCTCTGCCTGCTCGTCTGAACCTAGCGCTCGTGCTTGCTGGATTTCTGCGGTTGATCTAATTTTGTTCACCGGTCTGCTCCAGGAAGTCTACTCGGAATAGGTAAGCGACTCTATCTACTTTCTCTCTTTTCCCTCAAAATGATGCAACAAAAAGTCTTGTTCTTCACGGACTTTATAGTTTTCTCTCTCCATTAGCTCATCATCACTTAGCTTCACCATAACCTTGTGCTTGTCCTCCTGCTCAATAGTGTTCTCTGCCTGCTCGTCTGAACCTAGCGCTCGTGCTTGCTGGATTTCTGCGGTTGATCTAATTTTGTTCACTGGTCTGCTCCAGGAAGTCTACTCGGAATAGGTAAGCGACTCTATCTACTTTCTCTCTTTTCCCTCAAAATGATGCAACAACAACAATATTCAGTTCGACGCTTGTCTATAATCCAGATTAAAGTTGATGTCAAGTTAAATAACAAAAAGTTGTTATTTTAATTTTTGTTAGATAGTAATATTAGGACATTAAGATTATTTTTTAATCTCCTATTATTGTTCTTTTTACTAAACACCACGCTGATGTGAAATGATTTTACACAATTAGCAGTCCCGAGATCAAAGTATTCATTTATAATGTAACTTACATCCTGCTTGTAGTGTAATTATTTTACACTGTCAACGTATTGGAATTTTAGTTCATGAAATCGAGTAAGCAACAATAAATATCATAAGAGGATGACTTCATTCCTCTAGCAAAGATTCACGGGAAAATCATGATTTTTGTACATTTTTTACAAATTAACTTTGTCACGGTAAGTAGTAACAAATCGCGCTTGTCATTACAGACAGACATTTGATGCTAACAATTAAGTTGCAAACGGATGTTGCAAATCTATTCTCTACTTTGTCAAAAAAAAAAAAAATGACACATGTCTCATTGTCGAAAAAAATATACATTTTAGCATGATTAGATATAATACAAGTGTAATTATTAGATATTTTCGAATTTATTATATGGAAATATAAGTAAAGTCGGAACAACTATTAATTGATATGATGGGAAGTCTTTAACCGTGAAAAATCAGACCAACCGGTTTTAAGGTCATTTAGAAATCAATGCAAAAAATGCATGAACAACTATTAATTTATTTGTTGATTTCGTGAAGTTTACTTCACCATACCTGTAAGTCGATTATGATCCATACCAGAATAGCCAATAGGTTAAATAGCTATCTTGTATAAACGTTGGCAGCCCGTGAAGACTATTTTTCCGGAACTCCTAATCCGATGTAACTTCATCATTACGTGACTTTGGACACACTTCGTATCCTCTGGCACAACTTCTCCAGATAGGAAAAGTCGTAGATGGACCGAACAGGTGCTCCGCGAATGCGAAAACGACGACCCTCCACTTGGTCAGACGTTTCCCAACCGTCTTCCCACAGAAGCTTTAATTGATCATGCAATAATGGCTCCCACCGACACCTCTTCCAGCTGCGCGGGGACAGGGTAAATGACAGCGTAAGAAAAATGAACGGTAACTTCATATCGGAAATTGAAAACAATTGATTAACTGAAAAGTTTACACGTCAGAACTTTTTAAATTGAAGAACGACTAAGAAAAGACAAGCAGAAGATACACTAAAAATATTATAATAATTTGAATAGGGGGCCACCACAAGGAGATTTTCCTTCAAAAGATGAAACCTCGTAGGTGGATCCTCCGGAACCACAAGAATCCTTAGTTAGAATGAGATTCAAACTCAACACCCTTATACCAAAAAGATAAACCTTTTACACATATGTTTAGCCAACGAATTGGCAATCGAAATATATTTCACAATAATTTCACTCGGTGCTACTTTTTCGTAAATAAAATGGTGAAATCAGTCTTGTTATACTTGGTGCAGGCATGAAGAGCTGGATTAGCAGCTAAATAAGTGGTGAAAAAAAGTTTCAAAAGCTTTCTAAACTTATTTCCACACTTTCCTTTATTCTTATTATATATTATGATCCCTGGGGATAAATGTTGTGAGCAAACCACCGCTCATTGAGAAGTATAAATCCCTTCAAAGCAAATTGAGTATCAACTATGCTCACTTATAAATGGTACTAGAAACATATTTATCCAAATACAGTTTATAATATACGTACAAAATCAAAGATGAGTTATACCATTTTAACAAAACTTCATACGTTTCGCAAATACACATTCAATCAATAATTTGAGCCCATTGGAATGAGTCGTCCTGTGGTGACGACAACAGCGTGGAAGTGGCCTTGGGATGGGTGGAGCTATCTGCGTGGCCCCCATTCCTGCTTTTTTTTTTTTTTTTTTTTTTTGCTATTTTCTCTTTTTAGTTTTTTTATACTTTATTAGAATTAAATTTTAATCGCAAGTGAAATCTAGAATTATTCTATTATACAAGTACAGTAAAGATTAATGAATGAAAAGCCCCATACGATTAAACATGAAAAGGCCTGGACGAAAATTACGGTATTGTTAATTTCACATGTAAAACATGAAAATTTTACTAAAAGCAAAGCAATGAAGTCAATTGACGTCTAGGAAAGTCTTGGTCTTCCTGGCATTGATTGGAGTTTCTTCCCCATTAGCTCTCTTTCACTTTTGCTTCAATTTCTAAACAAAAAAGCACATGATATCCAGTAAAGTCTTAGTCTTTCTGATGAAAAGTACTTTGTGAGTATACTATCATGACACGTAATTTGAGCTAGACTGAAGAGCCTATGTTTTGATGCACATTGTATCCTTAAGTTAGATAAATCACTAGTCTCATTTTTCTCCGTATCAAGACTTTTGGCAGTGATTCTTCTTCACATGACCAACTTAGAGGGCATGCTATCTTCAACAAAATTTGTAACTTACAAGTGTTTTTTGTATTACTTTATTTAAGTTATAGGCTTTTACGTGGCAGCTATAGTGCGGAAAATTCGTAGCAATATGGGCATCAATGATATGCTGAAGAGTGATGAAGTAGTTGTTGATGATTATGAAGCGCTTGATAAGAGAATCATCGTCCTTTAAATAGAAACAAGTTAGCCCAAAGCAAATTACTTATTAATGGATTATTTGGTGATTTGTGACTCATTTATTATTTCCAGAGTAAAATTAAGCAACTTGCTTCATGGATTATTTGGTGCGCCTGACTCTTTTTTTTGTTTAGCCCAAAGCATGCGTTGTTGTTCTCCTTATTGAACAGTCTCCTCCTCCTCCTCCTCCTTTTCTTCTTGCTTCGAATTTTCAGCACGTAATTGCCACTTGAAATGTCATGCCCGAACCTCGAGCGCGCACACATCCCTTGGTGGTCGATAAAATTTGTGACGTCCTAGGACGCGTCGCCGACCCATTCATTTTATTGCACATGCGGAAGCATATAAACAATCCCTAGACAACACAAATATGGGATAGAAAAGCATGATACAAATTTCACAAAACACTTTTATAAACAAACTAAGTTTATATAAAATACTAGTCTATAAACAAAAGCCTAACTCCAAAAAGAAGAGTCACTAAGCCATCTAGGCACAAGACTCCTCAACCAAGACCTTTGAGACCTCTGGGGGTTCTGGGTCTTCCACGACACCATCAGGGGGATTAACTTCCCCCTCACCTGCCATCGCATTGACTGTAACGGTAGGATGTCAAAACTCTGCAGGAGACCTTCCTAGACCCCCTACACGATCAGATTGAACCATAAAAATTGATATATTTCCTTTTAAAATCTCACTATTTGATATAGTATTTAAAAAACATTTTTGGTGTCAAAACCCAACACCCAATATTTTCTAATTAAATACCAAAGTTTCATAATTTTGAAATAAATACTCAAAATTAACAATCATCACTCAATTGTACAATTTATCACTCAATTGCATAAATTAAGCACACCATTGCAATCAGCACGAAATTCCGGCCACCGGCTATTCCGGTATAAGTTTTCCGAATATATTAAATAATTAAATAAATTGCAAAAAAATTAAATAAATGCAAATTAATTCAATAAATACATACTTAAGCCTAAAACACTAATTTAGCCACCTAATTGCATCTTGAAAAATAATGTACCATACTAATTAAATACTACAATCTAATTAACCCTTAACTATTCTAATCTAACCACATAATTAACCTAATTAACTAACTAAATCACTAATTAATCTAAACTAACCACCTAAGCCATACTTAAGCTAATCTAATTACCTACTAAGCAAGGTTTAGTGAGTAAACTCATCGGTTTTGCGGGTCGATGAGTTCACGGTGATGGTAACGCGGAGGTGAGCGAAACTCAAGCCTACGGTGACGCCAAGGGAGGTCCGGACAGGGCCTAAAACGAGCAACGAAGTCTCAGCTTAGGCTAAGATCTCGGCTTCTGTCCAAGGTTGCAAGGGGCCGGTTGAGCGGCTGGCTTGGCTGGAAATGAGCCAGGCGAGCGGCGGACAACAACGGCAGACCAGGTGGAGGCGATGGCAGCTTGGATGGGTGGCCAGGCAAGCTCGGGGACCTGCGATGATGACGAGGGCGAACAGAGGGCCAACGAGCAGACGCAGGAGGGCAGGGACATGCGACTCGGGCTTGCGGGTGGCAGTGATTAGCGACAGCTTGTTGGGCGTGCATGGGCAGCTAGGGGCATTTGATGGTGGCTAGCTAGTCGACTTCCTCTGGTTTCTCTAGTTTCTTGAGCTCTCAAAACTACAACAACAATGGAGAAAGGAGCAGCAAGGAAGAGGAAGAAGGGAGCTGTAGCTGGAGGGGGACCACCAAGCCTCCAAAGTCTCCTTAAAATATCCCAAACCATCATTGGCTTGGCCTCCAAGTCCATGGCTGATCCTCAGCCACTTTCCACCCCAAAGCTTCCTCAAGAAGCCATCCTAGGTGCCCAAAATGTTGCACACCACCATAGCTACGAATTTGTGCATCTCCCCTTCAATTCCAATCCAATTCCAACTCAAAGCAATCCAATTGACGCCCAAAAAATTCCAGCTAAGGTGTTCACAATAAATCCTTGCAATTCCCTCGCCAATTGATCCCAGTTGAATGCCAAAAATCCACACAAAAACGGTCCTCTTAAATTCTCGGTTCAATTACGTCCAATTTTGATTTTTCACCAAAAATTCGGATTTGCCGAAAATTATTCGGAGGATGAGTCGACGTTCCTAAAATAAATCATGACATGACATAACTTTCAATTTTTGAAATTAGGTTCAATTTCACGGTTAATTTCAACTGGGTGCGATTTTAGCATGACCTAACCTACCAGATAGCTTTTAGGATTTTTTAGCGCATTTGACCTGTGGTCGATTATTTTCGAGCCACATTGTACATCTTCAACTCATTGGCGACTCTCGGTTGTTGTGAAAATCTTGAGGTTTCAAATACGGGCACAAGGTATAGAAACGATAGAAAAATCAATTTAGTACCGTTCGACGAGAATTTTGCAATTATGTGGAATCACCCACACTTTAATTACATGCATCAGTTGAAACGACCTATCTCCGGTCTCTTGTCGATTTTGACAGTACCGTATTGACCCTTGCAGATTAACACGGTTAAGCAGTTGATTTCTTATCGAATTCTCAAGTCTATTGCGTTTAGATTCCTTAATGGCTTCACCTGATAGATTAGTTATCTCATGAGTGATTAGCTCAGAGAAAAAGACTATAGGCGCGTCGATGAAAAGCCCAACTCATTCAATCGAAAACAGAATTAGAAAATCAGGATGTTACATGAAAGCTTACCTTGATTGCATATTCACCAATAATGCATACAACAAAGACATAAAAATCATAAGGTTATTGAGAACATACGCTTGCAAAAAAAAAGCCGGCAAAATACTCGTAAGTTATAAATTTTTTAAAGATGATCTATGTGCACTCTAAGTTGGTCATACAACAAAAGATCACCTTTTGACCTTTGTTTTAGATCAAGACTTTTGGCTTGTGTTTGAAACGGAAGACCTTTTTCTTGTGGCCATCCAAATCAGAGGATAAGAGTTGATTTCCTTCAATGATCAACTTCAAGTGCACACATTTTTTTTTTCATATATTCTTCGTATCCTTTTGATTTCAATGTCTTTGTTTTATGTTTTATAGGTGAATATGCAATCAATGTGGCCTTTCACATGAAGTTATAGTGCTAAAGATTCGCATATGTTGAAGAAATAATTTACTGAAAAAATTTGACTACATTATGGATATATACGAAGTTCCTTGATTCCTCCTTTAACGTGGACAAACAGACAAAGATGGCCTTTTCCTAATGGAGCATAAAAAGTTACTGTCTCCGATTATTTGTAGTTGTATAACAAAAACTCTTGGTCTTCCTAAGTTTGTGGTTAATATACTTGAACAAGTGTATGATTGTGGAAACTACAAAAATCTGAGGATAATCTCTAAACATTATGAGACAAGCACTTATGGATGAAAAGTATTTTATTTTGATTTCTTTAACCTTGGATGTGCAAAACCAACAGGCATGTGGCCTGTTGGTAAAGGGATTTGGGGGGGGGGGGGGTGACGGGGCCAGAGAGTACTAGGTCCAAGGTTTGATCCTCTTTAGCACCGCACACACATGTACGTGAAAGAGAGGAGTGAAGACAAAAAAAAAATCATTGATGTGCATCCTTGAATGTCTTGGTCTTTGTTTAATGTTTTTGGTAGTTCAAAGTCTTGGTCTTCTTGGACTTCAGTGTTCTCATTCCATTAGCTCACTATCGCTTTGCTTAGCCATAACCCTTGTTGTTCTCTATGGTGACCGATTCGCCTATCTTCTCTTTCCATTAGCTCATCATCAATTTGCTTCACCATAGCCCTTGTTGTTTTCTACAGTTGACGGATTCAACCATGGCCATTGGGGAGATCCTTTTAGGTGCTTTCCTTCAGGTCCTGTTTGAGAAGTTGGCTTCTTTGGGATTGGAGTATGCCCAAAAAGAAGGAGTACAACCCTTCTTTGGAATCAACATCAACTTGCTCAATAAGTGGAAGAAGATGTTGGTCACAATCAATGCAGTGCTAGATAATGCAGAGGACAAGCAACTAAGCAATAACGATCCAGTGAAGCTATGGCTAGACGATGTTAGGGACTTGGCCTATGACTTGGAAGACTTGCTCGATGGGTTTGCAATTGAAGCCGCTCAGGCCAAGTTGGAGGTAGAATCTAGCACAAACAAAGGCCTCGTAAAATCGAAGTTCTCTTTTTTTAACCAACATAAATCCTCCGCATCGAATCCAAGCCCATGCTCGCTCGTGTCTGAAATTGAGGTACAAAAGATCAATGATAGGTTGGAAGAGATCATCACTAGGAAGACTCATCTAAGCTTGATTGAGAATGTTGTGGACAGATCTAACTACAACAAAAGGCTCCCAAGCACTTCTCTGCCGGAGCTTCAATTTTTCGGCAGGGAGAAGGAAGAAGTAGAGATACTTAAACTACTAACTAGTGAAACTGAAAATGACGATACCACGCTAAGCATAGTCCCCATAGTTGGGATGGGTGGTGTTGGAAAGACGGCCTTGGCTCAACAGTTGTATAATGATCCCAAAGTGAGGAGCTGTTTCGAGAAAAGAGCATGGATTTGTGTTTCAGATGTTTTTGATGTTATTGACATAACAAAGACTATTTTGCGATCGTTCACTGGGTTCACCAATGAGGGGGAAGATCTTAACAGGCTTCAAGTTAAGTTGAAGGAAACTCTATCGGGGCAGAAGTTTCTTGTGGTTTTAGACGATGTCTGGAATGAGAACTATGGAGAATGGACTGACCTCCTAAAGCCATTTGAAGCGGGGGCTAAAGGAAGCAAGATCATTATCACGACTCGCAATCGTACTGTTGTTTCCATAACAAGAGCTTCGCCATATCATTTAAAGGAGTTGTCCCTTGAAAATTGTACAAGCTTACTAGCCTTTCATGCTCTTGGAGCAACAAATTTTAAGAGGCACCCGGATCTAGAAACAATAGGCAAGGAGATGGCTATAAAATGTAAAGGTTCACCTTTGGCGGCGAAGGTATTGGGCGGTCTCCTACGTAATAAGGGGAATCCTGATGAATGGGAAGCTATCTTAAATAACGAAATGTGGGATCTTCCGATGAGAGAAAATGATGAGGTTCTCCGAGTTTTGAATTTGAGCTATGTCCATCTTCCTTCTTATTTGAAGAGATGTTTTGTTTATTGTGCGGTATATCCCAAGGATTACGAAATTGAAAGGGATGAGCTAGTACTCTTATGGATAGCGGAGGGATTTTTAGATGGACAAAAAGAAAAGAAGAATATCTTCGAATTGGGACAAATTCACTTTGATGAGTTAGTATCCAGATCATTTCTTCAACAATCAAGTGTCAACACGTCTAAGTTTTTAATGCATGATCTTTTGAATGATCTAGCAAAGTCAATTGCAGATGGGACATGCTTTAACTCTAGAGAGTATCAACTAGCAAGTAATGAAGATGATGCATCTCTTGATAAAGCTCGTTATGCATCATTCACCTCATCGGGGTTTATTACACCTAAAAGCAAGAGAGCATATCATCGAATGAAGGTATTAAGAAGTTTAATTTTACTACATGAAAGATGTAATTGGGGAGACAAATTTCATATTACCAACAAGGCGTTGCATGACTTGCTAACAGAATTGAAGTACTTGAGGGTGTTCTCATTTTGTCATTGTTCCATTGTAGAGGTACCGAATTGTATTGGTGATTTAAAACTTCTTCGATACCTCAATTTCTCATACACGAACATTGAAAGGTTGCCCGAGTCGATTGTTGTCTTGTGCAGATTACAAGCTTTGATATTAAGAGGTTGTGAAAAGCTTTGTATGTTGCCTCAAGGAATCACAAAATTGATCAACTTACAGTTTCTTGACATTAGAAATACAGGAAGTCTAAAAATGATGCCATCAGGTATCAATAATATGAAGAATCTTATAATTTTGTCCAAGTTTATGGTAGGACCAGAGAAAGGGTCACGGTTAAAGGAGTTAAAGAACTTGCCACATCTTCAAGGAGAATTGTTCATATCAAAATTGCAAACAGTGGAAGAAGTTGGAGATGCAGTTGATGCTAATTTGTTTGGAAAGCGAGGTCTAACCAACTTGATCTTTCATTGGGATGAAAATTTTGCAAATTTACGAAGTGGAAAGCGTGAAACACTGGTACTTCAGTCTCTGCGACCTCACACTAATATTGAAAATCTAACTATCTCCTATTATGGTGGTGCAATATTCCCTTCATGGTTAGATGATCCAACCTATTCTAAAATAGTGTCTTTGTGCTTGCGGGGCTGTCCTAATGTTACATCACTACCCTCACTTGGACAACTACCTTCACTGAGAGAATTATCTCTTGAAGGTCTACATGCAGTAAGCATGATTAGCTTTGAATTTTATGGAAGTAAAAGGCCTTTCTCATCCTTAACAACTTTGAAGTTTGAAGAGATGTTGGCATGGAAGGATTGGTCTCATTATGCTAGGGGCCAAGAACAAGAAGAAGTCCCATTCTCCTATCTTCAACATCTTGTTTTTCGGAATTGTCCTTCATTGGTTGGGATATTGCCTTGTCAACTTGATCATCTCATAAAGCTTGAAATTCATGGATGCCCGAATTTGAATTACTCAACCAGCGAGGCTTGTTTTCCATCTCTACGTGAGTTATACCTTGAGAATTGTAACAAGGAGATCTTAAAGAGCTTGGTCAACCTAACTTCTTTGACCATTCTCAGAATTGAAAATCTTGTTGAGCTTGTTTGCTTTGATCATAGGTTTATGAGCTGCTTGGTCAAGTTAAAGGAGCTTTATATTGGGTGGTGTGAAAAGCTAACATGCTTGTGGCAAGATGGAAATGAAATGAGAAATCTTACTTGCCTCCAAGAATTAGCCATCCAAAGCCATCCTCAATTCACTTCTTTTGTAGCTACGAAAGGAGAAATAGAGTTACCCAGCAACCTTGAAAAGATGGAATTGAGGGAATGCCCGAGTTTAGAAAAGCTTCCGAGCAAGATGCACACACTCAAAGATTTGATAATTAAGGAGTGTCCAAAACTCATGGGATTAACCACTACTCCAGATGACCCCACCAGCAATATCCCAAGGCCTCATCTTTCTGCGTTGAAGACACTTGTAATTGAGGGGTGTATGGGAGTGAAGTCGTTGGAAGAGATCACTGCAGAATCGCTGACATCTTTAAAAATTGTAAGGTGTACGAATCTAGGAAGCCTACCCTCGCTCTCCCATCTCACTTATTTGAAACTAGTTCTTTGTCTGGCATTAGAGATAGAGGACTTCCCTGCCCTTTCCATAAAGCTATCGGATCTTGTACTTATATATTGCCCAAAGATAAAGTCCCTACCCAATCAGTGGCATCATCTTACATCCCTCCGGTCACTATCTATCCTCCAATGCGAAGACATTAGAAGCTTGCCCAAAGGAGGTTTGCCTCCCAATTTGAGGCAACTTAAAATTTCACTATGCGAGAATTTGAAGCAACCAATGAGAGAATGGGGCATACACTTGCTCACATCCCTTACGACCCTCACAATTGATGGAGGCGTGGGAGGGGAGGGAGAGAAGGTACGGTTCCCTTTGGAGGACGAGGAGGATGCATGGAGTCTTCTCATTCCTTCCTCTGTGAAGTGGCTTTTTATAATAAATATGAGGAACATGGAAAGACTATCGAGAGGTCTTTGCAATCACTCCTCAATCACATCTTTGGGGATTGAAGATTGCCCGAAGTTGATGTATTTGCCAGAGGATGGCCTCCCTCCCTTCCTCCAAGAATTTGTAATACTTCGAAGCGAGATTCTAAAAAATCGATGCTCAAAAACTGGCCATTATTGGCCCCTCATCCAAGAAATCCCGTACATCCGCGTTGACAATACTCAGATCCAATGAAGCGAAATTCATTTGCTTTCGCTTTCATTTGCTAACATGTGCGATTCATTCTTCTGTCTACAGTCAGTTTTCTTAGGTTCGGGTAAGTTTTTGGTCTTGGAAGGCATCGATTTCAATTCTTCTCCCTCAATTCGATGCTTAATACAAACTTATTTTTCCTCGTGGAGATTTTTCACATAAGTTTCCGACAACCAGCCGTTGAAGGTGTGAAAGATTAACATTTGTAGGACGATGTTCCCAGTGCTGCCTATCACTATATTGATGGCATATCTTCAACTGTGCTTGACACTCAAAAAGCATGCTTATTTTTGCACTTGAGTGACCCGCCAAACAAATTGTAAAAGAAAGTGCGCTATGCTTTGCATGAGAATCACTAATTTCATAGCTTTCCATAATCATATCCCTCTGCACTTTCAGCTTTTATTTTATGTTCTCTTTCCCACATCTTTTTTCGTGCCCTAGCTCATTCACCGTATTTGTTTTACAGATACCATCGACATATGTATTGGCAAAATATCCTGGAAGGATCAATTGCAAACATTGTTGAGGTAGGGCTGATTTTATCAATGTTATGTGTCATATTTTGCAATTAAAAAAAATAGTAAAAGAAATGAATGATTTTATTTTATTTGGTGCACTGATATGTTCTATATTTTCTTCTAGTGAAAACTAAAAGCATGATTAGTTATGTGTAAGCTGTGATATGATTGTGAAGAAAGGGAAAGCAGTTTATTTTATTTTATTTTTATGGTTTTCTTTAGAATCAAGAACCTTATTTTTGTTGATGATGATCTTTCATAGTATTAAGCAGTTGACGTGGAGAAAATTCTGGGGCAGCTCATGGCTCCAACCTTTTAATACAACTCCAATTCATGACAACATGATATTCCATAAACCTCCTTCAGTTTGGGTCTTGATCTCAGGTGGGTTGGGAACTATTATTATTAACAACTTGCAATAATGTGCTACTTGCCCCCATGTTTGCATTGTCAATAGTGACCTCTGGCAAATCTATTCAGTTCTTTAAAGTATCAGTTGTTTATGTTTACTCTACCATGGAATAGCATTTCGTCATACATGATGTCATTTTATCTGAAAATACCTTCTTATGTGGCATTTTTCCTGCAGAGAGTTTTGGAACAAAAGCTTCAAGCTCACTTGTGTTCCTTTGGTGTAGCTGGAAATCTTGTACTTTGACCAATCTATACCTTGTCCGATACATCTCCTCCCTCTCTGCTACTATTGCATATGCGAATTTTTTGTGGAAGCAATTTTCGTATGACATTGTGAAGCTCTATCAAAGGTTAGTTAATTTATAATCCAAATTGCGGTTTACTGTGTACTTTCCCCGAGGCTTTTTGGATGTTATTGCACATATAACATGGTGCTTTGACCATCTAAATAGGTGGTCAAAAAAGCAAAGTAGCATTTGCCACGATAACTTTCAAGAAACCTTGTATAGTTTTGCTTGACGAGCCATTCAATCATCTGGTAAGTTTACTCATTTTTCTCAACCTTATGACTTAAATTTTTTTCGGTTAGCTTGTTGTTGTCTTGCACTGATTGAACTTACCGGAATCTAGTCTTTACTTTACAAAATACAGTAAAACCAATCAGTTATCATAGCTTTGGGGAGCTTGCGTCATTAGACATCTAACTTATAATGGAATAGAAAAACTAATGTAATCGTTCCAACTTGCAAATTATTGGGAATAGAATAGTTCTGCTAGCCTGATCAGTGTTTTTGCATTATTGAAATTTATAATGCCAAGTAGTTGCAATATCTATACCTATTGGCAGTAATGGGCTATGCACATAATTAATGTGTACATCTCTTTGATTATAAATGTGACATCCTCGATTTGAACCCCTATTTAGACCGTAAGGGATGGACTAAGGTTCAATACGTCAGTAATGAGGATAGACTGTGATTCAATCCTAGGAATTGTTCACGAGCTGACTAGTTGATTAGGGGCAAGGCGATTCAAAATCAGGGTTGCAATAGACCAGAGCATTCAATCATGAAAAGATTGTTCGACTGTAAGGATCGTTGTAGATGATCACACACCATCACGAGTTAGTCAATGGATGGGTATAGATCAATTCAGCTCGAGTATATATCGGTTGTGGGTGACACCACACGGTCAATGTACTATACGTGAATGACTCTAATCCAATCCTAAATGACCGTGAGTCAAGGTAGGCTGATCGATCCCAGTCGATTACATGACAACCGAGGGTCACTCATAGATCGACCAAGCTTAGCTAAAAGTCATGCATAAAACCATGGACAAGCGTCGAACTCAATTCGAGTCTAGTCGCGTGAATTCTACTGATGCTGCCTAAATTCATGTAGGTCACGATAAAGCCATTTTTGATCGAAACTTAGCCACAAACCCAAGTCCAATTGCAGGTATCAACTGTAGACATTATCAAGGCATTTCTTTCCATTTGAAATGATTTTAGTGAGCTGTTAGTGCATTAATTGGAGAAATGTGCTAATTTGAGGATATAGACTTTAGCGGACCAAGAGGTGAGACCATATTAGCCTATTAAGATTTAATTTGAGATGAGACAAGCTTTACTAGGCCATGGAAATGGGATAGGCGCCACTTTTGCGGTAGACAAGGAGAATAGACCAAATTGCCCTTCTTGAGTCTATTCAATAATTGAAATCGAAGAAACAATCTTAGCCCTTGATCTCCCTTGATATTGGATAAGGCCCTTGGCAAGATGGAAGGCCAAGATTTCATCTTGCTCTCCAAGTTTAATTGTCATCACGAAGGAAAGGAGAATAAGTCAAGGAGCATTGAATGTGATGAACATCCTTTCTTCTTAAGTTTCTTTTTCCTCTTCTCCTCTCTCTCTCTTACCCTTACCACTCGCCTGGACCCCATTTCCCTCACCACACACCGCCCTTCTCACTTGGTCGCTCACCTGCCGTCCGCTGTTGCTACGCGTCTGTCGGTCACACCATTCGTTCGAGCTGCTGCCGTCCACTGTTGCTCACCGTTCACCTGTCTATCCACTTGTTGTGTGTGAGTCGAGCCACCACTGATCACCCCTCGTCTCATCTCCATTGTTCGCAAGTAGATCTTTTAAATGTCGTCTAGGCCGTTGCGTTACGCGACTCAGATTTAGGACCATCTCTAGTGTCGTAGGACTATCCTAGGTTGAGGAACTCGTGTGGTTAACTTTGTATGGTTTGGTCATGATATACTTTTTATATGGTTCGAGATTAAATGAGGAACGAGTATGTTAGAGTTGAGGTTGCTCCGGTTTGGCGTGAATGGTGGAAATTGTTCATTTAGGTTTAGGTTTACCGTGATTATTGTTTGTGGACCGTTTTCTATTGCTATTGATAATTGATCTTCATATTTGAATGCCATGGATAGTTGTATGAGTGTTATGTGAAGTGATCTTTGCATATAGATGTCCATGGGTCATGATCAAAACTTGAGTTCACAATGAGCTGCCGAATCTAGAACACCGTTGGTTCTTGAACGTGCGTGGAAGTGCGTCGAGTCGGGTCACTCTCTTGGTTTAGCAATACTGAGGCGAATCGTTTGATCCGAGTTTGACCTAGGCAAGTATTCAAACATCATGGGTCAAGCCACGATTCTAGTTTTGTGCTTGACATACTTTATTGTCGCATTTACGATAGGCCATTACACATCACTTGGCACGCCTTTAGGGTATTCATACTTGAACTAATATGGAAGATAAAACTGATTGCTTGAATGCTTGATTCATGTGGTCACACAAGAGATTCCATGATCGAGGTTTCAGGACATGATGCCCCTATGTAAATGGGATGCCTCATTAGTAAGAACGAGATGATACCTCCACGTTAATGGGATGGCTTTCATAGGATGCATTATATCGGAATGATGCCCGATGCAAGTTTGGATGCCGTGCTTGACAGAGCAAGATGATGCCTTGGAGGTTTCTAGAAGAGCCGTAGGGTTTCAGCTATGTGTGATTAATAATTGGACTCAATATAGCATGGTAATATGGGATGCCATGTGATTCTTGAGATGCTAAATGTGTACGAAGTATTTGAGTGCTATGTGCATACTTTGGAAGTTGTAATATGGCTTGTGCATGTTGGACATGAACTTATATGAGATGCATGATACATGTGCATGATTTCAATGTCATTTTACTGATTTAGAAGGCACATGCATGCTATAATAATCATTGTTCATGAAATGAGAGGCATGTGAAAGTTCTGAAAGTTGTTGTTTGAGTTTCGAAGGCCTTGATAATGTTGTGGATACTAATATCCGACACATGTGAATATTTTGGCTATTATTTGCATTGTTTGTGACACGTGTGGGTTTATATGCCTTTTATTTAGGACTCATGGAACTTAGGTTGAGGATAGGCTCATCACGTATATAGTTAAGGCAAAGCATAGGCTTTGCTATTGATCAACCATTGACATGTTTGAGATGAGTAATCATAAGGCTCAGATGTGAGGCATCCGCTTATATGAGATTTATGATTTTTACTTATTGAGTTTACAACTCATTGCTGTTTTTAACCTTTCTAGGACTTAAGATATGAGTCTACTGCCCTCGTGTTTCGGACTTCTTGGATACATGGAAGTTATGGTGATAGATATCGAGGACGCCACTTCCGACATCCTCTTCCAGTGCCACACCACGACGATGTGGGTGGATGAGGGTGGGGTATATGGTTCCTCATTTGTTTGTGGCCTAGTTTGCCTGGGCTGATGAGGACTTCTACGGTCCTCTGCATGGGTTTGATAGCCCACTCGGGGACGCTGACAGGTTGGTATTGCCCCCTCGTAATGGTACCGTGGATGACCTTGAGTCCGACCACAACTATGACCCAAAGCCCGAGCAATCACCATGAGGACACCAGCAAATGGTGGGAACCATTTTTGGTAGCTGTCCTTGTAGAAGGAGCTAGGATTTACCCCCTCCTCCCTTTTGATATCTTTTTATGTACAGGGATGACCGGTTTGGAATGGCCCTAAGCTGGGCTTGTAAATTGTAATCGTTCCACTTAAATAAATAAAGTATGGAAGTTATACAACATGTATGCGTGTTATTCCTTACTATCCATTGTTGTTGATTGATTGGGTGCTGAAGATTGCACACTTCTTGTCACGCCCCGAACCCCGAGCATGCGAACATCCCCCGATGGTCAATTAAAAATGTGATGTCTCAGGATGCGTCACCAATCCATTCTTTTTATCTTTCAATTAAACACATGCGGAAGTGAATTAAATAAACCCCCGGCCAACAAACAAACATAGAGATAGTAAAACATGACAACCATTGCCGAAAACAACATATTCATTTATCAACTATTAACCCTAGGAAGTTTAATACTTACAAGCCTTCCTACGGCCACTTCTTATCAACCCTCTCAAAAACCTTTAGGGACTAGGGTCAACCTAAACTTCACTAGCGACAGGGCAAGCCAAAAGGTGTCGCATCTCGCACCCACCAAATCTGCACTCAATAGATCTTCACGCTACGGCCCTGAAAAAGTTTAACCACAACGGAGTGAGATAAAATATCAGTGAGTCAAAATCCTAAGCCTTGACTAGGACGCAAATTCATCTCAAAGGCAGCCTAAACAGGCACCACAAACAAACTCGCCTTGCCTTGGCACACCCCTGTAGGTTAGCACATCAAATATGTCATTATAAATATAACAAGCATAATCAATAATCATAACACATAATTCTCACCTTCCAAACATTCACATGGATCTCGATTATAAGGTAAAACCGTTTTGACACGTCCCATACCATACTAAGCAATTTTGCCCCATAATCAAGCGCAGTAGCACAATCATACACACGTGTTCTGATTATTACGACCCCTCAGCCACAGCCAACACAAAAGTCGGCGGTCATCTAGCATAATTGGTCAACATCTCACCTTATCGGGCACGGCATCATCCCGCGTATACATACGCCTTAGGACATCATTCTATAAAGGATCATTGGTTTGGCCTCAACCGTGACTCGGCATCCTGTTGACGTGGGGGCATCCTAACTTAATTGGACATCATCCCACATAATCATACGCATCAGGACGAGTTTATTACCCCGCATAATCATACGGATCATGGTATTTAAGTGATCACACGAGCATACCATCATGCAACTCACGTCCATTGTTATCTTTCTCATTAGCCAAGAATACAAAAATCACTTTTTAAATAATAAACCTTGCAACGCTTTTTTTTTTTTTTTTGTTCAAAACTTTCCGAAATAAATTCGTACGGGGTCATGTATTTGAAATCAACCCGTCAAACTTTGCACACATCTAATTTGAAACCTCATGGTTTTATTGAGTGCATAAAACTTAGCATCCAAACTTGACACCACATTTGTCACGCCCCGATTCTCGAGCCTGTGCCTATCCCTCGGTGGTTGATTAAATTACGACGTCCTAGGACGTGTCGCCGACCCATTCATTTTAATGTACATGCGGAAGCATATAAATAAGTCTCCAGACAACACAAAGATGGGATAGAAATGTAGGACCACAATTTCATAACCAAAACACACCTTTATACACAACCGACTAGTTTACATACAATACTAGTCTATAGACACAAGTCTACTCAAGCAGAAAGGTCTACAAGTCCTCTAGGCATTCGAATCCCCAACTAAAAACCCTGAGCTCTTGTGGGGACTTGTGTCCACCACTACCCTCGCCAAAAGCGATTTTTAATACCAACATTGGGACCTTAGAATCCTGTAGGGGACCTTCTCTAAGTCCATTTCGCCCTCGACGATACCACGCTCTGAATTGATGGGGTACCCTCCGAGGTAGACCTGCATCGACCCAGACAATGGTCCTCATGAGTTCGACCCAGGCTCCTTGGCACCCGGGAAGAGGAATCTCGATGACCCTCTTGGGCTGGCCAAAACGTTCTGGAGGAACCGCCATCTAAGGACCTTAAAAGGTTGAGCCCGCGACAGGGTGAGACAATGTCTCAGTAGGTTCACCCCCTAAACTCCAACTAGGAAGGAAATACGCCTAAAGGCAGTCTATGCACACACAAGACAGAGGACTTACCTTACCTTAGTTCCTCCCTACACATTAGTGCAATTCATATACTCAAGCAATCGATTCAATCCAATCGATCATTCAATTCGATACCATATATAAATCTAATCGATACGATCACTACTTACACAAGCTGAAATAGATGGCAATAGCTCTCACAAGCTGATATAGATGGTAGCTCGGACAAGCTGATATATATTATAGTAGCTTGCATAAGTAGATACATATTAGAGTAGCTCGCACAAGCTGATATATATTATAATAGCTCGCACAAGCTGATATAGTATATTGTTCTCACAAGCTGACATATCAATGCTCATATAGGCTAAGATAGTATACTTCTCTCACAAGCTTATGGTAATTGCTCACACAAGCTGAAATACAATAATGCTTGCACAAGCTGACGATTCACCGTGTTAAAAATACCCTATCAAAATAATCGTGTGTGGGTACATGGTCGGCCTGAGCCAAAATGTAATATCTTTCTTTTCGAAAATCCCACTATTTAATATAGTGCATAAAAACATTTTTGGCGTTAAAAGCCAACGCCCCGGTATTTTCTAGTTAAATACCGAAATTACACAATTTTGGGATAAATTAGTAAAATTACAATTATTGCTCAATTTGCACAAATTAGCACTCAATTAAATAAACCAAGCACACCATTGCAATTAGCACGAAATTCTGGTCACCGGCTATCCCGGTATAATTTCCGGAAAATAAAAAATAATTAAATAAATAAAAAGTAATTAAATAAATGTAATTAATTACCAAAAAAAAAAAAAAAAAAGAAACCTAGGCCGAAATGCTTAATTAAACACTGAAATAGGTTGGGAAAATTTATGAACCTATCTAGATAAATAGTACAACTTATCTAGTCCCTAATTAAGCCGTTCTAACTACCTAACATGTAAAAACGGATAATTAAATCGCTAATCCATTCTAACTAACGACCTAATCCCTAATTAGCATAAACTAATCAACCTTTAAGCATCATTAACTCCCTAAGCAGAGTTTAGTGAGTAAACTCGTCGGTTTTGCGATCTGGTGAGTCCACGACGACGGCGACGCGAAGACGGGCGACAAGCCTCCTAGCGGTGACACCAAACAAGACCTAGAAAAGGCCTAAAACGGGCCCAACAGCTCACGGTTGGGCTTTCGGCTCTGTCCTTGGGCCGAAAGAGGCTGCTTGGGGCTTGCTTGGGCTAAAACGGCGAGGCGGGTGCCTAGACTGGCAAGCGGAGGCTTCCGGTGGTTGGATGGGGACGACGGTGATCAGGGCGACGACGGAGGAGGCTTGAACACATCTAGACAATGGCTGGACTCATGGAGACTCGAGTTGGAGGCGGAACGAGTAGCAGACGGGCGCATGGGGCTCGATGGCAGCGACGGCACTCGAATGGCAGGCGAAAGAGCTCCGATGGGCATGCGACGACTACGGGGAGGCTTGGTTGGTTTCTCTGTAACTTTGAGCTTTCGAAAGGGACAACAATGGGGAAATCAACCTCTTTTTAAAAAGAAGAAGCCAGCGGAAGGTTTGGGGGTCCCATTGGCCTCAAAGTCTTCGTGTCTATCTTCAAACACTCATAGCAAGGCCCCACCAGCTGGGCTGTCTTCCTCAGCCAAATTGGAGCACAAAAATCCCCCTAGAACCATCCTCAAGTGGTCCGAAATGTTAAGGGACCCTTGGCCTACGAATTTTGCCCAAACTCCCCAAATTGAATCCAATTTGATCCCCATAAATCCAACCAAGGTGTCATCGACCAAATTAACACTTTTCCTCAACAATTGAACTCGAATCCCAAAAACGCTATAAAAAACGGCCTTACTTTGGATTTTGGCCAAAAATCTTTGTTTGCAGAAAAATCTTCGGAGGATGAGTCGACGTTCCTAAAATGAATCGTGACATGACAGAACTTTCAATAAAATCGGGTTCAAATTCATGGTTAATTTCATTCTAGCACAATTTTAGAGTAACTTAACCTACCGGGTAACTTTTAGAAATTTTCAGTGCAATTGACCCGTGGTTGATTATTTCCGAGCCACAATGTACATCTTTGACACATTGGCGACTCTCGGTTGTTGTGAAAATGTCGAGGTTTCAAATACGGACACAGGGTACCAAAACAACAAAAAATTGGTCTAGTGCCAATTGACGAGAATTATACAATTAGGTGGAATCATCCACACTTAACCACATGGCTCAATCGAATCGACCTATCTTCGGTCTCTACTCGATTTTTAACAATGTCGTAATGACCCTTGCAGACTAGCACGGTCGAGCAGTCGATTTCCGATCGAATTTTCAAATCTATTGTGTTAAAATCCCTTAACGGCTTCATCGGATAGACTAGTTATTTCGTGAGTCATCAGCTCAAAGAATAGAACTATAGGCAGGTCGATGAAAAGCCCGATTCATTCAATTGGAAATAGAGCCTGAAATCAATTTGTCACAATATTTCTTTTCTATTTCTTTTTCCAACCACCCTTTTTGGAAACAATCTTTGGTAATCCTTTTTTTTCTCTAAACCTTTTGGAAAGAAATTCGTAGGTGCTCACGTACTCAAAATTAACCCATCAAACTTTGCACGCACCTAGTTTAAATCCTCATTTTTTTATTGAGCAAATAAGTTTTGGTGTCCGAACCCGACACCTCATTGTTTTTTCTATTTAAAAGCTTATATAACCATCTTTTGACATAAAAAAATCGGAACCAACATAGAGCAACCAATCTCATAATATCACACGTACAACCACTCAAAATCACGGATAAGTTCTCTGCATCCCAAAGCTCAACCAAATCACAAAATATACATTTTTTAGCAAGCAAGACACCAAGAACAACCACAAGACCACAGCTGGCCCTCAGCAGCAGAAACTGCATCCACTCGCACATCTCCCAGTTTAATTCTCAAAACATAACCAAACGAGTTCAGAAAATCGTCAAATTTAAATATGTTATAAATGACACTTAAAAAAACACTTTTCATGAAGACACCTTGACCCAGATCTTTCTAGAATAGGAGCAGTATATCACTCAAATCGTTACCAAAACTGTGTTCGTGTCCAGAAATTTTGTTTTCCAAGAACAGCTTAGTTCAAGCTGCAAAACTCATTTATTTGCTTTGAAATTTGACTATGTTAAACTTCAAGGTGTGATGAATTTTTTATTTTTGAAGAAACTCTTTCGAAAATCAAACCCTAAGAGTTGATAAAAATCCTTTAAACACCAAAAGGTCACAGGTTCCAGCACAAATCGAGAGTCTGCCTTGCATGCAACGAAGCTGAAATCTTGTTCTTTTAAATCCAGAAAATCTTGAGTAAAATATATGTCATAAATGAAGATGTTTAGAACATTTTTAAAGAAGGAAGAAACCTCAAAATCATAGCACATTTTAACCCACAAAAATAGCAAACCACGAATGTCTAGTAAACAGATCTAAAGAGAAATCCACTAGATCGAGCTAAACTAACTTAATTAACCTAACCATGATTAATTAACCGAATCACGATTAATTAAATTAACCATGGTTAACTAACCTAACCAATCTTAGTTAACATTAATCTAGGATTCACTAAACTAATCTTCATTAGCACTAATCTAACCATGATTAGCACTAATCTAAACACCCATTAAGCGTAATTAACGGTCTAATAAAAAATTAAGAAGTTAACTCACGGTTTTCAACGGCGGTGGGCTTGCGGCGACGGTGATGCAGGGGTCATGAAAACTCGAGACAACCGCGGCTTGGACAGAGGCTTGACGATGGCTGTTACGGCCCTGCGGACTCATTGATAAAGGGCTGTTCAGCGGGGCTAAGGGTCTCGGCTTGGGCTGGTCGGTGACTCGGCTGGACAGTGGAGGAGCTGGGCGAATGGAGTTGCTGGTCGGTACAGTGGCTAGACGCTGGTGGTTGCTGGCCAGCTGCTCGGTGAAGCTGCTGGCTTCAGCAGTGCGGCAACAACGGAGGGAAGCTAGGGTGCTGGACGGTGATGGGAGCTGGCTGGACGTTGGAGTTCTGGCGGTGGGGGGTTGCTAAGGGTGTGAGGGGCGGAGTGGTGGCTGTGGAGTTGGCGTTGGGGTGGTTTTGGTGAGGAGTTACGGCTGCAAGGGATGAGAAAGCTGGAGATGGAAGTGCGGCAGCAACAAAAGTGAAAAAAGAAATGGAGAAAGGGGCTGGCGGTGGGAAGTCGGGCGTGAAGATGAAATGAGCGTGAGGAAGAAATGATCATGGGGGAAAAGAAAGAAGAAAGGAAGAAGCAGAAGAAGGTGGTCGGCTGCAGCTATGGGGAACCTCATGCGTGAGAGAGGGGGATAGAGAAAACAAGAGAGGGAGAAAAAGTCAAGGGTAAATATCCAATTCAATCATCACTTAAGCCCCAAAAGTCCTGTGCTCAAAAGTCCTAAGCTCATCTTCTATCCACCAATCACAATTTAAGCTCAAATTTCTGAAATTAAAGCTTTTTGGGGGTAGAAAAATGCAATTCTTCATCTCCATCCGAATTTCCTTTCCAATTTTTGTCTGAAATTCACTTTTCTGCAAAATTTCAAACTCGATGAAATTTCTCCGAAGATGAGACGACGTCCAATAAATGAGTCGTTACATGGTCAAACGTCGGATTTCCAAAACTAAATTAAATTTTGTGGTTAAAATCAACCAAACGCAACTTTAGTACGACCTAACCTATCGGGTAGCTTTTAGGGATTTTAGCGCGTTTGACCTGTGGTTGATAATTTTCAATCTACATTTGTGCATCTTCGAATCGTAGATCACCCTCGGTTGTCACATAATTGCGAGGTTTCAATTATATGTTCCGAATATAATATCGATAGAAAATCGAGTTATTGCCATTCAATGCGAATATCGCAATCATGCGGAACCACCCACAATTCGACTACATACTTCCATCGAATCGACTTATATCCGTTCGCTAATCAATTTATAACGGTGTCATATTGACCCTTACCGATTATTATGGTCGAGCGGTCAATTTCTAATTGAATTCTCTAGTTTGTCGTGTTTATATCCCTTAACGGCCTCACCTAATAGATTAGTTAACTCGTGAGTGATTAGTTCCAAGTAAATTAACCATAAGAGTGTCGACAAAACAACCGTTTCATATATCCGAATCAGGGGCCAAATTTCGGGATGTCACGTCGATGAAACAACTATTTCATATATCCAAATCATGGGCCAAATTTCGGGATGTCACACTTCTGCATGTACTTGATATGAAAGATAAAATCAATAGGAAAGTGATGCCTCCTGGAATGTTGCAACTTAATCCCGAAGCGACAAGCAGAGGATGTCGTGTTCTTGCGGCGAGGGAAGGTCCGGGGCAAGACAATAAATGTGGAGTTTAAGTTCTGCTTTAATGATGACCAGTGACT
This sequence comes from Eucalyptus dawsonii, assembly GCA_016097615.1. Classification (NCBI taxonomy): domain Eukaryota; kingdom Viridiplantae; phylum Streptophyta; class Magnoliopsida; order Myrtales; family Myrtaceae; genus Eucalyptus; species Eucalyptus dawsonii. The sequence goes on from CM027872.1 coordinate 17,115,177, forward strand.
ACTGAAGTGTTATCTTTGTGAATTGTTAGTTTTTTTGTCTAAGGACAGATATGATTATGCAACTTTTACTATCCACAACCATAGGATTTGGATGTGGTTGAGGCGCTTATTCAAGGTCTGGTTTTGTTTCTGAAGGTGAGATTGATTTTCTTGCCAAAATACTTCAATTTGACCGATGATGGATTGTCTTCCCAGCTAATAGCCCTCTTTTCACCTTGGTTTACAGGTTAGTCATGATGAGCATCTAATATCTGGAAGCGTGAACGAGCTTTGGGTGGTTTCTTAAGGCAAAGGTGGCGCCTTTCCGTGGGAATTCACAGGATTATAAGAAGATACTTCAGTTGTCATTGAATCCGATGATTTTAGTTCTTGTCATCATCCAAGAGTGGTTCAACGGGGTCACATTACTTTGCAAAACATAAGATGAGGCTTAGCTATAGAGAGAGCCAAAGTGGATGAAGAGAGGATTATTGCTGATTTGCATGATGTACTCACAGTTACAACAGCCCTCATTTGTCATTTGATTAGGGCTCGTGGAAGGACGAGTCTAAGTTTTTGACATTGAATATGCAGCATCATTTGCCAATAGCTTAAAAACTGAGTCTTTATTGCAGTCCTAGTACAATTTATGACTCTTTGCCCTTTTTATCCTAGCAATAGATTCCACTCGAATTCTTGATATTCATTTTTATTTCTCATCAAATGAATGGCATTTCTTTTGGAAATCCTAACTATTCTTAGTGGGATATTGGGAATCTCATTACTATTACTTAAACAAGTATGAAACGTATGCTTGCATATTCGTTCATAGGTCAAATCAAATTTGTAATTATTGGAATAATTGTTGGAGAATCAAATGGTGGATATGTTGTTGTGCCCCTGTAGTTTGATACTCTATCGCCACGAAATCAGCTTTCCTATGCACAGTAAAAATGAATTAATCGTTTGCTGAAGAACCATTTTTTGCACAGTAAAATGATTTTATCCAGAAATATGGGCCTACTACCTGTTTGTTGTGATTTGATCCAAGTGTTCGTCCCCTAAATGCATTTGCCACCCAAATCGTGAATATCAAATGATTCGTCATCGAACATGATGTAATCCATGTGAAAATCCTCATGTTGGATTGCGATTCATCATTCCGATCATCGTGTCTTTTTCGACGTTATCAGAACTTGTCTCTACTTTGGTGAAATTGATCTTCATCATTTTATTCATGACTCATTTCGATGCGGATATTTGATAGAAATAGCTAGTTAATAAATTTTGTTTTGATTTAAGTTAGTCTGCATCGGCTTGATTTTGCGTTCAAGTTCGTTAGTGATTTTGTTAACAGTTTGGTTCCCGGTCCCTCTAGGATTGCCAAGACCAATTTCGAAACCCATTTTTAAGCTTGGGAACGGGCCAGATTCCTTGAACTATAAATAGAAAACCCGTGCAAGTTTTTTTCAAAATAGACCGATGCATAAAAGGAAAATGAACATGCAAACGGGACATACTATGAGGAATAATGTACTAAATAAAACATTCGAAAATGTCGTGCAATACTAGGAGAGTGAATCTATTTATGTAATATGAAATGTGGAAATTCACTATATATGCAATGTAATTATTTCAACGCATTACAAAAACATTAATTCATGAGAATCCTAATTTTCCTAATGTAACAATTATCACGATGCAATATGAAATTCTAATTTAATGTACAAAGTGTGCAAAATTATCGACATGCTTGAAGATGCAAGAGCACAATTAGACATGCAAATATCAAACTTTTTTAATATGTGAGTATTCATAACGCAATCTTCTATATGGAGAATCCCAAACTAATCTAAACATGTGATTTATTAACCATATCACAATTGCGAATTTAAAATGTACATCTAGCATGTCAACAAGATAACACCAGCCTGTGTCTCTCCTAAGTTCTTTCATCCTTCTTTTTCTGTCTTTCTCTTCTTTTTTCCTCCGTTCAGCCCCTTCACGACTTTTTTCTTCGTTTCTTCCTCAGTTATCCTTTCCTGACGTGGCATATCAACCTTAGTGTCATACGTTTCCTATGTTGACATGGACACTTACGTGGAAAAATTCTGTCCATGTTGGCGAAAATTGATCATTGTGAGGCCCGTTGTCTTCCACATCTCTTTCTTTCTCTCTCCCCCTCAACAGCCATGGTTGCTCTTCAAGCACCATCAACACCACCATTGCAGACTCCAGTTTGCTGATTAAGACCCAAGAAGAGAGCAGCGGCTTCATTGAAGGAGAAGAAACGAAGAAGAAGAAGGAAAAAGAGAAAAAAAGAGAAAAAGAACAAAGGAAAGGTTTGTAGGAGAAAACTCATTTATTGTTTTGAAGTTGACAAAATCTTTCCAAAAGTCTAGTCTGAAGAACTCCAGACTCTTTTGTCAAAGTCTAAAGACTGCCAGACCTTAATTTCAAGTCTACCCTCACTGACAGTTTTCAGACCGAAGATTGAAGACTTATCTAGATGCGGGATTATCTTCAAGGATTCGATTTGTATGGTTTTTGGAAGACCTTATCGCTGGATATAGCATCTACTTGTTTGATTATTCTTATTGAAATTTATTCTGATATGAAGATCTTTTGAAAGGCAAGTAAACTTGTAAGGTTCTACTTATGGAAACCAAAGATCCTGATTGTATGGGTGAATAGGATTGACAGGCTTTCATCATATCTCATCTGACGACTCGAGATCACCTTGATTGATTCTGTCTAATGGGTAGATTGGAAGAATTCATTTGAAAAGTGCCAACGGTTGTGAAGGCATGAAGGAGTATATAAGGAGGACTCGCTAGTTGTTCGAGAGAGTGAGTGAAAGAAAAATTTCAAAGTTTGAAGCTTTATAGTTCCTTGCTATTTCATTCACTAAGCTCAAAGTTATATACAAAAGAGAGAAACACATAGTGAGACTTTGTGAGAGACCAGTAGAGACTCTTCATTGAGAAAGTCAAAGATCACAAGTTGTAAAATCTCTTTTGATTCATAGTGGAATTCAGCTAGTGGGTTGTCAGCGTGGGAGAGTGGACATAGGCTTAGTTTAAGCCGAACCACTATAAACCTTGTGTTTTAATTCTCTTTCCTTGAACTCCTTACTTATATTTGTAGCCTTACTTAATTGTTTAAGCTGAATGTGTTTATAGTCTGTTATCTTCTTAAGGCAATTTACCTCTTCTGAATTTTGCGAAAATTTCCATTCACATCTATTCACCCCTCTCTAGGTGTTCGTACTAGCCATTTCAATTGATATCAGAGCCTATGTGCTTATTTATTAAAATGTTTTTACTTCTTAAACTAAAGATCTATGGTTAGTATTTTAGCTCTAGGTTTGGTTGAAGGCCAAAGCAATACCAGACCTCATTACTTTGATGGGAAAGAGTACAATATATGTTAAAACAAGATGAAGGCATTCTTAAGATCAAAAGATCTCCTGGAATGGGATATGGTAGAAAAATGGATTATTCCCAAAGCTACATCAACCTCATAAAGAGGAAAGGAAGTTGCAGATGCTGGCAAATTGACACAAGTAGAAATAACCAAGAGACAAGCTCTTGATGATAAAGCTATCTATTCTTTATATTGTGCGTTATCTCCTACTGAGTATAACAGAAGTTCATTTTGTGAAACAGCCAAAGAAGTTTGAGATAGGTTGCATGTTACCTATGAAGGAACTGATCAAGTCAAAGAAACTAAAATCAACATCTTATTCGGACAATATGAAGTCTTCAAGATAAAGCTAGGAGAATCCATTGTTGATATGTTCAGTTGTTTCACAAAAATTGTAAACGGTCTAGCATATCAAGGACAACCAATCTCAGGACCAATGAAAGTCAATAAATTGCTACTTGGATTCCCCAAAGATTGGAGTCATGTAAATACTTCAATAAGAGAAACCAAGAGGATCATGCCTCTTTCAGTTGACGAACTAGTTTACACACTTCAATAATATGAAGTGGAACAAATCAACGAAGAAGAAAATCCCAAAGGTAAGAAGTAAATTGCCTTAAAATCTAATGATAATTCTGATGATACATATTTAGAAGATGACTTGAACGATGAAGAGCTAGCACTCATGATAAGGAATTTTAGGAAGTTGAATGAAAGGAAGAAGGTTTAACTGGAAGAAGTAGAACACTCAAAGATTTCAAAAGAAATCAACTGAGGAAAATGAGACCAACAAAGATGTGATTTTCTTTGAATGCAAGAAAAAGGAATACATCAGACCCAACTGCCCTCTGTTGAAGAAAAAGAAAGAAAAAATAGAGAAATACAAAAATGCTCTTAAAGCAGAGACATGGAGTGATACTGAATGCAATGAAATTGATGAAAAATATGCCAACATATGTCTAATGGAAAATTTAGAGTAAGACTCAGACTTTGAAACATATTCGGACTCTGACTTAGACACATAAGTCAAGGTTAGCAATTTAAAAATTCCTGCTAAAGTCTCAAAGTATATAGATGAACTATGTCTTAGTCTTAAAACATCTCTTAAAAGGATTTCTGAGTTGAAGATGGAGAATTCTAAACTGAAGCAATAGGAGACTTCTTGGGAGGAAAAATTTGAAAATCTAGACAAAAGTTTTATTGATTTGAAGGAAAATGCAGATTCCCTTTCAAAGGAAAATACTTTTTGGAAAGAAGACATTTCAAACATCATAAAAATGTTTTCAAAAGGATTTGAGAAGTTGGAAAAGATTCTTTCTATACAAAGACCTTATTTTAACAAATCAGGTTTGGGCATGACACTAGAAACTGTTCCTTTGATCGATTTTCCCAAAGTTAAAGAAAGAATTAAACAAAGACTTACGAAGGCATTTTACAAAAATCATTTTCAAAATTTTTTTGTAAAACCTATTGGCCGAAGTGCTCTCAAATGTTCAAAGTGTAACAGCTTAGAACATTTTGAGGAAGAATGTCCAAAGGTTTGGAGACTTGTTAAGAAGGATTAGGCAAAGACTATATTTTGTACTAACTCCTCTGGATCCAAGAAAATGTGGGTACCAAAGAAAAATTGAGTTCTTTTTATGATTACATATCACTATCAAGAAGAAGATCAAATGGTATTTGGATAGTGGTTGTTCGAGACACATGACAGGAGATTCAAGTTGTTTTATAAATTTTGTTCAAGTAAATGGTGAAAAAATTTCCTTTGGAAGAAATAGCAAAGGAAGAATTGTTAGTTGTGGAACTGTGAAAATTGGAAGTCTCACAATTAACAACGTTTCCTTGGTGGAAGGCTTGAATTACAATCTACTCAGCATAAGTCAACTGTGCAATACTGGTTTCAAAATCAATTTCCAAGAAGGCATTTGTTTAGGAACTAGTAAAGATCTCTCTCAGTCTTTTACTAGATGAAGACATGGGAACATTTATCTTTTAGATATAAAACAAGAAAGCTCTCAGTGTCTAATTTCCATTCAAGATGAAGCAAATCTCTAGCATCGAAAGTTGGTCATGTTAACATGAAGCAGATTGCCAAGATTTCTTCTAAGAAGCTTGTTTGTGGACTTCACAATTTGGTTTATCAAAAGTCTGAATTATGCATGCCATGTGTTTTGGGAAAACATATTAGAAGTTCTTTTAAACCTATAAATCAAGTTTCTACTAATCGAGTTTTGCAACTTTTGCATGTGGACCATTTTGGACCAACCAGAACTCAAAACATTGATGGAAAGAGATACTGCCTAGTAATCGTAGATGATTACTCTCACTTTACTTGGGTATTCTTCTTGGCAAGTAAGTCTGAAGCATTCTCTTACTTTTCAAAATTTACCAAGAAGGTTCAAAATTAAAAATGATATGCTATTTCAAGCATATGAACATACCATGGAAGTGAGTTTGAAAATCAAGACTTTGCAAATTTTTGTGATGAATCCGGTTTCTAGCATGTTTTCTCTTCTCCATATATTTGAGAACAAAATGAGATTGTGGAAAGAAGGAATAGATCCTTGCAAGAGATGGCAAGAACCCTCTTAATTAAGAGTAATATTTCCTCTCGTTTTTGGGCTGAAGCAGTTTCTACAGCTTGCTACATCATTAACAAAGTATTCCTAAGGCCTATTCTAGAGAAAACTCCTTATGAAATATATAAAGGGAAGAAGCCAAATGTTTCTTACTTTCAAGTGTTTGGTTGTAAGTGTTTTGTTTTGAAAAATTCAAATGATCGAACTGGTAAGTTTGAAGAAAAATTAGATAAAGGAATTTTTCTTGACCACTCAACCTCAAGCAAAGCCTACAGAGTATTCAACAAAATGACTCAGTCTGTAGAAGAATCTATGAACGTCAAGTTTCAAGACTCTATGTAGAATCAAGTGGACCAGATTCCACGTGAAGAATCTGAACCTACTCTAGACGCTATAAAGTCTACATCCCTCGAAGTAGTGTAGACTTCTAAAGTTCAACAACAAGAACATCTAGAAGTTTCAACTGAAGCAAAAGTACAGCAGACTCTCAGACCAACCATCAACTGGAAGTATAAGTCAAGTCATCCCAAAGATCTCATCATTGGCAACATTGATGAATAAATTCGTACCATATCCAAAAGGCGAGAGAGTCTAGTGCTTTAGCACTTGTTTCTGAGATTGAACCCAAAAGTATAGAAGAAACCTTGGTTGATGAAAGTTGGATTGAAGCTATGCAAGAAGAACTCAAACAGTTCAGCATTAATGATGTTTGAGAATTAATTCCTAAACCTAAAGGTAAATCTATTATTGGAACTAAAAGAGTTTTCAGGAACAAGGTAGACGAGAAAGGAAAAGTGGTCAGAAACAAAGCAAGACTCGTGGCCAAAGGATATATACAAGAAAAAGGGATAGACTATAATGAGACCTATGCACCAGTAGCAAGGTTAGAAGCAATTAGATTATTACTTGCTTTTGCTTGCTATAAAAATTTTAGGTTATTCCAGATGGATGTAAAAAGTGCATTTCTAAATGGATTCATCCAAAAAGAAGTTTATGTGGAACAACCACCTGGATTTTGAAGATCTAAAAAAATTGGACTCAGTCTACAGAATGAAAAAGGCCCTATATGGACTGAAGCAAGCACCTCGAGCCTAGTATGAAAGGTTAAGTAATTTCCTAACCCAAAATAGTTTTATCAAAGGAAATGTAGATACTACTTTGTTCATTAAAAAATAAGGTAAAGATTTTCTACTTGTTCAAATTTATGTTGATGATATCATTTTTGGATCACCTAATGAAAATCTATGCAAGAATTTTTCTAGAAGCATGCAAGATGAATTCGAGATGAGTATGATGAGTGAGTTAACTTTCTTTATGGGATTACAAGTTAAGCAATCGAAGAAATGTATTTTTATTCACCAAGAGAAGTATGTGAAAGATCTCATTAAGAAGTTTGGATTGGAGAACTGCAAAAAGACAGAGACACTAATGTCAAGTTCTTCGAAGCTGGATAAAGATAAATGAGGAAATAGTGTAAATCAAAAGCTTTACAAGAGCATTATTGGTTCACTTCTTTACCTTATTGCATCTAGACCTGACATTTTGTTTAGTGTTTGTCTCTGTGCTATATTCCAATCAGATCCCAAAGGATCTCACTTAAGTGCTGCAAAGCGCATCATCAAATACGTTGCAACTATTCCAAAGCTAGGTTTGTGGTATCCTAAAGAAGGAGACCTATTCTCCTTGGATATTCAGACATAGATTTAGTATGATGCAAAGTTGATAGAAAGAGTACTTTCAGTACATGTCAACTGTTAGGCAACAAGCCAGTATCTTGGTTTTCAAGAAAATAGAGTGATGTAGTTCTTTCAACAGCTGAAGCAGAATATGTGACTCTTGGGAGTTATTGCTCTCAAATATTGTGGATAAAATAACAATTAAGAGACTTTGGTATTGAAGAATCGTGCACTAAGATCAAATGTGACAATACCAATGCCATCAATCTCCCAAAGAATCCAATTCTTCATTCAATGGCAAAGCATATAGAGATCCGACACCACTTCATTAGAGATCACATTCAGAATGGAGAAGTTATGATCCAATTTATTGTCTCGAAGAATCAATTGGCAGACATATTTACAAAGCCACTGGAGAAGAGCCTATTTGAGTCTATTCATGCAAGATTGAACATCATATCTTCTACTGGGTAAAATCTGAAGGTGTTCAGACTCAGAATGTCCAGAATTGGAGTTTGTAAGTTAATATTTTTCCTAGATGTATGTGATTTTATCTTAGGATAAAATTTTGAAATGGTACGTTGATTTTTTGAATCGCTACTTGCCTATTTTATTTTTAGAATTTATCTTTTTCAAGTTTTGAATTTAAGGCGGTTTTTATTTTCCTTTATGACGGTTCATATAACTCGTTTCATTTGCTTTATCTATGGTCGAAGTTCTTCTTCTCTGTTTACGCTTTTTGAAACCCTAGAATATAGAGATCCTACTTTCTCTCATTTTCTTTCGAGTTTGATCCAAAAAGCTTTCACTTTTTTTCAACGAGCGAGTTCAAGAAATCCTCCAAGACTGTGACAATGTCTTTCCAAAGGAAGTCTTCTAGAATTGCGAGTAGGGGACCACAGCACATGCGAGATGGTCCTACGCACTTTGATTTAACTGAAGAAGAAGATTTTCATCAACAGTAACAACAACAACATTCTCAACAGCGTCACTCCACACAGCAAGCGACTCAAGATCCTTCACAGGAACAAGCAGACAAAGAGATCATTGAAGATGTTGAACTAGTAAGAACATAGAAACCCCAATTTATCTTTAAACTCTACTCTAACTTAAAGGAGGGTGGTTTTGCGATGACTTTGATCGATGAATTTTTGCGAGCACATGGTTATAAGAACGAAACTTTGTTCTTAAATACTATGGAAAGGTTAGGCATTGCACCTAGAGGTTTGACAGTAAGAACTTTTGCCAACTTTCCAAGTGATCCGTGGTTCGGTGGTTTTAATCAGCCAGAAGGAAAGGATGATGATGAGAGGATGTATACGCATTTTCAACCTAGGATGGGCATTGCTGCAAATATTTGTGGAGAAGGAATGAGTTTATTCCGTTCTAAGGACCACGGGAAGACCTTTTCGAAACTTTTGAAGAGAGGGGTGATGTACCCTCGAACTATAAACTTTGATTTTCTGGATCCATTGAACGTGAACCTGAGGGAGAAGTTTGTTCTCCTTTAACTTGAACATTTTTTCTCGGAGACTGCAATCACTTACCCTGAATTGACTGCTTATTTATTCGAATCTATCATTCCTAGATGCGAATAGATTTTCTTTTACAGTAAGGGACAAAGAGTTTGTGGTGGACATAAACACTTTGGCAGATGTGATTGGTGTGGAAAGAGGGAGTTTCCAACCAATCAGTGTGTCTGTTGGTCACGCAACATTGACTCTTGTTAAGGATGAAGAGAAGAGCCCTTATTCTAGAATGACTGCTTATAATATATTACTTCATAAGATCGTGATCAACTGCATCAGACCTAAATCCACTTCAGCCTTTGAAAGTCTGTAGATGGTTCTGTGATGCACTAGGTCCAGCAAAATTAATTCCAGAAGTTGTGAGATTTGAGGGAACATCAGCACGTCATTCACCAAGACTTGGAGAGGATGCCTCAATGTCAGCTTCAGGAAATTGAGAGGCATAGACATCCTCTGGATCGGTAAGAGATCTGCTAACATCATCACTAGTAAAAACATGAGAAGAAGAAGTACCTATTTTCTCAACAGCTCACCCTGTTTCCATGTCTACAAGAGGAGAAGGAAAATTTTCTTCTTGTTCTTTCTCAGCACCAAAGTGATGCTCTTTTTCTCTTTCATCTCCTGCAATTCCACTCCTAGTCTTCTTAGAATCCTCTAACAAGGATATTGCAAAAGTGGGTTTACCAAAGTCATCTTGACCCTCTTGCTCTGTTGCTTCTCTTCTTTCTTCGTCTCTTTCTTCTCTTCTTTCTATTGCTCTTTCCTCTGCTCTTCTTTCTTTACTTCATTCTCTTCTTTCTTCACTTCTCTACTCTATTTCTTCTTGTCCTCTTTCTTGTTTGTCCTGCAGCCGCTCAAAACTAACAAAACTCTGAAGATTTTTCAAGGCAAATGCAGACAGAGTGAGATCATCCTCATCCTCTTCATCTTGCAAGATAAGGGCTCTTCTCTTCTTGATAGGTGCACTCATAGGCTCCTTGCCTTTTCTTTTCAATGCAGCAGAGTCTTGTTTTGTTTTGCTCGGAGACTTCTCCTTCAAGCACTCCAAAGCTTTGTTCAGTTCCTTCAGTCTAATTTTTGATACCATCTTTAGTCCTATAACCATAGGTGCAATGGTTCGAACACACAGAGATGCTGGAAGCTGAATTTGAAAGTGTCTGAACAACTTGGTGACCAGCGTTGAGTAAGGGAGTTATCCCTTATCCTTCACAACAATCCTATACATGTGCAAAAGAATTGTATGTGGCAGCGAAAACTTCATCCCATTACTAATGGCGAACATCAGTTTTGCTTTAAAACGAGAGACATTAGTCTTGGAGGTTGACTTCGGTCGGATGAAATTGATTATAGCCTTGTGCAGCAAGATGTTGGAGGTAGACATTCTGGAATAGGTAATGCCACCTTCAGCAAGTCGATCCCGAACAAGAGACATTGTTGCATGAGCAACAGACACATTTATTGGTTGGAAACTCCCTCTTTCCACACCAATAACATCCGCCAATGTGTCCACATCCACCACAAACTCTTTTTCCCTCATAGTAAAACGAAATATATTCGTGTCAAGAAATGACAAATTTGAATAGAAATATGCAATTAGTTCAAGGTAAGCGACAAAGTCTCAAAGAAAAATCTTTCAAGTTGAAGGAGAGTAAGCTTCTCCCTTAGATTCACCTTCAAAGAATCCAAGAAATCAAAGTCCACAGATCGAGGGTTCATCACCCCTCTTTTCAACAATTCTGAATGAGTCTTTTTATACTCTTTAGAACGAAACAAATCCGTTCCTTCACCACACACATTAGTGGCAACACCCATTCTAGGTTGAAAATTTGTGTACATTTTCTCATCATCATCCTTCACCTCTGGCTAATTAAAAGAACTAAACGGGGGATTAGCGGGAAAGTTAGGAAACGTCCTGTCTGTCGTTCCTCAAGCGCAATGTCTAACCTTTCCATTGTTTGTAAGAACTGAGTCTCATTCCAATATCCTCGATCTCGTAGAAACTCATCAATAAATGTCATCGCAGAACCACCCTGCTTCAACTGATTGTAGAGTTTAAAAATAAATTGGGGTTTTGACGTTCTTACAAGTTCGACATCTTCCATGATCTCCTCTTCCATTGGTTGGCGCGGAGGATTTTGAGTGGCATTGTGACATCCAGATTTTTGGGTTCGGATTTCGATTAGATAAATTGGACATTTCATCGATGCGACTATAGTGTTTTTCTCTGAGTTGGCCACTCACGAGATAACTAGACTAGCTGGGTAGGCTATTAAGGACTTTAAGGCAGATAGACTGAGAATTCGACCATAAATCGACTTATCGACCGTGCTCATCTTTAGAGATCATTACGGCACAGTTAAAAATCAAATTAAGATCAGAGATAGGTCGGTTCGACTGAGATGAATGACCAATCGTGGGTGACTCCACTAAATTGGAAAACTCTCGTCGACTGGCACTAATTTGATTTTTACTGTCGTTTTGGTACCCTGTGTTTGTATTTGAATCCTCAAGATTTTCACGATAAATTCGCCAATGTGTCGAGTGGGTTCATCGTGGCTCGAAGAAAATCGACCACGGGTCATTTGCTAAAAAGTTCTGAAAACTACCATGTAGCCTAGGTCACACTAACAACACGTCGGAGTGAAATTAACCGTCAATCGAATCCGATTTTCAGAAATTGAAGATTCTGTAGTGGCACGAGCGATTTTAGGAACTCAAATCGGTCTCAGAAGATTTTTCAGAGATTCCGAGATTTTTACGGAAAGCCGTGTCGGACGTTGCGGAAAACGAGCGGAAATTCAGATTGGTCAATGTGAAGAGATATTTGGCATCTGGTGTATGCGAATCGGTGAATTGAAGTTGTTTGGGCATTTTCTGATTTCTAATCGGTCCTCATCTGAATTTATTTGTTTAGAAAATTGAATTCCGAAAGAAGATGAGAGAGAATTCGGGTTTAAAGGCTTATCGTGAGACGAAAGATCCAACTCATCTTGGTCTTCTTTGGGATTTCAAATTGAGCAATTGATAGAGAAATTGGTCCCGGGACGACCAATTGCTAAAATTGTTCAGAAGTTGATTAAAATTTATAAGTTGGTTTTGTTTCATTTTTCTCTTTTGTTTTCTTGGACCTACGCCCCACCTCACGCATTCTCTCTCTTAGCACGAACCCTCCTCCTTCCACGCACGTTTTCCTCCTTTTCTTTTCTCTATTGGCCGACAATTTCTGTTTCTTCTTATCCCATTCCCTCTCTCATTATTCCTCTCTCTCGCTCGACTCTTCTCACTCCGCACGTCTCTCTCTTTTCTCTCTCTCTCTCTCTCTCTTTGTTATCTTTAATTCGGTCAATCACGCGTGAAGCTGTCCCACCGACAGCTTTCTGTCCTCTTAGCTGTCTTCGGTCTTCCTTATCCCCATCCGCGCGAGCAGCCATGAAGCCTCCCTCACCCCTTTTTATTTTTACTTTCTGCTTTTGTCTTCATTTCCCTCGCTTGGACGCAGCCTCGGCTGTTCTTCATTTCCTTCGCTTGACTTCGGTTATCACGAAGCTACACGGAGTCGAAGCAGCTCACGCCTCGGCGAGCCAATCATCAGCATCGACGTCCCCAACGCTGATCGCAGCAGCTCCGCTTCAGCGAACCCTTCTAGCCGCAGCAGTCCCCGTTCTTGTGTTGCACCCGTAGTGCCTGCGGCCACCGAATCCAGCCAAACCATGGTCGTTCAGCCATCGATTTCACCCCGCTGAACCGAATCAGCAAGATCAAAAGAGTGGGAACAGAATTTCCAGCCAAGCTGCGGGCTTGCGTGGCCGATTTTGGGCCGTTCCGGGCCCCGGTTGGCGGACTCACCTTGGAGAGGACCGAGCTTTGTTGTGTGCTTGTTGATTTGATCCGAGCAAATCTTTAATAAAGTGAGTTTTACTCACTAATGCCTTCTTAGTGTGCTAATTATACTTAAAGATTGATTAGTGTTAATTAAGTGTAATTAGGTTGTTAGATTAGAATTGATTGGTGATTATTAGTTAATTGGTTTGCATATTAGTGGTGTGATTAGTGTAATTAGATAGAGAAGTGCATGTAGTATTTATTGGATGCTTCTTGGGATTTTTCCCGTCCCTTATCGGGTGTTAATTAAGCGATTCGGGCCTAATTGGAATTTTTAGGAATTAAATATTAATTTTCGAAATTAATTATTTAATTATTTATTTTTCGGAAATTCAATTTGGGATGGCCTAATGACTTGGGATTTTATCTTGATGATCGTGTGTGATCCGTTTATTTAATTGAAACATATTTTCTTTAAGTCGGAATTATTATGTTTATTTATTTAATTTTGAAATTATTTATTTAATTATTTATTTTTCGGAAATTCAACGGGATGGTAGGTGATCGAAATTTCGTCTTGATTGATTGTTGTGGGTTGATCCATTTATTTATTTGAGCTTTAATTCATGTCGAATTGATTTAATAGTGCATTTTTAAGTATGTTATTAAATAATGCAATTTTGGCCTTGTGATTGAGAATTGGTCAGGTATCGATTGTTAGTATCGAAAGTGAGTTGGTAAATCACCTTGAGGTTGCACATGGCCCAGTGAATTGGAATGTTACTCGGGAAAGACACGTGGCTCGGTGATTAGATATGTCATCTTGGCGAAAAGGTAGCCTTAGAGAATGCACGTGGCTCGGAGACTCGGTATGTCTTCCTAGAGAATGCATGTGCCTCGGTGACATAGTATGGCATCTCGAGAGGGTCGGGTGGGACCATAAAGCCACTAGATCTTGAGAGGGTCGGGTGGGACCGTAAAGCCACTAGATCTGGAGAGGGTCGGGTGGGACCGTAAAGCCACTAAATCTCGAGAGGGTCGGGTGGGACCGTAAAGCCACTAAATCTAAGGAATTGCTTGGTGTGGGATGAATGACCTAGAAATGATTCGACTGGCTTGTAATCGACTAGGTCGATTGATCGATGATTCGATCTGAGTGTGACTTTATATGATTCATTACCTTGGTTTGATGTGGTGAATTGAATGATTGAAGGGAGATGATCGTGAGTGGTCTTCCTGATGTGAAATCGACTAAGTCGATTAGATCGATGTTTCGATCTGTGATGTGATTGCTTGTGTGCCTATTCGATCTGTACTAATATGCAGGTGGAATATGAGGCTAAGGTAAGTCCTCTGACTCATGTTATGCGTAGGCAGCCATAAGGTGTATTAGTTTACTAATCGGGTCTTAGGAGGTAAAACTTGCTGAGACGTTGTCTCAGTGGTTATTGAATAACCTTTTCAGGACCTGGATGAGGAGCCTAAGGAGCATGAATCTGATGAGGAGATCCTTGTTAAGGAACCTGAAGAGGAGTACGTGGAGGAGGACCCCGAGGATAACCCCGAGTACGACCCGGATGAGGACTAAGATCCCGTCCTGTCTTGTCAGACCTTGTGTGCATGTGAATAGATGTTAAGACCAGAGTTGCGTATATGTAGTATGGTAGAATACTATGAGATGCATGTAAAAAGGTGTGGTAAACAATTTTTATTAAGAAAAAGATATGGCCTGCTTTTCTATCCCATTGCTTTATTGTCTGGGGAATTATAACTGCTTCCGCATGTGCATATATAAATGAAAGGGTCGGCGATACATAGTCCTGGGATATCGCATTTTAAAATTGACCAAAAGTAAGGGATGTGTGCGTGCCTGGGGATCGGGGCGTGACAGGCATGCTGTGGAGAATGACGCTGTTGATAATGATTTGATATTGAGGAGAATCTTCTTCCTCAGTCAAGTCAAAATGAGTAGGGCCCTCTGGCATATTCTGTGGTCCCCTATTTACAATCCGAGATGACTTCTTTTGGAAAGACATTTTCATAGTCGATGAGGATTCCACAAGCATGTTCGAATGAAAAAGATGAAAATTTGTAGAACAAGCTTGAGAGTAAAAGCGAGAGAGTAGAAAGGAGAGAGTAGAGGTGAAAGAGTAGAAAGTCTGTATGCTAGGGTTTAGTGAAAATGCTCGAAAGGAATACACATGTATATAAGGAAAATGAATGGTCACGAATAAAAGGAAATGAACCGTCACAAAGAAAATTACCTTTTTCAAAATAACTGAAAATAAAAACTAGCTTTTTCGAAAATAAAAACTACCAAAGATTCAAAATTTAACAAGATAACTTCCAAAAATAAAAAAGGTAAATAACGATTCGAATAAACGTACCTTTGCATTCTAAAAATAAAATAGTTGGATTTGAGACTTTCTTTTACTGAAGTAGAGTATGGAAAGTCTAAGTCTAACTATCTTCAGACTTTAACTAGTAAGAGGTAAAATATTCAATCTAGTACGAATAGATTCAAATAGATTTTTCTCCAGAGGCTTTGTAAATATGTTTGCCAGCTGATTCTTCGAGTCAATGAACTGAATCGTAATCTCTCCATTTTGGACATGATCTCTTATGAAATGGTGTTGAATCTCTATATGTTTTGCCCTTGAATAAAGAATTGGGTTCTTCATGAGATTTATAGTATTGATGTTGTCGCATTTGATCTCATCACACGATTCTTCAATTCCAAAGTCTCTTAGCTATTGCTTTATCCATAAAATTTGAGAACAACAGCTTCCAATAGCTACATACTCTGCTTTTGCTGCTGATAGAGCTATAGTACTTTGCTTCATTGAAAACCAAGACACTAGCTTATTGCCCAGCAATTAACAAGTACCAGAAGTACTTTTTCTATCAACTTTACAACTTGCTAAATCTGCGTCTAAATATTCAAGGAGAGTAAAGTCTCTTTTTTTTTTTGGGTACCACAGACCTAGCTTTGGAGTAGTTGCAACGTATTTGATGATGCGTTTTGCAGCACTTAAGTGAGATTCTTTGGAATCTGATTGGTATCTAGCACAGATGCAAACACTAAACAAAATGTTATGTTTCGATGTAGTAAGGTAAAAAAGCGAACCAATAATGCTCCTGTAAAGCTTTTGGTCTACATTTTTTCCTCATTCATATTTGTCCAGCTTAGAAAAACTTGACATTTGTGTCTCTGTCATTTTGCAATTCTCAAATCCAAATTTCTTGATGAGATCTTTCACATACTTCTCTTGGTGAATAAAGATACATTTCTTTGATTGTTTAACTTGCAATCTCAAAAAGAAAGTTAATTCACCCATCATATTCATCTCGAATTCATTCTACATATATCTAGATAATTTATTGTATAGATTTTCATTAAGGGATCCAAAGATAATATCATCAATAGAAATTTGAGCCAAGAGAAAATCTTTGCCTTCTCTTTTTATGAATAAAGTAGTATCTACCTTTCCTTTAGCAAAATCATTTTGGATTAGAAATTTACTTAACCTTTCATACTAGGCTCGAGGTGCTTACTTCAGTCCATATAGGGCATTTTTTAGTCTGTAGCTGAGTTCGGCTTTCTTGGATCTTCAGATCCAAGTGGTTGTTCCACATAGACTTTTTTTTTAGATGAATCCATTTAGGAATGCATTTTTAACATCTATCTGGAATAACCTGAAATTTTTATAACAGGCAAAAGCAAATAATAATCTGATTGCTTCTAACCTCACTACTGATGCATAGGTCTCATCATAGTGTATCACTTCTTCTTATGTATATCCTTTGGCCACAAGTCTTGCTTTGTTCCACTTTTCTTTTCTCATCCATCTTGTTCTTGAAAATCCATTTTGTTTCGATAATAGACTTACCTTTAGGTTTAGGAATTAGCTCCCAAACATCGTTGATATTGAACTGTCTAAGCTCTTCTTCCATAGCTTCGATCCAGTTTTCATCAGACAGGACTTCTTCCACACTTTTGGGTTCTACCTCGGAAACAAGTGCTAGTGCACTTGACTCTTCTCACCTTTTGGATCTGGTACGAACTACTTCATCAGTTTCTAACTATGAGTTCTTTAGGATGACTAGACTTATGTTTCCAGTTGTTGGTTGGTCTAAGAGTCTGCTATTCCTTTGTTTCAGTTGAGTCTTTTTGTTCTACTTGAAGTTGATCTCCAGAAGTCTGAATTACTTCGGGGGAAGTAGACTTTGTAAAGTCTAGAGCATATTCAAATTCTTCAAGTTGAGTCTGATCCAGTTGATTTTGCATAGAATATTGAAACTTGACATTCATTGATTCTTCCATAGATTGAGTCTTCTCGTTGAAAACCTGTATGTTTTGCTTGAGATTGAGTAGCGAAGGAAAATTCCTTCATTTGATCTTTCTCCAAACTTCCCAGTTCGATCATTTGCATTTTTCAAAACATAACATTTACAGCCAAACACATGAAATTAAGAAACATTTGGTTTCTTCCCTTTATACACTTCATAAGGAGTTTTCTCTAGAATAGGCATAAAAAAACACTTTGTTGATTATGTAGCAAGCTGTAAAAACTGCTTCAACCTAAAATCAAAAGGAAATTTTACTCTCAATTAAGAGGGTTCTACCCATCTTCGGCAATGATCTATTTTTCCTTTCCACAACCCCAATTTTTTTTTCTAGAGTGTATGGAGAAGAGAACATGCTGGAAACTAGATTCATCATAGAATTTTGTAAAGTCTTAATTTTCGAACTCACCTCCATAGTCTGTTTGTATGCTTGAAATAGCATAACTTTTTTTCATTTTGAACCTTCTTAGCAAACTTTGAGAAGTGAGAGAAAGCTTCAGACTTATTTGCCAGAAAGTAAACCCAAGTAAAGCGAGAGTAATTATCCACGATTACATGGCAGTATCTTTTTCCACCAATACTTTGAGTTCTGGTTGGTCCAAAGAAGTCCATATGTAGAAGCTTCAAAACTCGATTAGTACAAACTTGATTTACAGATTTAAATGAACTTCTAACCTGTTTTCCAAAAACACATGGAATGCATAACTCAAATGTTTGATAAGCCAGGTTGGGAAGACCTCGAACAAGCTTCTTGGATGAAATCTTGGCAATATGCTTCATGTTGATATGACCAAGCTTTCAATACCAAAGAATTACTTCATCTTGAATGGATATAAGGCACTGAGAACTTTCTAGTTTTATATCCAGAAGGTAGATGTTCCTATGTCTTCGCTTAGTAAAAAAATTGAGAGAAATCTTTACTTGTTCCCGAACAGATGCCTTATTGGAAATTAATTTTGAATCCAATATCACAAAGCTGACTTATCCTGAGTAGATTGTAATTCAGTCCTTTCACCAAGGAAACATTGTTGATAGTCAAGCTTCAAATCTTCACGGTTCCACATCCAACAATTTTTCCTTTGCTGTTCCCACCAAATGAAACTTTTCCATCATTTATTTGAGCAAGCTTTATAAAACAACTCGAATCTCCAATCATGTGTCTTGAATAGCCATTATCCAAATACCATTTGATTTTCTTTTTCATAGTGACATGTGATCAAAAGAAGAACTCAAGCTTTGTTTGGTACCCATATTTTCTTGGGTCTAGAAGAGTTAGTATTAAAAATAGTCTTTGCCCAATCTTTCTTAACAGGTCTTCAAACTTTAGGACATTCCTTCTCGAAATGTTCTGAGCTGTTACACTTGAACATTTGAGAGCACTTCGACCAACAATTTTTACAAAAACCTTTTGAAAATCAATTAAAGGAATAGTTTTTGAAGTCATTCCCAAACCAGTTTTGTTAAAATAAGGTCTTTGTACAAAAAGAATTTTCTCTTAACTTCTCAAATCCTTTTGAAAATATTTTTGTGATATTTGAAATATCTTCTTTTAAAAAGCATTTTCTTTTGAAAGAGAATCTAAATTTTCTTTCAAATCAACGAAACTTTTATCCAGATTTTCAAAAATTTTCTTTCCAAGAAGTTTCATGTTGTCTTAGTTTAGAATTTTCCCTCTTTAGCTCGGAAATCTTTTTAAGAGATGTTTTGAGGTTTAGACAGAGTTCATCTATATACTTCAAGACTTTAACATGAATTTTTAAATTGCTAACCTCAACTTCTTTGTTTGAGTCTGAATCAGAATCTATTTCAAAGTCTGAGTCTGACTCTGAATTGGCCATTAAACAAATGTTGGCATATTCTTCATCACTTTCCTCGCATTTAGTGTCACTCTAAGTTTCAGCTTTGAGAGCATTCTTATACTTCTCAGTTATTTCTTTCTTTTTCTTCAACAAAGGACAGTTAGGTCTAATGTGCCCATTTTTCTTGCATCCGAAGCATATTACTTCTTTACTAATCTAATTGTCTTCAGTTGGTCTTTTTTGGAAATTTTGCATGCTCTGCTTTTTGCAGTTGATTCTCTTTCTACTTAACTTCATGAACTTCCTAATCATGAGTGCTAGTTCTTCATTGTCCATGTCATCTTCTGAATCTGTATCATCAGAATCATCGTTATATTTTAAAGCAATTGACTTTTTTACCTTTAAGATATTCTTCCTCATTGATTTGCTCCACTTCATATGATTGAAGTGTGCCAACAAGTTTATCTACTGAAAGAGGCATGATCCTCTAGGTCTCTCTAATTGATGTCTTCACGTGATTCCAGTCTTTGGGCAATCCATGCAGTAGTTTATTGAACTTCATTGGTTCTGAGATTGGCTGTCATTGATATGCCATGCCATTTACAATCTCTGTAAAGCGACTAAACATATCAATGATGGATTCTCCAAGCTTCATCTTGAAGGCTTCATACTGTCCTAGTAGAATATTGATTTTTGTTTCCTTTACTCGATCAGTTCCCTCGTAAGTAATGTACAATCTGTTCCAGACTTCTTTCGTTGTTTCATATAAAGAAATTCGATTATACTTAGTGGGAGATAAAGCACAGTATAAAGAGTAGATAACTTTAGCATCAAGAGCTTGTCTCTTCGTTAATTTTTCTTATGTCATTTTGCCAGCATCTACAACTTCCTTCCTCTTTCTATGGTTGATGTAGCTTTGGGATTGATCCATTTTTCTACCACATCCCATTCCAGGGGATCTTTCGATCTTAGGAATTCCTTCATCTTATTTTCCATACATTATCCTCCTTCCCATCAAAGTAAGGAGGTTTGGTGTTGCTTTGGCCTTGAACCAAACCTAGAGCCAAAATACTAGCTGTAAATCTTTAGCTTAAGAAGTAAAAACACTTCACTAAAATAAGCACACGGGCTCTAATACCAGTTGTTAAGGCTAATAATAACACCTAGAAGGTGGTGAATAGGTGCGAACAAAAATTCTCGCAAGATTCAGAAGTAGTAAATGCTTTTTAGAAGAAGACATACAATAATATATAAAAAAAAAAAACCAGAATATAGCAGTTAGATAAAACTATGAACAAAATAAAATGAGTTCAGGGAAGAGAATAATGACACAAGGTTTATAGTGGTTCAGCTTAGATCAAGCCTACGTCTATTCTCCCACATTAACAGCTCACTAGCTGGATTTCACTAAGAATCAAAAGAGATTTTACAGTCTTGCAGTCTCGACTTCACAATGAAGAACCTCTATTGGTCTCATACAAAGTCTCACTTATGAGTTTCTCTCTTTTGTATGCAACTTTGAACTCAGTAAATGAAATAGCAAGGAACTAGGAAGCTTCAGACTTTGACATTTTTCTTTCACGCACACTTTCGAACAACTAGAAAATCCGTCTTAAATACTCCTTCATGCCTTCATGACCGTTGGCACTTTCCAAAAGAATTTTTCTAATCTACCCGTTGGACATAATCAAGCAAGGGAATCTTGAATTGGTTGATTGATTGTGATGAAAGCCCACCAATCCCGTTTGCCCATACAATCAGGATATTAGTTTCCATAAGTAGAACTTTCCAAGTTTGCTTGCCTTCCAAAAGATTTGATTGTCGGAATTGATTCCATCAAGGATAATCAATCGTGTAGGTGCTATATCCAACCAGAAAACCATCCATAAATCATACGAATCGAATCCTTGAAGAAATAATGATAATCTTGCATCTAGATAAGTCTTCATTCTTCAGTAGCATTCAGTCTGGAATCTATCAGTGTGAGCAGACTTTGAACCTAAAGTCTGGCAGTCTTCAGACTTTGACACTTCAGTTTGGAAGTCTTCATACTAGACTTTGGAAAGGTTTTGTTAACTTCAAAACAATAAAGGAGTTTTCTCCAACATGCGGAACCAATCTCTATGTGGGCACATGTGGTATAAACATGCTAAATCCAAAATCTATTCGTCATTGACATAATAATCTAAAGACAAGATAGTAAGAACATTGTCTACATTAGCAAACTCGTTATTTTTTAACCAGACTAGCCGAATCAAAACTATCCATCTACTTTTTCTCCTTAACTTTGAGCATTGGCACTGACTTTTGTAGTGTCCGAATTTGTGACAATAGTAACACTCTACCTTAATAATATCTCTGGCTGATCTAGACTTCGAATGTCCTTTATTATTACTGCATTTATCATGATGATTCAACCTTCCCCTAAGAACTAAGCCATTGTCTTTATTACTACTACTACTTGGATTCAATTTTGTACACATCTCTGACGGAATTCAACGAGACTTTCACATCGTCGGGAGTTATGGATTCTCTTCCATATAGCATAGAATTCATAAAATTTTCATACAAGCTTGACAGTGAACATAACACAATTAAGGCCTAATCTTCATCATCTAACTTCAATTCTAGATTTTTCATGTCCATAACAATTTTATTAAATTCATCTAGATGTTCTTGATAGGAGCACCTTCTTGCATCTTTAATGTGCAAAGACGATGCTTCAAGAATAATCTTGTCGTGGGAGATTTCTTCATGTAAAGGCTCCCAAGCTTATTCCACAATCCCGAAGCTATTTATTCATCTACGACTTCATGAAGCACCTTATCGGACAACGACAATTAGATGATGCTATGTGCCCTCTCTTCCATTTCCTCAATCTCAGTGGTAATCATGTTGTCGAGATAATTCCCGTCAAAGGCTCTAACTGAACCTTCCCAACGCAATAACATTTTCATCTTGATCCTCCACAACCCAAAATTGTTTTGGCCATCGAAGGGTGCCACTTCAAACTTGATAGATGCCATCTTGAGCAAGAAGACCGAAATTCTTTCGCTCTGATACCAATTTGTTACAAAAAAATGCCAAAAGATGCATCAATCGAAGCACAAGTAGCAAAGGATGAAAGGAAAATCGAAATCACACGAGATGCAAGATTTACGTGGAAAACCCAAAATGGAAAAAAAAAAAAAAAAAAAAAACACACACACACACACACACACAAGGAGAGAGAGGGGTTTCGCTATCTTCAACAAAGAGTACGAGAGTACAATCCAAAAGCTCAAAAAACCACTTAGTGAGCCACAAGATCTAAAGATCTAACAAGAAAAAATAGGAAACAATAAAAAAAGGAATAATAATGGAGGCTAGGGTTAAATATGTGTTTTTAAACACATTCCTTTTATAGTCTCCCTTAAAAAAACCCTAAAACAAAGATGCATGGTCTAAGATACCCTTATCTTTAATTTAAGAGTCAAAACTCAATAGATAGGAAACAAAAGTTGTTTATTCCACGTGATGTAAATGTGCCTGACAAGGTAAGGGGGGATACTAATACTGGTGCCAGTAGTGGTAATGTCTTAATGACATGGAAATTTGATCAAGACCAATGTAGGTGCATGCTTGCTTGGATGATCATTGTCAATGAATAGCCATTTTCTATGGTTAAGCGTCTTGGGTTTCATGATTTTGTCACTAAGTTACAACTTCTCTTCACGCATTTGTCTCAATTTACAATGGCTAGAGATTGCATTGAGTTGTATATGAGTAAAAGAAGTTGTTTGAAGACTTACTTTGGTGAGTTTAGGTCAAGGATTGCACTCACGATCGATACATGGACTTCCATTCAAAATCTAAACTATTTATGTCTTGCTGCAGATTTTATTGATGAAGATTGGGAAATTGCATAAAAGAATAATCAATTTTGTGGTGATGCATAGTCACAAGGATAAAGAGATTGGGAAAATAGTTGAAAAATGCATCTATGAGTGGGAAATAGAAAAAAAAAACGAGTCTACAATCACAGTGGATAATGCTAGTAGGAATGATGTTGCCATTGATTATTTGAAAGACAAATTTTCAAGAGATAGGTCATTGGTCTTAGCCGGTGAGGCTTTACACATGAGGTGCACTACGCATATATTAAACTTGATTGTAAAGAATGGCTTGTCTAAGGTAAGTGATTCTATTGCACGTATTTGAAACTTTGTTAGTTATGTGAGGAGTTTGTCCATGGGAGTTAAAGCATTCCAATCTTGCATTGAGGTCGAAAGGATTGCTTATAATGGTTTGGTTTGTCTAGATGTTACCATTAGATGGAACTCCACTTGCCTTATTTTAGATACAGCCATAAAGTTTAAAAAAGCTTTTGAAAGGATAGCAGAAGATGATTTGTCTTTCGAAACTAAGCTTAATAATGATTCTCCTAAAATTGAAGATTGAGAATGCCATTATTCTTTCCAAAATTATGAAATAATTTTATGATGTCCACCAATCAAATGTCAAAGAGTTTCTTCATTACTTTGAATGATTATTTTGAGTGGATAGCCTTTTTATATAAATATTTAAAAGATGCGAGTAATGCTTTAGATCCTAAACTTAGAGCTACGGGTATGAAGATGAATGAAAAGTTTAATAAATACTATGGGAGTTTGGATAAAGTAAATATGATGGTTTTGATTGATGTGGCGTTAGATCCTACAAAAACATTACATTATGTGAAGTATTGTTATGAGCAAATTTATGATGATGAAGCAAAAATTGATGAGATGTATGATAATGTGAAGTACATGTTAGAGCGTTTGTATACATTTTATGAGGAATCTTTGCTTGGTCATAGTAACCAATATTTGGGTGGTCAAACTATAATTGCTGGTAATAGCAATGCTTCCAATACCAATGAAAATGACGGAAAAGACGAGCTTAACATCAAAGCTTTGCGGAAAAACTTTTTCCATCAAAAGAAAAGATGGCGTGATGACAACAAATCAGAGCTTGAATGGCATCTTGAAGAGGATTGTGAAGCTATTCTTGATCTTGACATTTTAATGTGGTGAAAGAGTAGTGGTTCAAAGTATAAAATCCTATCTTTGATAGCTCAGGATATTTTATCTATTCCTATTGTGGCATCCGGGAATTTCAACCCGAAATATTGATTTTGAGGGAAACGATATTTAACTTTGAATGGCCATAGGGACAATTACATCATCGGCCATGATATTTTATCTCTTGGACCGAACCCCTTATAAAAATGTTAATTGATTATGAGAATGTTAATTGATTTCTATAAATAAAAATCAAAATTAAATGCCCTAAAGTGGTGAAGGAATTATGGGCTTATTATCGATATTTTTTCTATGGGCTATTTAAATTGGAAATAGGACGATTTAATAAAGAAGACTTTGTTATTGACTATGCACTTTATAGATTTGATGGATTAATGTCACAAAGTCTTTTGGCCATTTTATTATGCAATTAGGTATTTATTTAAATGAGAATTAAAATGTATTATTAAAAATAAACTTGGGCCATTTAAGTTTGGGCTTTAGGCCCAAGTGAGATGGGCCTAAAGTGGGCCATAAGCCCGGCCCATGTCGATGCATGGAGGGGGAGGAGGAGGAGCCGCATGGCCTCCAAGTGTCTTCAACAAAGGAGACACTTGTCTCCTTCTTAGGGACAAGTGTCCCCCATGCAAAATAAGAGGGCATGCAAATATATATACAACCAAAAAGAAAGAGAGAGAGGGAGTGGTCGGTCTAGGTCCCGAGAGAGAGGAGAGAAAGAGAGAAAGAGAGGAAGAGAGAAAGGAAGGAGGAGGTTCGTCGCTGCCATGCCCCGCTGTCGAGCCCGCCTAGTCCCGTCGTCGTTCTTGCTTTGTTTTCCTTTGAATTAAGGCAAGTTGTGATCGATTTCCACTCTTGCATGTGTGTCTTGCATGTGTGATTTGTTGGTGTTAGATCTTGGATGTTAGGGTAGGGGAAACCATTTTCATGGCAAGCCCCGGAGATTTCCTCTGAAGTTTCGAGATGCCCGGTGGTATATGGTACGTAATTCCAGGAGGGGAATGCTTGGTGGTATGTCGGTACATAATTTTGGAAGCTCGGCAAGTATTGTGCCGAGGGATGCCTCGCGATGCTAGTTGGGATGTGAGATGCCTGGCTAGAACGGTACGGCCGGTTGCCCGGCAGGTATTGTGCCGGAGGGTCCTCGTGATGCTAGTTGGGGTACGAGATGCCCGAAGCGTGGGGGTGTCGGATGCCCAGCAGGTATTGTGCCAGAGGGTTCTCGCGATGCCAGGATTGGGCGCAAGTGAAGAATGTGGGATGCAAACATTGGTCCCGAGAAAGAAAAATGTAGCGGTCCAATATGAAAGGATGAAATTGAGAAATTGAAATTGAAATATGCATGATGGTATATGCATGTGATATGATGATGATATGTGCATGGATGCATGGTAATGATGATGGAACATGTGATATGATGATGATTTTACATGCATGGATGCATGGCAATGATGATGGTACATGTGATATGATGATGATATGTGCATGGATGCATGGTAATGATGATGGTACATGTAATATGACATGATATGTGCATGGATGCATGTTAATGATGATGATACAAAGTGCATGGATGCATGATGATGGTAAGTGCATGGATGTATGTTCACCTATGGCATGGTGGTACATGTGACATGATGATGGTAAGTGTATGACATGATGGTGATGACTATAAGATGATGTATGTACATGAGGTATGATGACATGTGCATGATATCAAGGTAAATTGTGCATGGATACTTCAATGACATGTAATGTTATGATTGTGATGATTGTGTAGCATGATGCATTGAGTGGTTTATTGGTCCTTTACCTGCTGAGTGGCTGTACTCACCCCTTCGGGGACCAACATTTCAAATTAGTAGATGAATTGAGCAGTTGGATATGACCGTGAGGAGGAGGATAGCAAAGGAGGGAACTTTTGGACGCCGACATTGGTTGATGAACCTTAAGCATACGATTGTGGGAGGAGAAGTCGGTCATCTTTTGAAGTATAGCCGAGTATAGAAGACTGCGGCATTTTAATGTACCGATGAACGATGTCCATATGGTTTAAGTGAATAAAAGTTTGCGGCTTTTACCCATAAATGTTTAGTTGGTGTGCATCGTTTTCTGAATATAGGAAAGGGAGTTGTTGGATGTGCTTCCATATATAAATTGCGCAAGGGACCGATCTAAAAGATGGAAACCCCCAGGTTGTATGGACATTGCAATTAAAATGGTATCAGAGTGACATGTTATTAGGAAAAGTGAATGGTAAGCGAACTATGGCGACCCTAATCGGATCGGGGGCCGTCGAGGGGTGCCACATCCTATAACTACCATTGCTTCATAGTTGGCTTTTAGTGTCACGCCCCGAACCTTGGGTATGTGCACTTCCCTCGGCAGTCGATTAAAAATGCGATGTCTCAGGACGCATCACCGACCATTCTTTTTATCTTTCAATTAAGCACATGTGGAAGCGAATTAAATAAAACACCTAGCCAATAAACAAAACAATAGGGATAGTAAACACAAGGAACAATTTCCCAAACATAACAATTTCCTTACCAACTGTTGACCCTAGGCAGTCTAACAATTACAAGCCTTTCAATGTCCACTTCCTATCGATCCTCTCAAAAGACCTCAGGGATTAGGGTCAACTTAAACTTCACTAACGATAGGGCCAGCCAAAAGGTGTCGCGTCTCGCGCCCACCAAATTTGCACTCAGTAGATCTCCATGCTATGGCCCTGAAAAAGTTTAACTACGACGAGGTGAGATAAAATCTCAGCGAGTCAAAACCCTAAGCCTCGACTATAACGCAAATTCGCCTTGGAGATGGCCTAATCACATACCATACAAAACTCACCTCACCTTAGCGCGTCCCTGCATATTAGCGCATCACATATGCCATTATAAATATCACAAACGTAATTAATAACCGAAACACATAATTCTCGCCACCCAAACATTCACATAGGTCCCGATTATAAGGTAAATCAGTTATGATACGTCCCATACCATGCCTAACAATTTTGCCCTATAATCAGGCGCAAAATATGACAACCATTCAAGTGTGTTCCGATTATTATGACCCATTGGCCATAGCTGTTGATACCTAAATTTTGTCCACCTGCAACCCGCAGTCTCAGCAACCACCGTAGCAGCGGCCTTTTGCCTGCCACTGGAGCCGCTCCTCACCCACGACTAGCTGCAGCGACCTGCGATGCTAGAATCCATCGTTGGGCCCTCCTCGATGCACCACCGCCAACCTGTAGCGTCTTCCTTCAAGCCGGTTCGCACGGCTACGCCTTCTACAACCATGACCCAGCACCTCTGCCTGTGCCTTTGCCCAAGCACCGGCACTTGAGCCTTTGCCGTGCTGACGCCAACCGCCTGCTACACACCTCTGCCAGTCACCACCTCTGCACGCCTACCCTGCGGCGTCTCCACCCTCGCTCTATCTACGATCTGCCCAGCCCAGCACCGCGTCTCCATGAGCACCTGCATCTTTGCCGACCTGCCTCTACCGACCTACCTCTATCGATCGCCCTCTGCCAGTCTCTTTCGCTAGTACAGCCCCGTCGCCTACAGCAACCCGAGCACTACACCTCACACCTAAGTAACGCCCCTACTACCAGCCACCTCCACTCCGAGCCTCCTCGCCATGTGTAGCACCCCCCGATGGCCCCCGATTTGTTAGGGTCGCCACATATCACTAACTTTCTCTCAACCTGAAAGTCTGATACCAAAAGATTTCGATAATTCCATGAGTCCTGGGGGTTTATATTCTTCTCATTGGTCCTTACGCAGAAAACATAGTGGAAGCATATCCAACAACTCCCTTCTCTATATTCAGAAACGATGCACACCAAATAAACATTTTTATAAGTAAAAAGCCCAACACTTTTATTTATATAAACTAGATGGACATTCTTAGTCGGTACACTCAAAATGCCGTAGTCTTCTATACTCGACTACACTTCAAAAGATAACTGACGTCTTCAGCAACCATTTGCCTAGAGTCCATCCTTCAGTGTCGGCATCCAAAAATGAGCACTCTGCTATCCTCCCCATTATGGTCACTCCACGCAACTCGGTCCCCCGTTGTCATCTTTTGGTGGCGGTGGCAGCAGCCCCAGAGTACGTCCGCTCCTCCGAACATACAAGACGATGAATTCTTGATGCACGGGACCCGAGGGTAGGCTAGTGTTGATAGTCAATACCACCCTCACCAAGATGAATGTCAGTCCAAGCAAATCGTGATCATGATACTCCGACTGTTCCCACTGCAAATCGATAGGGATCCCATAGAAAGTACAAGGAAGTGCGGGCAGCAGAGGCATCTTGTCTAGTCTGAAATGTTAATCCCCAAAATGGGGTGAGTACAACCACCCAGCAGTAAAGATCCATTAAACTATATCGTGCATAACCATCATAATCTAATTTCATGCAAGATAGACAAAAACATATAACCGAAGGAATAAGTATGCACCAAATCGATGAGACTCTTTAATGCAATGGCAAGTGCAGTTTCAAAACCAAGATGCACCAATTTCAGTCACATGGGTCCCGATTATAGGGCCTAACTAGTATGACACATCCTATTCCATGCCATACAATTTAGTCCTATAACCAGACCCCACACACACTTAGTAGAGCCATCAGTTTTAATATTCAAAAGGTTTCACCCCCTAGAGGACCAATGTTTGCGTCCCTCTGGGCATTCGCACCCAACCTGGCATTGCGAAGTCCTCCAGCATTACGCCACTAGGCCACCGGGCATCCAAGGCGTGTTCCATTACACGTCCGAGCATATCGCATCCCACCTGGCATCACGAGGAATCTTCAGGGCGCGCCATGAAAATGGTTATCCCTACCCTCCGAAATTATGCACCGACATACCACTAGGCATCCGACACTCCCGGGGAAAACCTCTGGGGTTCTGCGGACCCCAGGCATCCACAAGACATTGACTCATTCAATCCTCTAGGCCTCCCAACTCCCGGGGCATCGTTGACCCAAGGGTCCAATGGCAACATTAACATCTTAAATTATTTCAGTACCAAAACACTTTCAATGCAAAGACATTGGAATTCCCATGAGTTTCCATCGAAATCTCAGCCATGGTATATCAACCGAGTCATTTTAGTGTCAAACCATTTTCAAAAAACAACAACATTTGAAATCCTTTTGGGTTATTGACAATCTCCCTTGTCAAACATCAAGCAATGTAAATTGAGATTGTCAAAGGCATGTTAATGCAACAACAGCAGACTATGAAGCAAATGCCATTTTCAAGTAAATGAAATCAATTCATAAAATCGAAAGCATGATACCAAATCCATAAAATCCATTTTCACATTTAAATCTCAAATACTTTTTGAAATTCACATGAATAGCCTCGAGTCGCACTCGTACATCACGGCTCGAAATAAAACAATTTATCAAAACTATAAGTAATTTGAAATTGGCACGTCAACAAATCCAAATCTCAATCCCGCCTTAAAGATTTTAAAATGGTTCATATAAAAGTTCGGAATTTCGAGGCCACCAAACATTGCTTGAAACATTTACAAGCGGCGCCTCGGTACATAGAAGTTTTAACTTAAATCAGGAGATTTCCAAAATAGTTCACAATCAAAATCTTCAAAGCTTTGCAACAACAAAGATCGATGCATTTTCAAAGGCCAAAATCACATGTATTCATAAGAAATATGCCGCTCCCTCAATCGCCTAGCCCCAACCCAATTCAGTCATTCTAGAAGTCACCATCAAAACTCAAGTATTTTCAGTCTAACTGCACTACATCAGACAACACCGGCAGTGCATTACATAGGTTAGTAGACTTTCACTTGCCTTAAGTCCTACGACGTTGACAACGAGCAGACCGCAAGCTACGAGCTACAGTCGAGGTGAGGAGAAATGGTGACGGCAACAATGGCGTGCGGTGAGGCACAAGCCAAGGTCTCTCAGGTCCTGCTGTGGCAGAGGGGCGGCAGTAGAACTCGAGCTGCAACGTTGATGGCTAACGGTGGAGTACGGCCAGAATGGTGCAAGGGTTTTGGTTCGGGAAGTTGCTGGAGTGGTCGCTGAAAATGGTACAAGGTTGGACATCTACGGAGAAGGAGGAAGATCGTTCGCTGTATGTTGACTAATTAGGAAAATGGTGTTCGAGAATGAGGGCAGCTCTTTCTGCTGCTGGTTTTTGAGACACAAAAGCGAGCGCAAATGGGAAGAAGAGGACAGCCTTTTCTCGTTCCCTCTGTTAGTCGATTTCGTGAGTCAACAAAAGGGGTACTTCTGGCGGTCGCACGAGTGAAGGGCAGCTATTGAAGACGTGGCTGCTCACAAGATCACTCGACTGCCACCTGAAATTCCATGCAATTGAACGTGTCTCTTCGTGCACCCATGTCCTTCATTGCTGTCCAAGAGAAAGGAATAAATGTGGCATCACTTGAGGGGGTTAAAGTGTCCTATTATTGCATGATTTTGACGTAGCTGCACCGTTGACTTCTTCATGCAAGTGGTGCGGTCAGCAAAGGAGAACGGCGTGGACGTGGGCTTTAAGAAGTCAAGGTCTTCAAGTCTTCATAAAGGAAAATAGAGAGACACGGCTGCATGGCCTTGTACGTGTAGGGGAAAGTGGCAATTTATTAAGGCTACTAGCAAGTCAATTATCCTCCTTTGTTGACTCCCAATGGACGTGGCTTCAATCGCCGCATGGAGGAGGAAATTTTACGTAGATGCATGGCCGAAAAATGTGGCCGATGGTGAGGCTGTTCGCATGGCCCTTGCGGGCTACTGGCCTTCAGCTCGATCAATTGGCGAGGCCGCTCAGGACTAATATCATACGTGTGCATGGCTGTGCATGGGAATTTCTCTCCAAAAGTTGATGTTTCGGGGCGACGGTTGATGATGAAACAATGGTCTAATGCTATACCGACATTGATGATGACAAAATAGTGTCCACAAATGGTACCAATGACGCAGTCTGTCGATACTCCCATCGACTCGTGATGAGCTATTACTTATTCGAGGTCTGACGAAAACCCGGATGCCACATCGTGCGCCTGCTTTGCCCTCGCCGGAGTTCCTTGTCGGTGTCTCCCCTTGCCGGAGCTCCGAACCAGTTGTAGCTAACCCCCCGAAAGTTGCACAGCAGCCCCTTCATTGAGCCCATCATGATTCACAAGCCATCAGTTGCTAAACCTGGATTTGGAAAAAAAATCAAATTAGGTAGTTTTTTATTTTATTTGTATCCAAAGTATTCCTTGATGTATCTAATTGAAAAAACCCTAATATGTCATGATATTCACAATTCGAGTAACCTTAGCGATTGACAGTCTGATTTTCGTGCCTGAAATCTGACTCACAATCGCATGGAAAATCACCAATCTGATCTCATGCTCGAGAAATTTGCGATTGTATTTAAAATTGACCAATCCGATCCCATGCGCAGAATATGATTCGTCAATTCATGGATATCAATCTTATCTTGCTGGATGTCCTGTTTTGAGTTGATTTTGTTTTGGTAAAAAAAAAATCCAAAAAAATTTGAGTTAGATTAGGTTCATGCTAGAATATTTCTTGTTTTAGGGTTATTTTGCATAGGAAAATAATTTACTTCAAATTTTTGAAAAAATACAAAATCCAAAACATGCATTCATTTAGGATGTTAGTTTTTTTTTTTTTTTTTAAGTTTAAGTTGCACGTTTGATCACGTGGCAATTTTAATTTCAAATTTCATAGAAAAGATAAAGATAAAACTAGAATTAGGATATTCTTTGCACGTCATTGCATATTAGGATAAGATTGCATGTTTAATCTTTATTAAGTTTAGATAATGTCTTTAGAGAAATTGCATTTTAGGATAGGGATTACCAAGTTGAGATAACATCCTAATTTAGATTAAGATTTGGCCTAACATAATCCTTAATACAAATTTGATGATATCTTAACTTGCATAGATAATTTTCACTTTTTTCTAATTTCGAATTTCATGGAAAATACTAAAAAAAAAAATTGTCTTAGAATAAAACAATTTCATTCTTTAGGATAGACTGCATGCTTATATTTTATTTACGTCATATAGTTTATGTCATATTGCTATGTCATATCATTTCAAGTTAGATTAGTAGAATGCATTGCATAAAGTATAATTCTCATTAAACAAGAGAAAACAAAGAAATAAGTAATTGTGTGTTAATTAGAAATCATATCTAGAACTGTTGATGTGAATTCTGATCTAACATTACAGATGCTTTCGTTGCCATGAGAAAAGTCCTACAATTTTATCGCTTTCTTGGATGTTAAATTGGTGGTTTGCGCACCCGCATGATCACCTCGCATGTTAGGGAGGTAAATTAAAATCAATTCAAGCTGCTTGCAAAACATTTTTTTCAATAAAAGGGAAAGGTACCAAAAGGGCGTTAGAGAAATCTAGCGTAATCAAATCCCCAAACTCATAATCTTTAGTTCGTAGGAGTAAAGTAAATCTTCCATTACTTTACTTTGATTTCTAATCGACCCAATGAAAATAGATTAGTGGCGACTCCTAATTGAAAAATCAATTGCATGTTAAGAACTTGAACCTAAGTCGCGAATTAGTATGGGCTTAGGAGAGCTTGAGCTAAGTTTAGGCTTAGTAATCCATTAGCCAAATTCTAGGTGGTTCACTCGAAATTTTGGTTGTGACAGCTTGGCAACTCCACTGGGACTTGAGTTAAAACTCTTAGTGGACTTAGGCCAATTTTCTATCTAAAAAAATATTTTTGTTTGGCAGTGAGAATTCCAAATACATCCCTAACATTTAAGGTATTAAATGTTCTTGCAGGATGGGAGATATAAGGGGAAGTGTTTACTGATCTTTGTTTTGCAGTGAGGTGTAGGGATGTATGGTACTTTCTTTTATAAAGTGTTGCTTGATATAAATTGTCGTGCATGCCCTGCATTTAGCACTACACTATTGCACACATAACCTGCCACCGGACTTGGGCCGCATAGGATGGTATTGAGATAAATACCACTCCAACCGCATGCCCGCGGTATGAGTCGCCCATCTCAATCCCGAAGCTTCTTTTTGGTGTCAAGAGTACCCACCTTGGTCCGCACGCCCGCGAC
The DNA here is from genome assembly GCA_016097615.1 of Eucalyptus dawsonii. Classification (NCBI taxonomy): domain Eukaryota; kingdom Viridiplantae; phylum Streptophyta; class Magnoliopsida; order Myrtales; family Myrtaceae; genus Eucalyptus; species Eucalyptus dawsonii. Next base: position 17,148,498 of record CM027872.1, read on the forward strand.
CTGGGTTGGTTCTTTGACCAAGCTAGAGTCATGAGGACCAAACTTAGTCTACACGCCTGCAGCTAGTCCGATTACCCTAATGGCTTCCCTTTGCTAAGCCTTTCTAGAGTAGAAATCGAGTCTCACATCTCATTTGCATATCTGTGTGATTGCCATAGATTTTTCTTGGTGACATAAGTCTTCTATCCCTATACCATGCAATTTATTTTGTCGTGCTTTTGGTCGGTCCATGACAATTTAGGTCAATCATCGATTTAATTCCTTTGTCAATTAGAAATGAAATGAGGAAATTGCCATACAATAAATCATTTGGAAAAAAAAATTTGGAGAATTCGTTTTCAATTCATGTCTTTATTATTTTTATTAGAAAGTTTCAAATTTTGGCCTTTCCTAATTCATCTTTAGGAAATTTGGTCCTTGCTAGGGTGTCTATTTGTATTCACTTCTTGTACGAACTTTTCATGAATAAATAAAAAATAAATGAAAAAAATCGATTAGATCATTGTCATGGATTGACTCTCTAGTTACACCTCATGCTTACATGTTCCCGTTCATTTGATTATGGAGTGATCCCGCTCACCCATCCGTACACGGTCGAGAGCTAAAAGGGCGGATCAAAACGAGTGAGAAATTGCGACCAGAAGAAGAAAGCCAAGAGACTTTTGAACTATCTTATTTTCCCGACGTAATGGAATTTGATGCCACCATGAAAAGACTTGTGACATATCTAGAAGGAAGAATATCTAACCCAGAGGGTTCGCATCACAAGACCAAGGAAGGTGAAGAACTCAAGCACACATAATTCATGAGCACTATTTTCTTGGCCTGATGAGGAAGCATCTGGAAAAGGCGCATCGGGTTGCAATGATAGATCAATTGGCTCAACTGTTGCTCAACAAGATTGATAACACAGTTCTAAAACGTTAATATGGGTCACATCTCGATGCACCTTGAAATATCTATCTTGAAGAGCCAAGCAAAGTGTTTTACGTTTCCATGCTTGACAGAATAGGTAAAAGAGGACCATTATTCTCTAGTGGAAGAGGTATATCTCATCCTTGAACATAATTAATTTTGGGAAATGACACTCTGTTCTTTTCCTTGCAGATGACAAATTGGGGGCATGATAGATTTTGGTAGTGACCCGACTAAGACAAAATCTCCACCCAAACCAAAATGGATATTCCATGTGCATTTACTTTGATGTTGTATAGTATCCTATACATAGACGTTGTTTTGTGTAGAGGCAAAAACAAGAATGGAGTATTTATCAAATCAAGATCGGATTTTCAGTCTTGATTGATAAGGATAATCCAAGAACACCCATTGTTGAGATAGTCCCTTTGTGGGGCAATTCCCTGAATGAATGTCTAAAACCATGTTTTGAGTGTGGTAAATTGTCTGTTTTGAAGTCACAAAAGCTTTTCATGCTTAAAGTTGCTGGACTCTTTTGAAAAGAGAATTTATATAGTGATTTTACCTATTTAACTCGCCAATTTCATGTGGAGATTTGTTAAGATGGACACTTCAATGGAGTGATATCAAATGCTTAAGAATGCGAAATGAGATGTGTCAGGATGATGAAAGGTAAGTCTTATCCTATACACAATCCCTTACCTATACGCTTGTGAGATGAGTGTAAAAAGTTTCATAGCCACAAGGAAAAGAGTTCTCTCGCAAAAGGTACGATGACTAAAATAATGAGGGGTAATTCATTTCTCTATCCCAAACACTACAGGTGATCCATTGCTTAACTTCTTTGAACTCCATACACTTGTGGAAATTCTTTCCAATTACCCTTGTCAAGAACCACCCCCACATCGGGGCAAATCGGAGCTAAGGTGGCATCATGAGGTGAGGAAAATGAAAACAAATTTTCTTGCTCTCACTTGCATTAATTTTTCAAGTCATGGTATTACATGGAATTCATGTAGTAATTTAAGTGCTTTAGGATGACGAAGAGCATTTCTTTCTCTATCCTACATACTTATATCTTTTGCATAGCCCATTTGAGCCTGCAATTTCATTTCTTTAAACCCAGTTGGTGATCATCCCGCACACTGGGGCAATGCAAAACGCAATTGTTCAAACATTATGGTTTGGAATGCTGACAGAAGATGACCTCCCAAATGTCCAAATGTTAAAAACACCATATGGTCATTCAAAATAGAACCAAGGGGCATGAAAAAGCAGTGTGCCTGATAAAAGCAAGACCAATGCCCATGAAAGAAGAAGTGAAGAAAAAATGAATGAGAACTAAGGGCATGAAAAAACAGTGCACCTAGTAAAAGGAAGGCCAATGCCCATAGATGAAAAAAGAGAGTCAAGATAAGGACTATCAATTGCAAAAAGGTTGTATTTCCAATGGAGTAATACTCAAAGAACTCAAATGCTAAGTTTTTACAATCAATGGGGGTGCCTTATGAAGATAATCCCCAATGGTGAAAAAGAAAACTGGTGGCAATGCCAAGATGATCACCAACTCTGATCCTTCTAACTACATTTTGAGTCTAACAATCTTCCATTTCTCAACCCATGAACCCAGCCTACATTACGTCTCTTGCAAAGTCTCTTCTGATTAGGGCACTTGAATTAACATAGGGGTTCACAAGTTTTAAGCATCACTCAAAAAAGTGCGAGCAAGATTATCTCTTTCTCATTTTACAGGGTTCTTGACTTGTAAACCCAGAGATTATTATAGAATTATTCTTTCAATTGCCTTGACTCAAAGAGTCCCTTTGTTAAGCCATTGACCAAGCCTACATTACGGGCCTTGTTAAAGACCTCTCAGATCGGTAAGGTCATACCCCCTCACTGCTTATGAGAATACTCGTACCCTTGTAGATATGATGGAGTGATTCTCATAAAATAGCCATTCTAAATGAGAGTAAGTGAAAGTTCTTTATAACTAAAAGTCTCTCACTTAGTAGAAATCCATGTCATTGTCTTGAACGACAATTCTCTCCAATGAAAATTTGGGTGATGCAAATATAGTAAAGTCATTATGCATAAACCTTGATTAAATGGATGAAAACCCACTGAACTTCGAAATGTACATTCTAGAGTAGCTCAAATTGTCTACGTCTTTAATGAATACATATCAGTTTTTGTGTTAGAGCTGGTATGAAGAGCTAGAGGGGGTGAATATGTGTGAAAACAATTTCTCGCAAAGAAAAGTAAAAATATTTTCCTTTTAAAACTGAGTCTGATGAATAACAGACTTTGAGCTAGTTTAGACTTTAGTAGTTAAATATAGTTATGAACAAAATAAAGGAGTTTAGGGAAGAGAATAAGAATACAAAATTTATAGTGGTTCAGATTAGATCAAGCCTATGTCCACTCTCTCATGTTGACAGCCTTTTGGCTGGATTCCACTATAAATTAAAAGAGATTTTACAAACTTGTGATCCCAACTTCATAGTGAAGAGTGTCTACTGCTCTCTCACGAAGTCATACTATGATTTTCTCTCTTTTGAGTACAGTTTAGAGCACAAAGTAAGAAGTAACAAGATACTGGGAAGCTTCATACTTTGGAATTTTTCTTTCACGCACTTTATCAAACAACTGAAGTGTCCTCCTTAAATACTCCTTCATGCATTCTCGACCGTTGGCACTTTCCAAAGGAATTCCATTGGTTAAGGTATTATGGCGACATCATGATATGGAAGAAGCCACACGGGAAAGTGAAGATCAGATGAGAGAAAAGTACCCCTATTTGTTTCAAAAGGCATGAGTAACTGTCTAATTTCGAGGACGAAATTCTCTAAGGAGGGAAGAATTGTGGCATCTTAGAATTCCTTGCGAATCTTTAGTGTTGCTCTAATTCATGTCTTTCGTTAAAACTTTGGCCAAGCTTTTGGTGGGTAATTATTTAATAGAAAAATTCTATTTTTTGGCCATGTGGATTATGAATTGGAATTTATTAAATTAGGTCACAAAATTTTGTGAATTATAAATTCCAATTAGGTGTTTCTAAAAATTTAGGTTTTAAGGAGGATTATTAGGATGAGGTGTGGGCCAAAATTCTAGCTCAAGACCAGCCCACAAGAAGCCCCACCCTTTGGCCATTTAGGCCTAGCCGCGAAGCCCAAGGAGAGGAAGCAGCCGTCAGCCCATGGCTGGCCCAAGCCTAGCCGAAAAATGGAGGCCTATCTTGCATGAAGAAGGCCATTTGTCCCTCCTAGCTGCCAAGTGTTCCCCATGCACATCCAATGATTGCTAATCATTGAGGGGAAGAAAAATTTGGGGAAATGATGGCTGGATTAAGCGAGAAAGAGAGGGAGAGAGAGGGATTCATCTAGAGAGAGAGAGAGAGAGAGAGAGAGAGTTACCAAGAGAAAGAGAGAAATCGAGAGAGAAAGGGATAGTGAGTGTGCGGAAGAAGAAGGAAGCTAATTGTTCGTCGTTCATCGCCGTCGTGTCCAGTCACCGTGTGCTTGCTGTTTGCTTGATTTAGAGGCAAGTTGGGATCCTTAATATGCTCTTGCATGTTGTGCCTAGTATGTGTGCTTGAATGGTGATAGATTTCGGATGTTTAGGGTGTTAAAAGTTGAAGTTTTAAGAGGGATGTTTGAGACTAGTAAACTATTCTTGAGAAAATAGTTCGACCTTGGATGTTCTATTGGCTTGCATGGTGATAGACTTCTAAATTAAAGTTTTTAAGGACTTCTTGAATTATAACATACTCAAATTTGGGACAAAACAAACAAGTATAAGTGGGTGAAATCTTTATTTTTCGGAGAGACTGAATCTGGAGATTTCAGTAACTACCTTTGGTGAATGTATGGACGGTAAGGCTATCTTTTTGTTGAAATTTCACTTCGATTTCTTAACAAAATATGTAAAGGACATCCTGAGGTTTAACATATCAAAAATTTAGAGAAAAATAACAGGAATAGATAGGCAAAATTGTGGTTTTTCCAAAGTAGTCAGATCTGGAAGCTTAGGTATTGAAATAGAAGTTTTAATCACCTATATCTAATCATCTAGAACGAATATGACTTTGATTCCTTCATGAAAAATCTACCCTAGGGCCTTGAATACCACATAATCGAATTTCATAATTTTTAAAGGTCATTAGGATATTTAATCGAAAATATTTCTAAAACCGTGTAATCTGACGCGTTCGGACTTAGTCAGTTTCAATACGTGGACCATATCATTTTGTATGAAGTACTTTCGGCAAAGTGTTCTTCATGAAGTATCTCTCTTTATGTCTTCCATGCAACATATTCAAATTTAATAATTTTTGAAGTTCATTTGCTTATTTAACTGAAAATGTTTCGAAAATTGTGCAAGTTAAGTGGTTATGGTAATGGTGCTATGATGTTCGGTTTATACCGCATGATATGAGGGTCTTTTGGTGCAGTGTTCTGCATGAAATATATGCCTTTATGTCTTGACTACCACATGTTTGAATTTCATAATTTTTTTAAAGTCATTTGGGCATTCAAATAAAATGTTTCAAAAATTGTGCAAGCTGGATTGTGCGAATTTCAAAGGCTGGATGCATGACTATTCTGTTTTGGGTGAGCCCCATGAATTATATTGTTTTAAGTGATTGAATCTTGCTGCGCATGTGATGATTCTTGGCATTACATATAGAATCAAAGGCTGAAATTGACTTTGTTGCCATCACGTGACGTGCCATGTTGATTTTGAAACATAAAAATTGTGAATATGAATGATGATGAATGAGAAAACTGTTGGAGGAGAGTCCGGTTGTATTATGATACATGCTCGGATGTCATCGAGAGTTTCGAGATGCCCTGAATGGTTGGGTGCCGGAAGCCTCAAAGGTTTGTGCTCGAGAAATGCCTCGTGATGCCAGTTGGGATACGAGATGCCTGGAATGTGGGGGGTGCCGAATGCCTGGGTGTGTGTGCTGAAGGTTTCTCGCGATGCTAGGTTAGGATGCGAGTGATAAAATGTGGGATGCAATTATTGATCCTGGGAAAGAAAGATGCGGTGATCAAATTGAAAGATAAAAAGTGGAAAATGGAATCATGCATGGTATGGTGACATGTATGCATGGCTGTATGATATGCTGTGTATGAATGCATGGTTGTATATGCATCTATGGCATGATGTTATATGTGTGGATGCTTGGTGATGAGTGCATGATGATATGCACATATGGTATGATAACATATGCATGGCTGCAAGGTAAGTTATGCTTAAATGCATGAAAGATATGTACTCTGCTATAATGTTATGATTGTATTGTGCGATGCATTGAGTAGTTAATGGATCTTTTACCTGCTGAGTGGTTGTACTCACCCCTTTGGGAACCAACGTTTCAGATTAGAAAAATGTCGCTCCCTTTGATCACGCGGGGTACCTTTTACGGCCTTCCTCCTGATATGGAGGTCGAGTGTTCAGAGATTAATTGTGTTACCATCCCCGGTCTGACTTTTATTCGAGTTCGCATGCTGGTGATGTATGATGTGGGCCTGGCTGGGGGCCCAATCATCCAGGAATTCTTGTCGATCCACATCCGTCAAGGCGTAGTGATACGAGGGATGTTGCTACCGCCACCGCCCAATGCGCCAGAATGGGTGTGATGGCTCGTGTGAGGAGTGAGAGCTGACTTTCTTTTTTTTTTTCATTGATGCGCTTACAGTTCAATTCTCCGAGCTGATTACTCTCGAGATAACTAGTCTATCAGGTGAAGCTATTAAGGAATTTAAATGCAATAGGCTTGAGAATCTAACCAAGAATTGGCTACTCAACCGTATTAATCTGCAAGGATCATTACAACACACTGTCAGAATCGAACAGAGATTAGTAATAGGTTGATTTGATCGAGATATGTGATTAGAGTGTGGGTGATTCCACTTGATCGCAATATCCTTGTCGACCGGCACTAGACCGATTCTTCTGTCGTTTTGGGTACCCTGTGTCCGTAATCGAAACCTCGAGATTTCTACGACAATCGAGAGTCGCCAATGTGTCGAAGATTTATGTCGTGGCTTGAAAATATTCAATCACGAGTCAATTGCACCGAATATTCCTAAAAGCTACCCGGTAGATTAGAACGCGCTCAAATCGCGTCGGATTGAAATTAACCGTGATTTTAAATCCAAATTTAGAAATTGAAAGTTGTGGCATGTCATAATTCATTTTAGGAATGTCAACTCATCTTTAGAAGATTGTTCTACAAACCAAGATTTTTGGCAGAAAAGCAAAGTAAGACCGTTTTTGTTCGGGATTGTCAGAGGGCCGTTTTTGATCGAATCTATGGGATGCAAGTTGGATCATTTGACGAGGAAAATTCATAAGAAGGTTGAGGACACATGGACTGATTTTATTGAGCTTCAATTGGATGGAATTGAGAGAGAATTTAATGGACTAAAGCGGGGGATGTCCAAAATTCGTAGCTCCCATGGCACACCACATTTTGCACCTATTGCCAAGCTTGTAGAGGAAGATTGGAGAAGAGAGAGAGAGGCTGAGGTCATGTGATGTCATGGTGGGGGCAAAGCCAATGAGAGATTGACAAGTGTTGAGCTCTAGAGAGCCCAAGGAGACCCCCCCCCTCTTCAGCAGCCTTCTTCTCCCTTGTTTGTAGGCTTTCTCCATTGTTGTTGAAGGAGAGAAGCTTAGAAAAAACCAAAGGAAGACCAGTAAAAGCCACGCCACCGTCGTCATCCAAACCGTCGACCATTTTCCCCTCTATTTTCCCCCCGTTCCAATTTCTGCTCCAACTGACCTTTCGTCAAAAACTCGAGTTAAAAGTTGTCTTCCCGTGAGAATCAGTCAACGCTGCACCCACCACCATGACGAGCACACCTAACCCATACCGGAGCACTTCGCCATTCGTCAGAACGATTCTCCGACCATCCCGTGCGGCAGCGCAAAGCCACCGGTCGCCGGACCGCCTAGTTCTGCCTTGCTCTACCTGTTTCGCATTTTCTTGTTGTTTTTCCCCTTTCTGACCCTTTCTTTGCCCATCCCAACCTCCAACAAGATTCCCTAGACCCCCGGGAGCCGCCGGTTGCCAACCACCTACTCGCCAGAGCTCCGATCGGCCCGTTTTCACCATTGAAGTTGCTTGTTTCTTCTCTGCAGTTCAGCCTAGATCAGAAGCAGAAGACAGTAAAGCCTTGGAGACTTTGAGGCCCATTTTTGGTGTCTTCCCGACCTCCGTTGGTGTCGCCGCTTAAAGGATTATCGACCGCCTTGGAGTCGTGGTCGCCATGAATTCACCAGCATGCAAAACCAGTGAGTTTATCCTCTAAACCTCGCTTAGTAAGTTAATTATGCTTAAGAAGTGTTTAGATTAGTCTAATTAGGTTTAGGTGGTTAGATTGGACTATTTAAATGTAAATTAGATTAGTTGTATGATTAGTTTAGTGATTGTTTAATTAGGCTAATTGTACGTTTAAATTAGTGTATAAATTAGTGGAATCTAGTTTAAGCCCTAATTAATTATTAATAATTAATTATTTCGAATTTTATAAATATTAATTTATTAAATTATATTATTATAATATAATATTTAATTATTTAATTTTCGGAATTAAATTTAATTATTTAATAATTTCAAAAAATTTGCGGGATGGCGGTCATTAGAATTTCGTGCTAATCTTAGTAGTGCGATCAATTTGTGCTTATTGTATGTTTAATTGAGAAATTGAGTGATTGATGATTATGGTTAATTATTCCAAAATTGTGGAATTGAGTGAAATTGGAGAAGTTTTGGTATTTAACTTGAAAATACCCGGTGTTGGCTTATAACACCGTAATTGGTTGGTAGGACCAATTTGTATTGATTGATTGAATGGTTTTTTATGTGGGGATTTATCCCAAAAATGTTTAGTAGTGATATTCGATTGGGATTTGATTGTGAAAGGTTGTGAATGGATCTAGAAAATCATCGAATTTTGACTGTGCCCCGTTAGATCGTGACTTGCCACCTAACAAAGGTCGCGCCTGATAAGGCCGTAATCCGCTACCTATTAAAGGCCACGCCCGTTGTGCCATAAATTACCATCCAATAGGGGTCGCGCCTGATAAAGCCGTAATTCACCACCTATTAAAGGTCGTGCCCATTGGGCCGTAATTTGCCACCTAAAGATAGGTCGTGTCCTTTCGACCGTGGTTTTTAATGAATGATTTGATTGATTATTGAAATGTACTAACGAGCAAGAATGGATTGAGACGAGGTAAGTCCTCAATCCTCTTTGTGTGGCTAAAGCGCCTTGGGGCTTATTTTCTTCCTAATCGAGTTTTAGAGGGTAGGACTCACTGAGACATTGTCTCACCCTGTTGTGGGATAAAATTTCAGGTCCCTAGATGAAGGATCCTCTGGAGCTTTTTGGTAGACCAGTGAGGGTCGCTGAGAGGATTTTTGACTTCGCCGATCCTGACTAAAAAGCTAGTGAATGGACCTGTCTAGCTGATCTTAGGATAGCTTAGTTTTTTAGGATTGATCTTTTATAGATCTTTTTGTTAATAGCCTAGTCTTGTAACTGAACTGGTTTGACATGTATAAAAGTTGTGGTTTGGTTTTAAGAAAATGTGATCCTGCTTTTCTATCCCAATTGAGTTTTGTCTGGGGATTATTTATTCGCTTTCGAATGTGTAAGTAATTGAATGGGTCGGCGACGTGTCCTGGGAAGTCGCATTTCTATTGACCGCAATGGGATGTGCACGTGCTCAAGGTTCAAGGCGTGACAACCGATGTCATCGATGCTATCCTACCCAGAACTGGTGTAAAGCTCTTGAATATTATAAACTTGTTTATAAGTCGAACACATTAGATTAATCTAAAAGATTATACCTTCTTTAAGGTCTATCCAGGCAAGAAGTATGTAATCGACCTATCAAAATTGAGATTTATACATACATGATGCCAAGTATGATGATATTCATAACATACAATAATTGTGATTGTTGCCGCTTCTCTCCTCCGCCATCTGTCTCCACGCTCCTTCTCCATCCCCTAAGCCTAAATCGACTCTTACCCATTTTCAGTTTTTGTTCCACCTCCTCCCCTAGTCCTCTGCCTTTACCGTTTTTAACAGTTGTTTTCCATCTCCGTAGACACTCTCTTTTCCTCCCAAAAGCCACCTTTGGAATCGCTCCCAAGTGCTCTCGTTTCGGCTAAACCGAGTGTGTGCACAGCAAGTGTTCGACAAAATTCTTGTGAGAACTCCTGAGTGGGGTGTTGGCCTAAGCTGGGTGCCATCGCCCCTTAGGATAGCCTGAGTTGCCATCTTAGCGTTCTCCTCCGCCCATCCTTGTCTTCCACCCTCCTTCTCCATCCCCTAGCATAAGCTGACACTCACTAAATTTAAGTTTCTGACCCTCCACCTCCCAAGACCTCCGCCACCACCGTCTGTACTCTCAACTCTACCCATCTCTGTGTCACTTTTTTTTCCTCTCCAAAAACAAAATCGGAATCGCCACCTGTTGTTCACTTTATCGGCTAAATCAAGTGCACACAACGAGTGTGTCATAATTCCTCTGAGAATGGATTCTAGGACCTCGCCTACCACTCACCCAGTCAGTCTTCCATCCTCTCACCAGTTTGAATCTGAGTAACCTTTCGGCTATGGTCCAGCTCTTCTAGGCTGGTGAGGGTTGACGTTGAGGTCTCTAGCTCTTCTAAGCCAATGAGGGTTCAGGTTGAGGTCTCTAGTCGGCACATCAATGTTCATGATCCAAGTTCTTAAGCATATCGACCCAACCCCTTTTGCCCATAAGCTTCGACCCATCTCACAAGGATTTATTTCGATAATGGTGGTAACTATGCGGCGTAGAGAGGTAGTAGTCAGAAAGCCACACCTTCGATCACTCCAGAACTCGACGCTATTTCTACAGAAATAAAGAATAGCCTCTTTTGTTTAAAGAAGGAGGAACTAAATGCAGGAGCCCAACCTGACGAGGATACAAGCTTTCCAAGTACAACCTATATCGTTCTCCCTAGTTGTGATGAAGATGCTTTGGCTGTGGATAATTGTTCTACTAGTAAACATATATGTGATGCTGGGGCTATTTTTAGCGGTGGGAAATTTGCTATTATTGGGTAATGGGGCTAGCACTTGTACGTCAAAAGCTGGTATAGAGCGAGAACCTACCAGTGCTCCCCATCAGGAAGCTATTACAATGGCTACTTTAGGTATGTCTTGGAAAAATATTACTATGGGCAACCTTGCACAGTCTACTAAACTGGATTTTCACCCGCCTGTCAAAAATGGAAATAAACTTATTGCAGTTCCCCCCCCCCCCCAGGCTATCGCTGAGGGAAAGTCACATTTCCAAAACTGCCTTGTTAAATAGTTCCTTGCTACTAATGTATCCTTTTACTTGGTCAAAGGAGTTATTGAGAAAATGTGGGGCAAAGAGAACCTTCTACATATTATTGCCATGGAGGATGGTTTCTTCTTTGACTTCTCAAATGTTGCCAAAATGGTGGAAGATATGGAGGTTGGGGTCTGGGACATTGCAAGAAAACCTATGTTTCTACACAAGTGGCACCCCTTATTAGATTAGAGAGAGAAAATATCACTTTCATGCCTATCTAGTCCAGCTTTATAATGTACCTCATGTTCTTTGGACTAAAACAAGTCTAAGTTGTTGGAGAAAACTTCCTTATCTGTTTTGAAGTTGACAAAACGTTTCCTTCCATCAAAGTCTAAAGACCACCAAACTCAAGATTTAAAGTCTGCTCTCATTGACAGTTTATAGACCAAAGAAGAAGTCTTATCCAGATGCAAGTATATCTTTTAGGATTTGATTCGATTGGTTGAAGATTATCTCACGGTTAGAGATAGCATCATGAGATCTATTATTCGTATTACAAATAATCCGAGTAATATAGATATGTTGATTGGCTAGGTATATTTGGAAGGTTCTACTTATGGAAACCTAAATCCTAATTGTATAAGCGAGCAGAATTGGTGGGCTATCATCATTTTCCTTAAGTAACTCAAGATCTTCCTAATTGATTTTGTCCAATGGGTAGATTGGAAGAACTCCTTTGGAAGGTGCCAACGGTTATGAAGGCATGGAGGAGTATATAAGGAAGATGATCTAGTTATTCGAGGGAGTACGGGATAGAAGAATTCCAAAGTCTGAAGCTCTTTGTTCTTTGCTAGTTCATGTGTTGAGCACAAATTTACATTCAAAGGAGTGTCTAAATACTTGAGAGAACTTGAGGAAGTGTAACATCTCTTTTGATTCGTAGTGAAATCCAGCTGGTGAGTTGTCAGTGCGGGAGAGTAGACGTAGACTTGGTCTAAGCCGAACCACTATAAACATCGTGTTCCAATTCTCTTTCCCTTATCTCTTTACTTAATTCGCAATCTTATATATTGTTGCAAATTTTCCATATCTTAAGTCTCCAATTTTCATATAAGCTGAATTAAGCTGCTAAGTTTTATAAAGTTAGTTTTTACACCTATTCACCCCCCTCTAGGTGTCCATACAAGCTCTATCAATTGATATCGGAGCATGTGTACTCATTTAATTGAAGTGTTTTTACTTCAGAATTAAAGATCCATGGCTAATATGTTGGCTCCAGGGTTGGTTGAAGGTCAAAGCAACACCAAATCGCCTTATTTCGATGGAAAGGAATACAACATATGGAAAAACAAGATGAAAGCATTCCTAAGATCGAAAGATCCTTTGGAATGGGATGTGGTAGACAAAGAAATCATTCCTAAAAGCTACAACGGTCTCAAAAAGGGGGAAAGAAGTTGCAGAGGCCAGCGAGGTGACTTAAGAAAAGATAACTAAGAGACAAGCTCTTGATGCAAAAGCAATTTACACTTTATATTGTGCATTATCTCCTACTAAATATAACAAAATATCTTCTTGTGAAACAACTAAAGAAGTCTGGGATAGATTGCACATCACTTATGAAGGAATAGATCGAGTGAAAAAAACCAGAATCAATATTCTGCTCAATCAATATGAAGCCTTCAAGATGAAGCCAGGAGAATCTATTACTGACATGTTTAGCCGTTTTATAGAGGTCGTAAATGGCCTTGAATATCAGGGTCAACCAATCTCATGACCCATGAAGGTTAACAAATTGCTGCGTGGACTCTCCAAAGAGTGGAATCACGTAAAAACTTCAATAAGGGAAACACAAAGGATCATGCCACTCTCCATTGACGAATTGGTTGGCACACTTCAATCCTATGAAGTGGAGCAAGTTAATAAAGAAGAAGATCCCAAAGGTAAGAAGTGTATTGCCTTAAAATCTAACGACAACTCTAATGTTACAGACTCTGAAGACGATATGGATGATGAAGAGCTTGCTCTCATGATGAGAAGGTTCAGGAAACTGAACAAAAAAGGGAAGAAGATTCAATTGGAAGAAACAAAGTTCTCAAAGATTTCAAAACAAATCAGCTGAAGATGATGAATCCAATAAACATGTGATTTGCTTTGAATGCAAGAAAAATGGACATATCAAACCCAACTGTCCCTTGGTGAAGAAAAAGAAAGGAAAAGCTGAGAAATACTGAAAGGCACTTAAAGCAAAAACTTGAAGTGATACTGAATGCGAAGAGAGTGATGATGATTATGCCAATATTTGTTTAATTGTGAAATCAAAATCAGATTCAGACTCCGATATTAGTATAGGCTCAGATTGAGATAGTGAAATCGAGGTAAGTAATTTTAAGATTTCTATTATGGTCTCAAAATATATTGGTAAACTGTGTCTTAATCTCAAGACCTTTCTCAAGATGATTTCCGAACTAAAAATGGAGAATTCTTCACTGAAGCAATAGGAAATCTTATGGAAAGAAAAGTTTGAAAATCTAGATAAAAGTTTTATGACTTTAAAGGAAATGCATACTCTCTTTCAAAAGAAAACACACTTTTGAAAAATGATATTTCAAGCATTACAAAAAGGTTTTCTATGGGATCTAAGAAATTAAAAAAGATTCTTTCAGTAGAAAGACCATACTTTAACAAATCAAGCTTGGGAATGACTTCTGAAACCATTCCTCTAATTGATTTTTCAAAAGTAAAAGAAAGAATCAAACAAAGACCTACAAAAGCCTTTTATAGAAATCATTTTCAAAAAGTTTTTGTAAAACCTGTTGGCCGAAGTGCTCTTAGATATTCTAAATGTAACAACTTAGAACACTTTGAGAAAGAATGTCCTATGGTTTGGAGGCATGTTAAGAAGGATTGGGCAAAGACCGTATATTGCACTAACTCTACTGAACCTAAAAAAGTGTGGGTACCAAAGAAAGCTTGAGTCTCTTTTTTAATTGCAGGTCACTATAAAAAAAAAAAAAAAAGGTTAAATGGTATTTGGGATAGTGGATGTTCAAAGCATATGACTGGAGATTCAAATTGTTTTATTAAACTAAAACAAGTAACTGGTGGAAAAGTCTCTTTTGGCATAAACAACAAGGGAAGAATTGTTGGATGCGGAACTGTAAAAATTGGAAGTCTCACAATCAACAACATCTCCTTAGTGGAAGGACTTAACTACAACTTGCTCAGCATCAGCCAATTGTGCAACACTAGATTCAAGATCAATTTTCAAGAAGGAATATGTTCAAGCACTGGTAAAGATCTTTCACAATCTTTTACTAGGCAAAGACAAGAGAATATTGTGGCACCCCCAACACGGCCCCTGATCTGCTAGGGTCGCCACAGTTCACTCGCCTTTCACTTGTCCTAATAACATGTCACTCCGATACCATTTAATTATAGTGGGTCCATAAGTCCTAGGGGTTTCTATGATTTAAATTGGTCCCAACACAGTTCATATAGTGGAAGCATATTCAAATCTCCCTATCCCATACTCCAACAAAATAATGCAATGCACACCAACTACACATCATATATATAAGTTAGAGCCGAACACTTTTATTTACATCACTTTAATGGACATCACGAGTCTATACATCAAAAGGCCAAGGCTTTTCTATGCTCGGCTATATCCAAAAGTACCCGACTCTACATTACTCATGCACAACGGTCCATCATCCAGTGTTGACCATCCAAAAAGTGTCATCCGCTACCCATCACACGCACAATCACACCCAGCGTGGTCCATCGACTAGCGGTGGCGGCAGCATTCCCATCATGATCCCGTCGCGATGAACATGCACGGACAGGAACTCCTGGACTACGGGCCCATCAGGTAGACCCACGTCATACATAACTAAAACTCGAACATGGATGAATACCAATCCATGAACACCAATACAGGAGTGCTCCGAACACTCAACCTCAACGTCAGACGGTAAGTCATAAAAAGTACCACGTGTGACCCGTAACAGAGGCATCTCTTAATCTGAAATGTCAGTCCCCAAAAGAGGTGAGTACAACCACTCAGCAGTAAAAGATTCATCAAGCTATATCAAGCATTACTATTAATATCCAGATTCAAGTATGGTAGACAAAAACAAGAAATTAGAGAATAGGTATGTATCATAATCATGAATTCCTTCCATGTGATGACAACATATCCAAGATAGACAAATTTCAATCATAGGGCCAAACTAAAATATCACGTTATGTTTCATGCCATACACTCAGTCTTATATCTAGACCCCACACATTTATAGTAGAATCATTCATTTTATCATTCAAAAGGGTTTCATCCCCAGAGGACCAATGTTTGCATCTCTCCGGCATTCGCATCCCTTGAGGCATCATGAAAGCCTCCGGCATTCAGCCATTTAGGGCCACCGGGCACCTGGAGTGAATCACGCCTCCAAGCATCTCATATCCCACCTGGCATCACGAGGAACCTCGAGGGCCTCCCATGAAAATGGTTACCCTGGCCATCCAGAATTACGTACCGACAAGCATACCACTAGGCATCCCGAAACTCCCGGGGGAAACCTCCGGCATTCAACCATTTAAGGCCACCGGGCATCCACAAGGCATCAACTCACTCGATCCTTTGGGCATCCCAACTCCCGGGGCATCGTTGATCCGAGAGTCCAACGGCAACAATTTAACATTTTAAATTTTCAAGAATCCTTTCAAATGCCAAGAACAATGCATTTCATGCATTCACTATCCAATCTTAATATTGCACAAATTTCCACAACCAGTACCATCATATCACATAACCATTACAAAACATATTCACTTTTGGGACATATTTGTGAAAATTCGAAATAGAACAACTCGATTTCTACCATGCACAATTCTGGTAAATATTTCGAAATAAATACTAAATGAGCTCGAAAAATTGTGAAATTTTAACATGTTATCAGTGAGACTTTAAGGAAAAAGTTTCATGAAGAACACCATGTCAAATTCCTTACGTATCAAGAGTAAAAATTCCGGTATTCCTTATTGACGTTCGGTAAAATTTCCAGAATTAACATTTCCGTACAAAAATCATTCCGTCGACCAAATCTTGTCTATTTATGCTAAATTTTTTATATGTTACCCTTACAGATGTGATATCCAACTTTCATTAAGGACTCAAAGTCATATTTTAGCTAGGAAATTCCAGAAAAATCGTGAAATCACCGGTGGTCATGCTGTTCTTGCGAAAACAGTTTACTAGCCTAAAGAGAACTATTCCTACACTTTGAGTCTCGGTAACCAACGTCCACAATCAAGATTTACAAGCATATTACACTACAATGCAGCCTCTTTACTTTCCATAAATCCACCATAGCTAAATCATTGAGTTCTCATTTCAATTCAAAAGCAAAATCCACCAAAACTTGCTCTATTTTTGCTCCATTACTTCAGCCAGCTTCATCTCCTTCCTCACAAATAACATGCAGCTCCAAATTCCACCTTTTCTCACATCTACCAGCTCCTTACTACATAAAACAGCAAGCAAAACATAGATTGAAGAACTTCTACTTGCCTCAAGTTCAAAGCAACTGCAACAAGCAAATCGGCAACTCGGGGCTCCGGGCACGGCTCAATCGATGGTGGAACTATGCGGCGACGACGGCGGCAGCTAGGACACAGCGGAAGATGGCCTTCCTCTTCCCCTCACAGCCCGCACTCACCCCTCTCTCTCTTGCTCGAACTCTCCTCCTCTCTCTCTCGCTCGCTCACCCGCTCGGTCTCTCTCTCTCTCTCTCTCTCTCTCTCTCTCTCTCTCTCTCTCGGCGGTTCCTCGATCAATCCGCCTCCCCCTCTTCCTTTTGATTGCTTCATGGCTAGCAATCATTAGATTTTGCATGCAAGAGACACTTGGCTCCAAGAGGAAGACAAATGTCTTCAACAAGGAGACAAGTGGAGGAGGTGGCATGGCCTCCATCCGGTTCTCCTCTATGGGCCAACGGTTTGGGCCTCTTGGCCTGCTTTGGGCCCGAAAATTTTGGGCCAAGTTGTCCCATGTCCAATCTGAATAGCCCATAGAAAAAATAAACAATAATAAGCCCATAATTCCTACACCACTTTAGGGCATTTGATTTTTATATAGGAATCAATATTATATTCCCATAACAAATTTCACATTGGGGGTTTGGTCCAAGAGATAAAAAAATATCGTGGCCGATGATGTAATTGTCCACATGACCATTCAAAGACAATTTCCTTCCCTTAAAAATTTAATATTTCGAGTTGTCAAAATTCTTGGATGCCACAAATATCTATCTTTTGGATATCAATTCAGAAAGATCTCAATGTCTAATTTCAATTCAAGATGAAGAAAATCTCTGGCATCGAAAGCTTGGCCATATCAACATGAAACAAATTGCCAAGATCTCTTCAAAGAAGCTTGTTTGTGGACTACCCAACTTGAAGTACCAAAAATCCAATTTATGCACACCATGTGTATTGGGTAAACAGGTTAAAAATTCTTTCAAACCAATAAATCAAGTTTCTAATAATCGTGTGCTACAGCTCCTGCATATGGATCTCTTTGAACCAACTAGAACTCAAAGCATTGGTGGAAAGAGATATTGCCTAGTAATAGTGGATGATTATTCATGATTTACTTGGGTCTACTTTTTGGCTAGTAAGTTTGAAACCTTCTCTCATTTTACTAAATTTGCCAAGTACATAATTAGAAATGGTATGTTATTTCTAGCATACGGACAGACCATGGAAGTGAGTTTGAAAATCAAGACTTTGCTAAATTTTGTGATGAATCTGGTTTCCAGCATATGTTCTCCTCTCCATACACTCCTGAACAAAATGGAGTTGTGGAAATGAAGAATAGATCTTTGCAAGAAATTGCTAGAACTCTTTTAATTGAAAGTAATAGTTCTTCTCATTTTTAGGCTAAAGCAATTTCTACAGCATGTTATATTATTAACAGAGTTTTCTTAAGGCCTATTCTAGAGAAAACTCCTTATTAGTTGTTCAAAGAAAAAAAGCCAATTGTTTCTTACTTTCATGTATTTGGTTGCAAATGTTTTATCTTGAAAAAATGCAAATGATCGAATTGGTAAATTTGAAGAAAAATCAGACGAAGTAATCTTCCTTGGATATTCAACATCCAGCAAAGCTTACAAAGTATACAATAAGAAGACTCAGTCTGTGGAAGAGTCAATGAATGTTAAATTTCAAGACTCTACACAAAATCAATCTATCCATATTCAATCTGAAGAATCTAAACCTACTCCAGAGACTCTACAAAGTTTACTTCCCTTGAAGCAACTTAGACTTCAGAAGGACAACAACGAATGAATATTGAAGAATCAACTGAAGAAGAAGATCAACAATTTGTCAGACCAACCAGCAACTGGAAACATAAGTCTAGTCATCCCAGAGAACTCATCATTGGTAACATTCATGAAGGAATTCGTACAAGATCCAAAAGGCGTGAAGAGTTTAGTATGTGGCTCTTATTTCTAAAATAGAACCTAAAAGCATAGAAGAAGCTTTAACTGATGAAAGCTGGATTGAAGTTATGCAAGAAGAGCTCAAGCAATTCAATGTTAACGATGTTTGGGAACTAACTCCTAAACCAAGAGGTAATATGTTGTTGGAGCTAAATAGGTTTTTAGGAACAAGATGGACGAAAAAGGAAAAGTTGTAAAGAACAAAGCAAGACTTGTGGCCAAAGAATATACGCAAGAAGAAGGGATAGACTATGATGAAACTTACGCACCTGTTGCAAGGTTAGAAGCAATTAGAATATTGCTTACTTTTGCTTGTTATAAGAATTTCAGGTTATTCCAAATGGACGTCAAAAGTGCATTCCTGAATAGATTTATCCAAGAGGAAGTCCATGTGGAACAACCTCCTGGTTTTGAAGACCCAAGGAATCCAGACTCTGTATTCAAATTGAAAAAGGCTCTATATGACTTAAAGCAAGCACCTCGAGCTTGGTACGACATGTTAAGTAAGTTTTTAATTCAAAATGGTTTTGTCAAAGGTAAAGTGGACACCACTCTATTTATTAAAAGGGAAGGTTAAAACTTTTTACTTGTTCAAATTTATGTTGATGATATAATATTTGGATCATCTAATGAAAATCTATGCAAGAAATTCTCTAAGTCTATGCAGGATGAATTTGAGATAAGCTTGATGGGTGAATTATCTTTCTTTCTCACACTACAAGTAAAGCAATTGGATGAATGGATTTTCATTCACCAAGAAAAATATGCAAAAAAACTTGTTAAAAAGTTTGGGTTGGACAATTGCAAAAAGACTGAAATACCTATGTCTAGTTCTTTGAAGCTGGATAAAGATGAAGGAGGAAATAAAGTTGACCAGAAACTTTACAGGAGTATTATTGGTTCACTTCTTTATCTTACTGGTTCTAGACCTGACATTTTGTTTAGTGTTTGCATTTGTGCCAGATTTCAATCAGATCCAAAAGAATCTCATTTAAGTGCTGCGAAACCCATCATCAAATATGTTACAACAACCTCGAAGATAGGTCTATGGTATCCCAAAGAATGAGATTTTACTCTCATTGGATATTCAGATGTAGATTTAGCAGGTTGCCGAGTTGAAAGAAAAAGCACTTCCGGTACTTGTCAATTACTTGGTGACAGGATAATATCTTGGTTTTTAAGGAAACAAAGTACAGTAGCTCTTTCAATAGCAGAAGCAGAATATGTGGCTCTTGGAAGTTGCTGTTCTCAAATCTTATGGATAAAACAATAACTAAGAGACTTTGGGATCGAAGATTCTTACATTGAGATCAAATATGACAACACCAGCACGATTAATCTCATAAAGAATCAAATTCTTCATTCAAGAGTAAAGCATATAGAGATTCGACATCACTTTATTAGAGATGATGTTCAAAATGGAGAAGTTATGAACCGGTTTATTGACTCAAAGAATCAACTAGCGGACATATTTACAAAGCCATTGAGAAAGGTCAATTTGAGTCTATTTGCACCAGACTGAACATTATATCTCTTACTTAGTAGAGTCTGGATGTGCACAAGACTCAAAAGGTAAAGTCTGAACGACAGTAAGTTGTTCTTATATTTTTTAAAACTTAAAAGGGTACGAATATTCATTGCTAATTGATTGAAATTATATTTCCAAGTTTTCTTACTTTTTCAAAAAGGTAGCTATTGATTTTTGAAAAGACGGTTATTTTCAAAAAGGGAAGTTTTTCTTTTCGAAAAGACATTTTTATTTTCCTTTTACGATGCTTTGTCTACCTTGCTTTATATACTGCCGAGACTCGTCTTCTTCATTTTTACATTGAAACCCTAGAATACAAAATTCCTATTTGCTTTCACTTTCACTCTCGATCTGTCAAAAAGTTATCGCCTTTTTTGAGCAAGTGGTGAATTCCTCCCTTGAATCGACAATGTCTTCGAGAAAGTCTTCAAGAATTGCAAGCAGGGGACCACGATCTATGCCCGAGGGTCCTACCCATTTTGACTTGACCGAAGAAGAAGATTCTTCTCATCTACTGCGTCCGAGTCAGCAACAACCTTCTCATCAGTGTCAACCTTCTCCATCGACTCAACCAAATGACAAGGTTATAGAGGAGGCTGAACCTGTAAGATCTCTAATTCCCAAGGTTGCATTCAAACTCTACTCTAATCTGAAGAAAGGAGGAACACCGATGTCTTTAATCGATGAATTCTTAAAATATGGAGGATTCAAGAATGAAACCTTCTTTTTGCGGGAATTGGAAAGACTAGGAATTATAGAGAAAGGGTCGGCTGAAAGAATGTTTGCGAATATACCAAGTGATCCATTTTATGGCACTGCAAATCAGCCACAAACTATGGATGATGATGAACGGATGTTTATTCATTTTCAGCCTAGATCGGGTGTGGCTGCAAATATCACTGATGGCTTTAATCTGTTTAGATCGAAAGGTCACGAGAAGGTTTATTCGAAACTTTTGAAGAGAGGGGTGATGAACCCTAGAAGGGTTGACTTTAATTTTCTTGATTCGATAAAGGTCAATCCACGCGAGAAATTTGCTTTACTGCAACTAGAACTGTTCTGCTCTAAATCCTCTACTGCTTTTTCCGAACTTACTGCGTATTTTTACTTGAACTTGTCTTTCTTGGATGTAAACAGTTTTATCTTCACTATGAAGGACAAGGAATATTTGGTGAATACAAACACACTACATAATTGGGGTGGAAAGAACTATTTTCCAACCAATTAATGTGTCTATTGCTCATGCTATTATGTCGTTGGTGAGAGACGTGAAAGTTGAAGGGAAGATTTCTTACTCGAGGATGAATGCCTCTAACATTCTACTGCATAAGATTGTGATAAACTATATTCATCCCAAACCAACATCCAAGACAGATGTTTCTCGATCGGAAGCCAAATTGATGTGTGCCATCAACACAGGATTTAAATTCTCTCTGCCTTATACAATATTGTTTCATATGTACCGCACTGTGGTGAAAGATAAGAGACAACTCCCTTATTCTACTCTTATCTCACGACTCTTTTGGCACTTCAAAATTCACATCTCTGCACCATTAAGCCTATCAACCATCTCTCCTATGGTGATTAGGTTCAAAATGGTCACGAAGATGAGATTGAAAGAGTTGAACAAAGTGTTGGAACTTATGAAGGAAAAGTCTCCCATAAAAGCAAAGCAAGACTTGGCTGCTGCGAAAAGAAAAGGCAAGGAGCCCATGGTTGCTCCTGTGAAGAATAAAAGAACTCTCATCTTACAAGATGAAAAGGATGAGGATGAACTGACGATATTCTCCTTCAGAAACTTAAAGAGTTTTGTTAGCTTTGGTGAGACAAGAGAAAAGCCTAAAGAAGAGAAAAGAGAGAGAGAAGTGACAGATGGTGGAAGAGAAGATGAGGAAGAAGAAAATGAAGGAGAAGAAGAAGAGGAAGAAGAAGATGAAGGAAGAGAAGAAGAAGGAGAAGAAGAGGAAGAAGAAGAGGGAGAAAGAGAACAAGATCAAGGTCAAGAAGACTCTTGCGAGCCAACCTTGGCTATCTCTCTATCTAGTGCGTCTGCAGAAGAAGAAAACTTACCTACTCCACCTGAGGGCACTAAAACAGAGGGAGCTATTGGATCAAAAGGTATTTCTTCACCCTTACTTACTAGTGATGTAAGTCGCTCTGTAGCAAACCCTGAGGATGTCTATGCCTCGCACTATCCAAAAGACAGTCATGGTGGAAAATCTACTAAAGCTCCATCATCTCTCAAAATCCCTGAGTTTGACTCTGCTAGTCCTAGTAATGCAAATGCTCAAACAGCAGACTTCTTAAGACTGCTAGAAGTTCTAATGGATGTTTGAAAACAGCAATATGCCATGGGATTTGAGATGCAGGATTTCAAGAATGCTTTTAAGGCCACTTCAGTGTCTTTGCATGAACAGTTGAACACCTTGAAGATTCAAGTTCAGTCTAATGTGCAGGGTGAGGATTTTTCAGTCACTGAAATAGAG
The DNA here is from genome assembly GCA_016097615.1 of Eucalyptus dawsonii. Classification (NCBI taxonomy): domain Eukaryota; kingdom Viridiplantae; phylum Streptophyta; class Magnoliopsida; order Myrtales; family Myrtaceae; genus Eucalyptus; species Eucalyptus dawsonii. Next base: position 17,171,264 of record CM027872.1, read on the forward strand.
TTTTGATAGGCTTGAGAAGACTGTGCATTCTATGGGAGAATTCGAGCTTGTTCGCCTGCCCAAACAGCCTTGATTTTGATTCAATTTTCAATATATTTTCTCCACTTTTTGCTGTTGACAAAATGGGAGAGAGGTTTTATACAAATTTGACTTATCCTTTTGACTTTTTAGACTTTTTGATTTGGTTTTGACTTTATCTTTTGTTTGGTGTGGTTTTAATTGACTGGTTTGGACTTGGATTGGTTATGCTTAAGTGATTGTTGATTATGAAGATAGTTGTGTTACGGAACTAACATGTTTTCTATGGTTGCAGATTTGCTACTATCTCTATCATAATATCTAATTTTCATTTATAAGAAATCTTGGTTTGCTTAAGTGTTGTCTTGTAGGTCAAAATGTCCAAATCTTCATAAAAGTTTTGTCACCATAAAAAATGGGGAGATTGTTGGAGAAAACTTCCTTATTTGTTTTGAAGTTGAAAAAACATTTCCTTCCATCAAAGTGTGAAGATCACCAGACTCAAGATTTAAAGTCTGCCCTCATTGATAGTTTCTAGACCTACGAAGAAGCCTTATCCAAATGCGAGTATATCTTTAAGGATTTGATTCGATTGGTTGAAGATTATCTCACGGCTGGAGATAGCATCATAAGGTCTATTATTCATATTACAAATAATTCGAGTAATATAGATCCGTTGATTGGCTAAGTATACTTGGAAGGTTCTACTTATGGAAACCTAGATCCTGATTGTATAGGCAAGTAGGATTTGTGGGCTATCGTCATTTTCCTTAAGTAACTCAAGATCTCCCTAATTGATTCTGTCCAACGGGTAGATTGGAAGAACTCATTTGGAAGGTGCCAATGGTTATGAAGGCGTGGAACAAAGTTTTGTTAGGCCGCACCCTGCTAAACCTTATTAATCACCCATTTTATTCCTTTTGAAGCATTTGGGTTCACAGCACAAAATGCGGAGATACACCAACTACGTAGCTTGACATTAGGGGTAGTATGGCTTGGAGTTGGTGATATCTTCTCAAATTATGACGTGCTCTAACCTCAGCGCCTTCTAGTTCAAGGTACTGTTGTCGTGACATGTAGTGGTACAACCTAATTTGGAGTAGCAGCATTAGCAAACACAATTTTATTGGATGACTAATTGGTAGAGATAGACTACCAACAATAGAGATCGTAACACGATGGATGACCTCAATTGATACCCAGTATGACTTTTGCAAGGCCGATATTATAAAAATAAAAAAACTCATTTATTCTTCCATTGCAAATGAACAGGCAGCATTTGGCATAGTATCCTTGTGCAACATGAGATCAGGCAATCTTTAAGAGGATAGAATGAGAAACTTGAATGGATGATTAGGGCAATAAAGGGCAAAGATTTGGCAACAAGACTCCTTAAAAAGTCTTTCCTAATAACCATATATTGCATTTGGATGGAGTGCAATCACGGACGGTTTCAAAACAAATCGACTAACATCCATATTATTTTAGCCAAGGTGCATAAAAATTAAGGGTGAGCATCGGTCTAGGGTCAACCCTAGACCAACTCTTAACCGGCCCAACCCTATCGGTCCTGGTTCGATTCCCAGGGAGATCGGGTCGGTCCTTGGTCCTAGGATTCTTGGACCAGCTATGCGAGTTAGTCCTTGGTCCAACCCTAATTCAAGTAATTTTACATTATTTTTTAATAACTTAGATATTTTAATGTTTTTTACAACATCAACGGTCATAATTTACAAATGAGGAAAATGTTTTTGTGAGGAGTCCTCATGGCGTTCAAAAGGGCATAAATAACTCCTAATGGTATCCTCCTTTAGTACTTGTTTTCTTCTATCTTATTTGTCCTCTTAGTCTTCCATTTGCCAAAATCGAAAGAAACAATTTCTCCACTCGACACTCGCCTCACTCGCTTTTAATCACTAGTGCCGCTCGCCACTTGATGCTCGTCTGGCTTGTTGCTCCCTACTCGATGCTCAACGCTCACCCTACTTGATACTCGTGGCTCGCCTCTCTTAGTTGACCTCACTTACTGAACCCATTGGATCGATCTGGTCTTCGCTCGCCTTTTCAGGGAGTACAAAAAATGAAATAAAAAATTATTTGTTGATCCCGGGTTAACCCAAGAACCGGACCAAACCCATTAGGTCAATCTGGTCCTTAATTGCCTTTTCAAAGAGTACAAAAAAATGAAATAAATAAATTATCGGTTGATCTCAGGTTGACCTTGGAACCGGACCAAACCCACTGGGTTTGTCCGATTCTCGGTTCCAAACTCAATAGGGTCGGTCCTCGATCCCAAAAATTGAGGACCAGCACTATGTAGGTTGGTCCTAGGGTCAGGGGGTGGGCTGGCCCAACCCAAACCATGCTCACCCCTAATAAAAATGTAAGAGGTAGAGCTTCACTTTACTAACAAATTAGACCTTCCTAGTCAAATGTTGTATTGACTACTATGTGGAGACTTCCTACCTCCATCTTTTTGAATTATTAGATCTATTTGTAATGTCGGGGGATGCCTCTAAGCTGTTGTACTTCATTTGCTCTATAATACTTACATATTAACCAAAAAAAAAAAAAAATTGACGATTGGTTGGGTAATACACCACATCATTACCACCATTTGATTTATTCTTTACACAAAGTTCTTTCTCATAATTTAGATCTAAGTCATGTAGATATGGCGAATGAGTGGATTGTGTCCGGCATAAGTTTTATATAAATGTGGATCAAATTGACCTGCTAATTTATATTCACCCATTTCCTTTGGGTAGAAAACATGCATTTCATACTCAACCCAATCTATACCTAATTGAACCCAACACACTAAGATAATCCACTTGGGGTGCATTGATTAAATTACTACGGCTAGCTCTCCACATCTATTAGTGTTAACGCCTCAATGCCTTCATTGAGCCACTTTGGTATTTCAAAAATCTAGCTAATTAATAAATCAAATCTATAACTTCATCGAGGGAGAGAGGGAGGGAGGGAGACAGGGAGAGAGCTCCTTCCCTATGTGAGTGTGTGAGTGTGTGAGCATGCGAGCGCACACGCATGCATGAGAGAGAGAGAGAGAGAGAGAGTAGATATGCTAAAATTCAAATTCATGAGAACCGCCAAATGGTGATTGCGCAATGCTCCTTCCTTATATGAGTGTGTGAGCGTTCAAGCGCGCGCGCATGCGTGAGGTCGTTGCCTTTCTCAAGCAACCATCTCACTTAAGTTGCAACCATCACATAATCGCTTGCCTTGGTACTCTCTCCAGTTGGGACACAATTAGTTGTTGCCGAATGGGATTGGGCATCGGTCTCTTGCCATCTTAGGCGAAGTTGATGCAGTAGTCACCGTCCTTAGGAGGCGGCGAATGCCACTAATGTAGTTTGTACTCCATAAAATTGGCATTTTTCATCGGGACCCAGATTTCCCCTAATTTTCCCACCACTACCAAGTTATAACAAATTGTAAGTCAAACGCACAAAGCCAATTAGGAATTGTTGGTGTCGAGTGGAGCTATGTCACGCCCCGATCCTCGAGCACGCGCACATCCCTCTATGGTCGATACAAATGCAACGTTCCCAAGATGCGTCGCCGACCCAATCATTTGAATGCGCATGCTGAAGCGAAACAATAAACTCCTAACAACAAACAGCATGGGATAGAAAAGCATGGCAACATTTCATATAAGCCACACTTTTATAAACAACTGGGTTTAGGTACAAAACGAGTATGATCAAAAGTCTACAAAAAGTCGGCTCTCAAAAAGAAGCTGTCCTACGACATACTAGTTGGACACATACACCGATCCTTCGGACTCCACCTCCACAGACTCTAGGGCTTCGAGTCCTCCACAACCACCATCTAAGGACTTGAAAATTTAAGCTCACGATGGGGTGAGACAATGTCTCAGCAAGTTCACCCCTAAACCCCTATTAGGAAGAAAATAAGCCTCAAGGCGCTTTAGCCACATAGCCACACAATTAGAATAGAGGACTTACATCACCTTAGTTCCTTCCTGCACGACACAACCATGTGCATATAGCAATTTCACACATCAATTGGAACGTCTCAATCAATCACCTCTCAAACAATCATAGGGGTTATGACACGTTCCATTCCATGCCACACAATTTTGTCCCATAATCCGGCACATCAATTTCACTCAACATGCGTTCCAATTGATTATTACTACCCACACATGCAATTTTACCCAACACACGTCGATCCTCTAGCATAGCTAAGCTCCGTCTCACTCCTTTGAGCACGACTATATCCTTCGACACACAACGGGGACAGCATTCCTTACGACATTTCCAAAGGAGCTTCAATACAGAATCTACTATGACCAGCATCCATTGATAGGACGTCCCATATAGGGGTAACGTCCACTGACACACACCGGGGACGGGTTCTCTTAACCAACACACGATCATTCAATTCCGCCCAAAGATATTGCGCTTTGCACTCACATGCCTCAATTAAGATAATAACCTTGTCCTATTTTCTTCATATTAAAAACACTCTGTGAAAATAATCATGTGTTGGTATACGGCCAAATCAAACCTTGAAAACTTATGCTCTTCCTTTTTTTAAAATCCCACGGTTTGATATAGTCTTTAAAACCTTTTTCGGTGTTAAAACCTAACACCCAAGATTTTCTAATAAATGCCATAATTTTCACAATCATCACTCAATTGCACAATCCAACAAGCAATTGCATAAACTGATCACACCACAGCAGTCAGCACAAAATTCTAATGACCGGCTATCCTAGCATAATTTCCGGAATTATTAAATAATTAATTAAATCCCGAAATTAAATATTTAAATAATTAAATAATTAAATAAATATAATTAATTATATAATTAATAAATGCAAATAATTAATTAAATTCCTAATTAGGCTAATTAATCAACCTAATCAACTAATCAACCCCTTAATCTAATTAACATTTAATTAAATTAATCTAACCACCTAAACATACTTAGTCTAATCTAAACACCCCTTAAGCATAATTCACCTCCTAAGCAAGGTTTAGCAAGTGAACTCATCGGATTTGCGAGCCAGTGAATCCACGGCGACGGCAATGCCAAGGCGGGCGACAAACAAGCTTGTGGCGACACCAAGCAAGGCCAGGAAGGGCTCAAAAACGGGCCATGAAGTTCCAGATCTTGCAAGCTAGTTGAGGAGCAAAACCAGTGGCTCGGTTGGCTGGAAACGGCGAAGATGAGACAGCGAGCTATAGCGGCGGGACATGGTGAGGCTCCGGAGGCTTGGACGGACGGCTAGGCGGCTTAGGAGGGCTACAACGCTGCTTGGCTTCATCAAACAGGGACGCGCGGACGGCCAAGAATGTGCAAGCTGGAGCAGCACGGGCAAGCGAGTGCACGACAGCGCTGGACGGTGGCTTGCTGCTCGAACGAGCGGCAGGGAGCATCAACAGCAAGGGGGCTAGCTTCCCTGGGCTTCTACGATTTCCTTGGCTCTCAACACAACAAGAAAGGAGAGAGGAAAGGTTGAGGAAGGAGGAGATAGTTGCAGAAGAGAGGGGCCACCACTTACTTCTAAGTCCACAATTCTATCCAAAACCACTCATCACATGCCCCCACCATGTCAGCCCATCAGCTAATTCTCTCTCTCAAAGCTTCCTCAACACACCACCCACGTGGTCCAAATGTTCCTTCCCCCATGGCATACGAATTTGTGACACTTTCCCCTCCAATTTCATCAATTCCCCTTCGATTCTCATCCAATTGGAGTCCAAAAATTCCAGCCAATGTACCCCCATCAAATCCACATTTTTCCTTGCCAACTAATCCATCTTGGATGCCAAAATTGGACTCAAGAATAGTCCTCTAACTTTCCCGATCCAATTTCGTCAATTCTTGATTTTTCGCCGAAAATCCGAACTTGGCGAAAAATTGATGTTCCTAAAATGACTTGTGACATGATAGAACTTTTAATTTTTGAAATCAGGTTTAAATCCATGGTTAATTTCAATCTAACGCAATTTTAGCGCGTCCTAACCTACCAAGTAGCTTTTATGAATTTTTGGTACAATTGACCCGTGGTCGATTATTTTTTAGCCACAATGTTCATCTTCGACTCATTGGCGACTCTTGGTTATCGTGAAAATCTCGAGGCTTCAAATACGGACACAAGGTACAGAAAAGACAGAAAAATTAATCTAGTGTCATTCGACTAGAATTTTGCAATTAGGTGGAATCACCCACACATTAACACATATCTTCATCGAATCGTCCTATCTCCGATTTATTTTATTGATTTTGACAATGCCGTAATGACCATTGTAGATTAGCACAGTCGAGCAATCGATTCCTGGTCGAATTTTCAAGTTTATTGCGTTAAAATCCTTTAACGGCTTCACCTGGTAGACTAGTTATCTCGTGAGTGGCCAACTCAGAGAAAAGAACTATAGGCGCATCGATGAAAAGCCTGACTCATTCAATTGAAAACAGACTTGAAAATCAGGATGTCACAAGCTAACCATCCCCACTTGCTTTTGACCGACGGATGTGTACAACTGTTGCAAATTGGGTCAACTCCAATTTGATATATGTCCTTGTCTTAGATTCTTAAAGTACTATATGCATCGCATTTTGTCTCAAAATAACTCTTGTGCTCACTATAGTTTGGCAAAATAAAAACTAAACAATCATGACTCGTAGATGATGCGTATCTCATATGCCCTAGCACCATCTCATTTCCGGCTCATTTATATTTGATCATTGTCGCGACCTGATCTTGTCGCCCTCAAATCCCTCATCATTGCGAGGAGAGAAAAGGGGGAAAGGTCGGGTTTAGGGGTACTTGATCACAAGAATTCTCTCACAGCTCGCATTCCAAATGACGTCATCACCTCTCCTTTTGGATCAAGCCTCTCGTGAGTTCCCTCTACGAGATCGTGAGCTCTCCCAAGCTCGTACTCTGCGTGACAGCGGAGTGTTGCGATCCATACCCACATGAGCGACACACCTTAGAAAAAGGGGTCGGTGTGGATGTTGGATTTAAGGGTACATTTACCATGGTAGCCCTCTCGATAGGCTCGCCCATAAGGATGGCATCACTTCATCCTTTGGGTTACTCCCATGTCGAGTATGCTAAACCATCGTGAGTTTCATCAAAACGCATACCCCGCACGACAAGTTATTTGTACGGTCTAGTTGTTTATGACAACCTAAAAATAAAATAGAAGTCGCACAACTAACCTCATTTTGGGGGTCCGATAGAAAACCTAATCGAGGGTCAAGAGTCTTCCCTCAATTTCTACACAACCAAATATCTAAGTTCGGGGACTTGGGTTCTACTAATATTTATATTAGTGCCCTTTCGGTACCTAAATAGTATGTTGTGTTTTCCTAACATGTCCATGCGTTTCTTTTTATATTTTTGGGATCATTTGTCCTAAACTAAGTGATCATGCATGGTTGGTCATTTTCAGTCTATTCTATTTCTAGAAAAACAAGAAAAGAAAACAATCAATGGAATTGAAATTGCAAGACAATAAGTAAACAATCAAGGAAAGCAATAAATCTATCATGCAATCCTAAAAAATATATAAGAGAAACGCAAATGAAAAAGATGAGAGAAAGAGAGAAAGCCCGCAACTCGTCGGGTTTTATACAACAAATGAAACCCGAGACATATGTCGGGAAATGAATAGTACATGATAATGGTCGGAATGGACATTGACCTCCACCGTCTTTGCACTTTCTCCATCTTCGGGTTTCTAATCTAATCTTAATCTAAGAAACTTATAACTAAGTGCATACAATGGAAAGAAACAAGCATACACATCAAATTTCGGGCCTCGAGGTCAACCTTTGTCTCTCATGTGAGGGTCCCACTAAAACACCAACCCAATTCATTTTATTTTTTTTGTGACTTATAGCAATTGTTGACCAATTGTATTCTCGCATGGCCAATAACCCTAATAAGTCTCCTAATCAAGCGATCTTTATGATCCCAGGGTTTTCCCTCGATATCATGCATCGACCCTACCATTCATCTAAAAATCACATGCATTGCAAAAAAAAAAAAAATTAAACATGCATATAGGTCTTTTGAACCTTGTTTCTCAACCAATCAAGCAAGAAAGTGAAATGTCGACGGGTCACTTATTACTAAAAGCATGCACTAATCACAAACACAAGCAATTTCTAATGCATGATGGGATGATATGTATGAAGGGTGGGTACATATGATATTTCAAAAAAAACATATCTCAACATCATTCATGAAAAGTTTTAAGACAATGTGACGTCTCAGCTATGAAATGCATTAAATTGCCAAGGCTAGCCCGGGCCTCGCATTAGAAGTCACAAGCATTGCAGGCATTTTGAATACAATTTAAACCGTGACTTTCACGTTGACAAAACAGGATATTTAAAAATGTTTGAAAATATTTAGGATTAAAGAATGTCTAGGCTATGGAACACATTCAATTGCCAAGGCTAGCCCAGGCCTCGCATTAGAAGTCACAAACGTCATAGGCATTTTGATTATGGTCCAAACCATGATTTTTCCTTAAGCCAAGAGAACATCAAGAATTCTGCGAAAATCTGCTTTATTATCAGTCTGCGTACTAGCTTTAGCACAATCTGATGGTGTAAAGACAGACGATGGTATATCAGCATATTCACGCAGATTTGGCGATTAAGCATCATGTCCCTCCTTAGGAAATTGAGAGGCATGAATGTCCTCTGGATCTGCTGGAGAGCGGCTGACTCCTTCACTGGTAACAGGGTATGAAGACATTCCTCTTTGCTCCCCATCTCCCCCCGTTTCTATGGCTTCAGGTGGAGAATAGTGTTTTTCATGCTCTTCTTCCTCTTGATTTGCTCTCTTTTCTTTTTCTTCTTCAAACCTTTCCTCATCTGCTTTTTCTTCAGCTTCTCTCTCCTCTTCTTCTTTTTCCTCTGCTTCTTGCTTCTCTTTCTTCTTCTCTCTCTTCTTCTCCTTTCTCTTCTTCTTCTTCTTTCTCCTGTCCTTCTCTCTCCTCTGCTTCTTTCTTTTGTCGTTCCATTGATTCTGGAACAGAACGACTTAGCTTCTTCAATGCTATAGCAGAAATGGTGAGGTCATCCTCATCATCTTCATCCTCAATGATGAGAGCTCTTCTCTTTTTGGATGGAGCAACCATGGGATCCTTCCCTTTTCTTTTCGCTGCAGAAGAGACTTGATGAGTTTTGACAGGGGTTTTCTCCTTAAATTTCTCCAACGCCTTGTTAAGTTCTTTCAGACGCATTTTCAACACCATTTTCAGTCCTACCACTATTTTGTCACGAGATCGAACACAGAGAATTTGTGGAGGATGAATATTCAAATGTTTGGAAATCTTTGACACAAGACCTGGATAAGGAAGTTGGCCCTTGTCCTTCACCATTGCTCTATACATGTGGAATAGAATGGTGTGAGAAAGAGAAAACTTTTTCCCAGCATTGATGGGGTACATCAACTTTGCCTCTAAGTTTGAAACATCAGTCTTGGAAGTTGATTTCAGTCTGAGGCAATTGATCACAATCTTGTGAAGCAGAATGTTGTTCGCACGCATCCTTGAGTAGGAAATCCTTCCCTCTATCCTTCTGTCTTTAACAAGTTCCAATGTTGCACGAGCAATAGAGACATTGATGGGTTGATACCTTCCTCTCTCAACCCCAATCACATCCGCCAGCATATCCACATCAACCACAAAGTCCTGATCTCGGATACTAAAAGATATTCTATTCACATCCAAGAAACTAAGATTTGAATAGAAATATGCAGTTAATTGAGCATAGCCCTCTATGGTGTCAGAACAGAATTGTTCTAGTTGAAGAAAACTGAACTTTTCACTCAAGTTCACATTCACAGCATCCAGGAAAACAAAATCCACACTCCTAGGGTTTATCACCCCACGTTTCAACAATTTGGAGTATAGATCCTTCTGTTCCTTCGATCTAAACAAATCTGTCATTTTTCCTCGAATTTCCGCTGCAATACCCATTCTCAGTTGAAATTGGTCGTACAACTTGTCATCATCATTTCCATATGTCGGATTAAATTCCCCAACATGCCGATCACTTGGGATATTTGCAAGGGCTTCTTCTGCTATCCCCCTAGGAGCAATTCCCAAAAGCTCCATTTTTTGCAAAAAGATGTACTCATTCCCATATCCCTTGTCCTTAAGAAACCCATCCACTTAATTCAATGGAGTATTAGTCCTCTTTAAAGCACGGTAAAGCTTATAAATAAAAGAGGGCGTTTGAATTCTTACAGGATCTGCATCTTCAACAATTTCCTTCTCTTGTTGATGACCCACACCCTGTGGACTAGATGGTGGAGAATGACGCTGTTGAGAATATTGCGGGCTCTGCTGCTGACTTGGTGAATCCTCTTCCCTAGTGAGATCAAAGTGAGTAAGCCCCTCACTCATTCCCCGTGGTCCCCTGCTTGCAATCCTCGAAGACTTTCTTGAAGACGACATCTTTCTTAGTCTTTGAAAGATTCCTTGCTTGACTTTCCCAAGAAAAATGACAACATTTTCGAAGATTAAACAAGGGTGGAAGATAGGAATGGAAGATCGATGCTTTTTAGGGTTTTGGAGTTATGCGAAGAGGAACCGACTATATATAGCCCAGTCGAAAGAGAGAATACCAAACGACATAAAGAAAAGTGAAAAGATGCCTTTTTTAAAAATAACTGCCTTTTTCAAAAAAAAATAATTGCCATTTTAAATAGAAGTTAATTTTTGAAAAGGTAAAATTGCACTTTTTGCGGAAATTAAAGATAGCATAAATCAATTATAAATGATCGTACCTTTCCGAGATTTAATATAAAAACAATAAAATAACTTACAGTCAAGACCCATAATTGTATGAGTCTGAGAGTCTGAGAGTTTCTAGACTTTAACTTTTTCAAGCTTAAAGATGTTGAGTCTATAACGAATTATTTCAAATTGTTTTTTCTCTAAAGGCTTTGAGTCAACAAACTGAATCGAAACTTCTCCGTTTTGAACATGATCTCTAATAAAGTGATGTCGAATCTCTATATGCTTTGCTCTTGAGTGAAGAATTGGATTTTTGGTAAGATTGATTGTACTGGTGTTGTCACAATTAATCTCCATGCATGAATCTTCAATTCCAAAGTCTCTTAGCTGTTGCTTTATCCACAGAATTTGTGAACAACAACTTCCGAGAGCTACATACTCTGCTTCTACTGTAGAAAGAGCTACTGTACTTTGTTTTCTTGAAAACCAAGATACTGTCCTGTTTCCAAGTAACTGACAGGTACCCGAGGTGCTCTTTCTATCAACTCTGCAACCAGCTAGATCTGCGTCTGAGTATCCAAGAAGAGTAAAGTCTCCCCTTTTGGGATACCACAAGCCGATACTTGAAATTGAAGCAATGTATTTGATAATACGCTTTGCAGCACTTAAATGAGATTCTTTAGGGTCTGTTTGAAATCTAGCACAAATGCAAACACTAAACCAAATGTCAGGTCTAGAAGCAGTAAGATAAAGAAGTGAACCGATGATACTCCTGTATAGCTTCTGGTCAACTTTCTTTCCTCCTTCATCTTTGTCTATCTTCAAGGAACTTGACATTGGTATATCAGTCTTTTTGCAATTTTCCAGTCCAAACTTTTTGACAAGATCATTAGCATATTTTTCTTGATGAATAAAAGTCCCTTCATTCAATTGTTTCACTTGAAGTCCAAGAAAGAAGGTTAGCTCTCCCATCATGCTCATTTCAAATTCATCCTGCATAGACTTAGAGAATTTCTTGCACGGACTTTCATTAGAGGATCCAAAAATAATATCATCAACATATATTTGAACAAGCAAAAAACTTTTACTTTCTCTTTTGATAAACAAAGTAGTATCTACTTTACCTTTGACAAAACCAGTTTGTATTAAAAACTTAGCCTGTCATACCAAGCTCAAGGTGCTTGCTTTAAACCATACAAGGCATTTTTCAGTCTGAATACTGAGTCTGGCTTCTTTGGGTCTTCAAACCCAGGTGGTTGTTCCACACAAACTTCCTCATGGATAAATCCATTTAGGAAAGCACTTTTGACGTCCATTTGGAATAACTTGAAATTCTTATAACAAGCAAAAGCAAGTAATAATCGAATTTCTTCTAACCTTGCTACTGGTGCGTAAGTCTCATCATAGTCTATCCCTTCTTCTTGTGTATATCCCTTGGCCACGAGTCTTGCTTTGTTTCTTACGACTTTTCCTTTCTTGTTCATCTTGTTCCTGAAAACCCATTTAGCTCCAATAATAGATTTACCTTTTGGTTTAGGAGTCAATTCCCAGACATCATTAATGCTGAATTGTTTGAGTTCTTCTTGCATAGGTTCAATCTAGCTTTCATCAGATAAAGTTTCTTCTATGCTTTTGGGTTCCACTTCAGAAATAAGAGCCACAACACTAGATTATTCACGCCTTTTGGATCTTGTGCGAATTCCTTCATTGATGTCACCAATAATGAGATCTTTGGGATGACTGGACTTATGCTTCCAGTTACTAGTTGATTTGTCAGGTTGATGATTACTTTCTTCATTTGAATCTTCAATAACCATTTGATGCTGGTCTTTCAGAGTCTGAGCTGCTTCTTGAGATTTAGACTTTGCAGAGTCTGGAGCAGGTTCAGATTCTTCAAGGTAAGTCTGAATAGATTCATTTTGCATAGAATCCTGGAATTTAACATTCATTGATTCCTCCACAGATTGACTCTTCTTGTTATAGACTCTGTAGGCTTTGCTTGAGGTAGAATATCCAAGGAAGATGCCTTCATCTAATTTTTCTTCAAACTTACCAACTCGATCATTTGCATTTTTCAATATAAAGCATTTGCATCCAAACCCATGAAAATAAGAAACAATAGGCTTCTTTCCTTTGAATAATTCATAGGGTTTTTTCCAGAATAGACCTTAGAAAAACTCTATTGATAATATAACATGCTGTTGAAACAGCTTCAGCCCAAAATCATGAAGAGATGTTACTTTCAATTAAAAGAGTTCTAGCCATTTCTTGAAGAGATCTATTCTTTCTTTCCACAACTCCATTTTGCTCTGGAGTATATGGAGAGGAGAACACATACTGAAAACCAGATTCATCACAGAATTTTGTAAACTCTTGATTTTCAAATTCACCTCCATGGTCTATTCTTATACTTGAGATAGCATACCATTTTTCATTTTGAACCTTTTTAGCAAACTTTTCAAAATAAGAGAAGGTTTCAGATTTACTTGCCAGGAAATATACACAAGTAAATCGAGAGTAGTCATCCACAATTACTAGGCAATATTTCTTACCTCTAATGCTTTGAGTTCTGGTTGGTCCAAAGAGATCCATATGCAGAAGCTACAATACACGATTAGTGAAAACTTGATTTATTGGTTTAAAGGAATTTCTTACCTGCTTTCCCAATACGCATGGTGTTCGTAAAATTCTAAACGCAAGTGCACGTATCAAACAAGTAATATAATGATGAGATAAAGTATCGTCCCACGGAGATCGATGATTAATAAACCAATTAAATACTAAAATAGACTAATTCTAAAATTTATCTAACAAATCAAAATATAATTAAGAATGAATTAAAAACAAAACTTGAAGACTAAATGTAGTAAAATCAATCAGATAAATATGTTAGAGCATCCGATTTCACCATAACCACTAGATATGAATTTCATATTGTTATGAATACAAGAACGATATCAAACATGTGATAGCGGAATTTCCTAATCTATTTACTATCCTATTTCTAGGTATAGCAAACCTACTCAGCTTATTAATCCACTATATCTCTATGTGAATTAAAATAAACATGAGTGCATTAAAAACTATGAATATTCCCAGTTTACAATGAGTCTTTTGGATCACCTTATCACCGAAAGCTACACAAATAACGCGGTATATTTCTATCCATGTTTAATTCATGGTTATATATTATAATGAGCAATTACATATTATCACTTCTCAGTCTCAAACATGCACATCAGATCATTCAAGTGGTGGCCAGTCACTCAAAAACATTAAACGCAATAATATATAACTCACATGAATGAAATCAATTGTAAAACATAAAAATCATGAAATTCATATCATCATGGTTAGGTTACATTGTAGCCCTAACAAAAGAAATTAGAACATAGTAGAAGAAAAAATATAAATATAAATCAAACCCAGCATCTTGAATCAAAGAACAAGAATTCTGTCACCACTTTTGTCTTCTCTCCAAAATACTTGAAAAACTCTCAGAACAATGGAAAACGATCTAGCTAAAAAAAACCCTAGCTGCTCTCTCTTCCTATTTATAGGAAATCTAAAATATCTACTTGTAGATAAAATTAGGGAACAAAATCAAGAATTTCCTGATTTGATATCCATCTTCCATCGCTGCTTTTATTTGAATTCCTAATAATTGCCCTTCTTTTCCTTATCTTCTCCATATTTCATTATTCTGCATAAACAAGGAAAATTCAAATAATCAGAAGAAAATTCAAATATTTTCTCACAGATAATGCATTAATTACTGCCTAAAATAGGTAAAATAACTCTATTTTTTATACAGTTATCAAACCCCCAAACTTAACATTTTGCTAGTCCTCGAGCAAAAGTAAGACATAACACATACTCAACCTAACAACCTTCTCCATGACATCTTTCCATAATTGGTCAAATTCACAATTCAAAGAAAAACATAAATTCCATCGCCAAACATTGAAATCAATTTATAAGTTAAGACCAATTCTAACTATATGATCCAAGTGTGTGTGAGAGTCCTCATCTTTTTCAAATTATATGCAATCCAAATAAATTCACATTAACATGCAACCTCTAAAAAATTCTCAATAATTATGACCAAATCTCATAGGTTTGCTTTTCATTCCTCTCTCCACTAATGTAAGCTAATTATCCAACCAAAAATCAATAGGACTTTTCTCGGGTTATAATGTAAGGCTGGGCTAAAGGTGAGATAAAGGGAATTTTTAAGCTCAAATAACCCATCAACACGTTGATTTCGAGGATCTAATTAGAGCCAATGTCACTGTCCAATTTCACTCCTTCAAGATAATTTTTCTGCCGCCATATATCATCAATCTTTTTTTTTTCTTTCTCGTTTCTCTTTTTTTTTTTTTTTTTTGAATTGCTTTATGGTGGAGTTTCTCCCAAAGTCCCTCCCAATATAACATAAAAATTTCCAACCCATTGAGTATCCAAAAGGCTCACTCAATTGAAAGTTGGATAGGGAACCATAAGAGCAAAATTTTTTTTTTTGACAATACACCCCAAACAACCACTGCAATCACTTTTTTTTTTTCTTTTTACTCCATCATTCCTCCCAAATTTCTATCAAGCTCAAATAATTTTTTTTATCCCAAAAGAAAATCAACGTGTTCATAGGGCATGGGATAAGGATATAATTTGATCACGGCTAGGCTAAACATATATGGGTGCCAATAAAAGATTGGGTAATAATTAAGGCTCAACGGGGTGACTAGGGATAAATAAATAGGGTTGGCTTGAAAGGCTCAATCGATCCAAAAACTGCCTATATCATTTTCTCAATTAGATTTAGCTTAGGATTTCGCCTCAAGAGAAAATCAAACAAATTCTAAGATTTGGGTGAAATCTAAGAAAATCACATATTTCACATGAATGTTCTCTAGATTTACACATAATTCAAAAAGTAAGGACTTTTAGTGCTCAATAAGTGGATCAACATAATTAGAATTAAGATTAACTCACACCTCAACTGCAAGTTTAAATAAAATTTAAATTTTCCTAAGAATCGCAAAAATTCACAACCAGGAAAGCAATAATGATAAAAAAAAAAAATTATCTAAAAATTTGTCTTCCCCGCAAACTTGAATGAAGCAGTGTCCTCAATGCGAAAAATAGAATAGGAAGAAGAAAACTTCCCTGGTTGTAGGATAAGTCCATAGATGATTTTGATGATTAAACTCTTGAAAGATGCTCCCTAAAAATTAACCTGAATAAAATAGAGAAAAGTTAATCTTTTTTTTTTTTTTTTTTTTTGCAAAACATAAACTTTAAAATAAATAAAAACATAATTAAAATGCTTGGGTTGCCTCCCAAGAAGCGCTTGCTTTATAGTTTTCAGCCAAACTATCTCGGTTGTCGCTATTCGAAGGATGAAGTTCAATGGTGGTCTTCTCGCTTATTGTAACCACCTTCAAAGTAGGGCTTCAAACGTTGACCGTTCACTTTGAATGTGCCCTCAATGTCATGCGCAACTTCAACTATTCCATATGGGAATACTGTGTAATTGTAAAAGGACCAGACCATCTAGACCGCAACTTTCCTGGAAAAAGTTTAAGACGAGAGTTATAGAGTAAGACTTTTTGACCAATTTTAAACTCTCTTCTAAATATGTGCTTGTCATGCCATCTTTTTGTACGCTCCTTGTACAACTTAGAATTTTCATAGGCCTCATTGCGAAATTCCTCCAGTTCATTCAGTTGCAATAATCTTTCTTCACTGCGCACTGCATATCAAAATTCAGAAATTTCAATGCCCAATATGCTTTATGCTCTAATTCCACTTTGGTAAGTGACAAGCTTTTCCAAACACTAGCCTAAAAGGAGACATCCCAATTGGAGTTTTGAACGCTGTCCTATAGGCCCAAAGTGCATCATCAAGTTTTATTGACCAATCTTTTCTAGAGGCATTCACTGTTTTTTCTAAAATTCTCTTGATTTCCCTATTTGAAATCTCTACTTGACCACTAGTCTGAGGATGATAAGGGGTTGCAACCTTATGTGTGACTCCATACTTAGTCAAAAGTGCTACAAATTGCTTGTTGTAAAAATGTGTCCCCCTATCACTTATGATTGCCTTAGGAGTGCCAAATCGGGTAAAAATATTTTTCTTCAAAAATTTCACCACAACTTTAGCATTATTTGTTGATAATGCTACAGCTTCTACCCACTTAGACACATACTCCACAGCCACTAAAATGTATAAATTTCCATATGAAGGTGTAAAGGGTCCCATGAAATCAATACCCCAAACATCAAATAATTCACACACAATAATGTTGTTTAAAGGCATCTCATTTTTTCTTGAAATATTTCCAGTTCTCGACACCTATCACATGAAGCTACATAGGAGTATGCATCTTTAAAAAGTGTAGGCCAATAAAATCCAGATTGTAAAATCTTAGCTGCAGTTTTTGTGGCACCAAAATGGCCACCTGTCTCTCCATCATGACAATGATGTAGAATGTTTGCCTTCTCTTCATCTGGAACACATCTCCTTATGATCTGATCTGCACATATTTTAAACAAGAAAGGTTCTTCCCAAAAAGAATTTTTTTCTTCTGTTGATATGATAATTCAGGAGGAAGAACATTACTAACCAAATAATTTACGAAGTCGGCGTACCAGGGAATTTTTGTGGACATGATGGAAAAAATTTTCTCATCAGGGAATTCTTCCAAAATTGGTCTTACCTCTTCCTTTGAATTTGGAATTCTTGATAAATGGTCTGCAATAAGATTTTCAGTCCCCTTCTTATCTTTGATTTCCAAATCAAATTCTTGTAGCAATAGAATCCACGATCAACCTGGGTTTTGATTCTTTCTTTTCAAGAGATACTTAAGAGCAGAGTGGTCGAATAAACTATAACTTTTGAGCCAATTAAATAAGAACGAAATTTATCAAAAGCAAATACTACCGCCAAAAGTTCCTTTTCGTTGTTGAATAATTCAATTGTGCACCGACAAGGTTCGACGGCATAATGTATGGTTCGAAAAATTTTATTCTTCTTTTGTCCCAAAATAGCTCCTCTTGCATAATTGCTAGCATCACACATCAGCACAAAAGGTAAATCCCAATTTGGTGCTGCCATGATTGGTGCCGATATTAACTTCTCCTTTAAAGTGTTAAAAGCCTGCATGCATTCAACAGAAAAATTAAAAGGAGCATCTTTTTCCAAAAGATTAGAAAGAAGTTTAGCAATTTTTGAAAAATCTTTTATAAATCGCCTGTAAAATCCTGCATGCCCCAAAAATCCTCGACAAGTTTCACAGATGTTGGCGGAGGTAATTTTGCAATGACTTCCACTTTGGCTCGATCGACTTCTATTCCGTTTTGAGAAATTTTATGCCCGAGCACTATTCCTTCTTGCACCATAAAGTGACACTTCTCCCAATTCAAAACAAGGTTAGTCTCCTCACATCTTTGTAAGACCAAAGCCAAATTATTTAAACAAGAATCAAATGATAGGCCAAAAACAGAAAAATCATCCATGAAAATCTCAATATATTTTTCAACCATATCAGAGAAAATAGCCATCATGCATCTTTGAAAAGTAGCTGGTGCATTACAAAGACCAAAGGGCATTCTTCTAAAAGCAAAAGTACCATAGGGACAAGTGAAAGTAGTTTTCTCTTGATCTTCCGGGTGCAATAGGAATCTGATTATACCCCGAATATCCATCCAAAAAGGAATAAAATTCATGCCCTGCAAGTCTTTCTAACATCTGATCAATAAATGGTAAAGGAAAGTGATCTTTTCTAATGGCGTCATTCAATTTTCTGTAATCCATACACACACGCCACCCAGTAACTGTTCTAGTTGGAATCAATTCATTGTTGTCGTTTTTCTGAACAGTCATACCACCTTTCTTTGGCACAACTTGTACAGGACTTACCCAAGAACTATCAGAGATAGGATAGATGATACCTGCATCAAGTAGCTTAACTACCTCAACTTTCACTACTTCTTGCATCTTCGGGTTCAAACGCCTCTGAGGTTGGATAGTGGGTTTATATTGCTCCTCCATCAAAATTTTGTGCATGCAAATTGAAGGACTAATTCCCTTGATATCAACTATTTTCCATCCAATTGCACATTTATGCTCTCTTAATACTCTAAGCAATTTCTCCTCCATCAAATCTGTCAATGAAGAAGATATAATTACCGGTAAAGAAGAAACTCCATCTAAATAAGCATATTTCAAATGAGAAGGTAAGGGTTTGAGTTCAAGAATTGGAGGCTCTTCAATTGATGGTTTAGGCTTTGTAATGTGTTGTCCCAACTCCTCAAATTTAATTGCCTTTTGCCTTGAATATGGTGGAATTGCCTCCATGAAATTTGCGTACTCCTTTATCTCCTCATTATGAATATCTTTATCCATTGGTTGAATCAGACATGCTTCAAGTGGATCTTCAAAAATATTTTCCTGAAAAACCTTATTCACCAACTTGTCAACTGTCTCAACTCTAAAACAAGAATTATCATCAGATGGATATTTCATTGCTTTAAAAACATTAAATGAAACAAGATCATCTTGAACTCTAAGGATCAACTTCCCCCGTTGTACATCAATAAGAGCTCTTCCTGTTGCTAGAAAAGGTCGACCTAAGATAAGTGGTACCTCAAAATCTTCCTCCATGTCAAGAACTATGAAATCTGCAAGAAAGATAAATTTGTCAACTTTTACCAAAACATCTTCCACAATACCTCTCGGATATTTAATTGATCGATCAGCCAGTTGAAGTGACACTGTGGTTGTTTTTACCTCGCCCAATCCTAATTTCTTGAAAATAGAATAAGGCATCAGATTAATACTTGCACCTAAATCACATAATGCTTTTTCAAAGTAAGAATCCCCAATAGTGCAAGGAATAGTAAAACTCCCTGGATCTTTTAATTTTGGAGGCAATTTGTTTTGTAGGATGGCTGAACACTCCTCGTTTAACTTCACAGTCTCATAATCCTCCAGTTTCCTTTTGTTTGCCAAAATCTCCTTCAAAAATTTTGCATAACTAGGCATTTGTGCTAAAGCATCTGCAAAAGGAATGTTAATGTGCAATTTTTTAAATACATCAAGAAATTTAGAAAATTGCTTATCCATTTTGTGCTCTTTGGAGTCGGCGAGGAATGGAATTGGCGGCACATATGGCTTTGGATTATCTGGAAAAAGTTTACTCTTACTTGTCTCCTTCGATTGTTTATTGATCACCTCTTCTTTGTCTCGATAATCTCTTCTTCTCCCACTTGTTTACCACTTCTCGGGGTAATAGCCTTTATGTTTTCAATTGGATTTTCTCTGTGTTGCTTGGCAAAGAACCCTGTTGCCTTCTTGACATCATGCTTGCTAACCGACCCACTTGCATCTCCAGATTTCTGATTGAAGCCTCTTGGTTTTGAAATCTCACATCCGTGCTTTTGATGAAGTTATGAGTTGTGTTAGCAAGTTTGGTGACTATGTCTTCCAAATTTGACTTTGTTTCTTCTGATTGTTTGAATCCTTGTGGTCTCGTCACATTCTGATTGTTCCATGAAAAATTTGGATGATTGCGCCATCCCGAATTGTATGTGTTGGAGTAGGGATTATTCTGCGACCTGTTAAAATTCCCAACAAAGTTAGAATTTTCACTAGGTTGTTTGAAAGTATTACCTACGACGACACTCGTGCTAACATGTCCTCCACCACAAAAATCACATGTCAAATTGTGAATTTTCATGGCTGAAACACTCATATTATCAAGCTTTTTGTTGATTGTTTCAAATTGTGCAGCAATTGCAGCAAAAGCATCCACTTCATGAACTCCGCTAACTTTTCGCATTGGTAATCTCTCAATAGGCCACTGATAACTATTGGACGCCATCTCTTCTAATAAATTGTAGGCTTCTTCTGGTGTTTTATTATTTAAAGTCCCCCTTGCAGCTGCATCAATCATAGAACGAAGATTTGAACTAGAGCCATTATAAAAAGTTTGTACCTGCATCCATACGGGTAGTCCGTGATGTGAGCATCTCCTAAGAAATTCTTTGAATCTTTCCCATGCTTCATATAATGATTCATTATCCATCTGCATAAAATTAGTAATATCGTTACGCATCTTCGCAGACTTTGCGAGGTGGAAAGAACTTACCAAGAAATTTCTGAGCCATATCATTCCATGTAGTAATTGATCCTGCGGAAGAGAAGAAAGCCAACTCTTAGCTTTATCTCTAAGAGAGAATGGAAATAATCTTAATTTAATAGCATCATCTGTAACTCCATTATATTTAATGGTGTCACAGATTTCAAGAAAAGCATCAATATGAGCGTTTGGATCATCGCTTGGTAGCCCACTGAATTGCACTCGATTGTTGAAGCATCTGAATAAGTGATGGCTTAATCTCAAAGTTGTTTGCTTGAATTGCAGGTCTTCGATACTTGATGTGGTGCCTTGAACTGTTGGCGCAGCATAATCTCTTAAAAGTCTACGTGGATTTTCATTATCACCATCTGCCATCTTAGCGTGATTCTTCTGTTCTCTTAGTCGCCTTTTGAATGTACGCTCGATTTCTGGATCAAGCTCAACAAGTTCCCCTTGTTGGCTACGTGTCATAAACCGATGTACACCCTGAAAAATAAAAACAAAACGAAAGCTAGATTAAATTTAGAATTATCTGGTATCAATATTAATTAGTATTAAACAAACGATTCCCCGGCAACGGCGCCAAAAACTTGTTCGTAAAATTCTAAACGCAAGTGCACGTATCAAACAAGTAATATAATGATGAGATAAAGTATCGTCCCGCGGAGATCGATGATTAATAAACCAATTAAATACTAAAATAGACTAATTCTAAAATTTATCTAACAAATCAAAATATAATTAAGAATGAATTAAAAACAAAACTTGAAGACTAAATGTAGTAAAATCAATCAGATAAATATGTTAGAGCATCCGATTTCACCATAACCACTAGATATGAATTTCATATTGTTATGAATACAAGAACGATATCAAACATGTGATAGCGGAATTTCCTAATCTATTTACTATCCTATTTCTAGGTATAGCAAACCTACTCAGCTTATTAATCCACTATATCTCTATGTGAATTAAAATAAACATGAGTGCATTAAAAACTATGAATATTCCCAGTTTACAATGAGTCTTTTGGATCACCTTATCACCGAAAGCTACACAAATAACGCGGTATATTTCTATCCACGTTTAATTCATGGTTATATATTATAATGAGCAATTGCATATTATCACTTCTCAGTCTCAAACATGCACATTAGATCATTCAAGTGGTGGCCAGTCACTCAAAAGCATTAAACGCAATAATATATAACTCACATGAATGAAATCAATTGTAAAACATAAAAATCATGAAATTCATATCATCATGGTTAGGTTACATCGTAGCCCTAACAAAAGAAAATTAGAACATAGTAGAAGAAAAAATATAAATATAAATCAAACCCAGCATCTTGAATCAAAGAACAAGAATTCTGTCACCACTTTTGTCTTCTCTCCAAAATACTTGAAAAACTCTCAGAACAATGGAAAACGATCTAGCTAAAAAAACCCTAGCTGCTCTCTCTTCCTATTTATAGGAAATCTAAAATATCTACTTGTAGATAACATTAGGGGACAAAATCAAGAATTTCCTGATTTGATATCCATCTTCCATCGCTGCTTTTATTTGAATTCCTAATAATTGCCCTTCTTTTCCTTATCTTCTCCATATTTCATTATTCTGCATAAACAAGGAAAATTCAAATAATCAGAAGAAAATTCAAATATTTTCTCACAGATAATGCATTAATTACTGCCTAAAATAGGTAAAATAACTCTATTTTTTATAGAGTTATCACATGGTGTGCATATATCAGACTTTTGGTAAGATAAATTGGGTAGACCACGAACAAGCTTATTTGCTGAAATTTTGGCTATCTGCTTCATATTGATGTGCCCAAGCTTTCTGTGCCATAAACTTTCTTTGTCTTAAATTGAGATTAGACATTACGATTTATCTGGTTTCACATCCAAAAGGTAGATATTTCCATGTCTTCAACCCATGAACGACTGAGAAGAATCTTTATTGGTTCTTGAACATATTCCCTCTTGAAAATTGATTTTGAAACCAATATCACACAATTGACTGATACTGAGCAGATTGTAGTTGAATCCTTTCACAAGGGAAACATTGCTTATTATGAGGTTTCCAATCTTTACAGTTCCAAATTCCACAATTCTTCCTTTGTTGTTTCCTCCAAAAGAGACTTTTCCACCATTTACTTGAACAAGCTTTATGAAGCAATTTGAATCTCCTGTCATATGTCTTGAGCATCCACTATCCAGATACCATTTTACCTTTTTCTTGATAGTGACCTATATTTAAAGAAGAGACTCAAGCTTTCTTTGGTACCCATATTTTCTTGGGTCCATTGATGTTAGTATGATATGCAGTATTTACCCATACTTTCTTAATAGGTTTCCAGACCATAGGACACTCTTTTTTAAAATGATCTACACTATTGCACTTTGAACATCTGAGAGCATTTCGACCTACTAGTTTTACAAAAACCTTTTTGAAATGTTTTTTGTAAGCATCTCTTGTAGGTATTTGCTTAATTCTTTCCTTCACTTTAGGAAAATCAATTAAAGAAATTGTTTCTTCTGACATTCCTAAACCAGATTTATTGAAATAAGGTCTTTGTGCTGAAAGTATTTTCTCAAGTTTCTCAGATCCTAATTAAAATCTTTTTGAAACATTTGATAAGTCATTTTTTAAAATTGCATTTTCTTTTAAAAGATTGTCTTCACTTTCTTTAAGAGTGGAAACATTCATGTCTAAACATTTCAACTTTTCTTTCAAAACATTTTCTTGTTGTTTTAGTGTAGACTTTTCCTTTTTAAGTTTGGAAATCCTTTTGAGAGAAGTCTTAAGACTAAAACACAGCTCATCAATGTATTTAGAAACTTTAACAGAGATTTTAAAGTTACTTACCTCAAATTCACTATCTGAGTCCGTTTCAGAGTTTGAGTCTGAATTTGATTGTGCCATTAGACATATATTGGCATAATCATCATCACTTTCTTCACACTCTATGTCACTCTAGGTTTCTACTTTAAGAGCCTTTCGATACTTTTCAGCTTTTCCTTTCTTCTTTCTCAGAAGAGGACAGTTGGGTCTAATGTGTCCATTTTTCTTACATTCAAAGCAGACTACATCTTTGTTTGATTCATCATCATCAACAGACTCGGTCTGTTGCTTTTGAAAACTCCGTTTCTTTGGATTAAATCTTCTTCCTTTTCTGTTCAGCTTTCTAAATCTTCTTATCATAAGAGCAAGCTCCTCATCGTTCATATCGTCTTCAGAATTTGTAACATCATAATCATCATTAGATTTTAATGTAATGGATTTCTTACCTTTAGGATCTTCATCTTCATTGATTCGCTCCACTTCATAAGACTGAAGAGTTCCAACCAACTCATCGACAGATAGTGGCATGATTTTTTGTGTCTCTCTTATTGAGGTATTTATATGATTTTAATCCTTGGAGAGTCCACGCAGTAGCTTGTTTACCTTCATTGGATCAAAAATTGGTTGACCTTGATTTTCAATACCATTCACAATTTCTGTAAAACGGCTAAACATGTCAGTTATAGATTATCCTGATTTCATTTTGAAGGCTTCATATTGGCCGACGAGAATGTTGATTCTGGTTTCTTTCACTCAATCTGTTCCTTCATAGGTGATATGTAATCTATCCCAGACTTCTTTTACTGTAACACAAGAAGATATTCTGTTATATTCAGTAGGTGACAAAGCACAATATAAATAATAAATTGCTTTTGCATCAAGAGCTTGTGTCTTGATTATCTCTTCCTGAGTCATTTTTCTTAACTCAACAGTTTCTTTTCCTCTCTCTGAGACAGATGCAGCTTTAGGAATGACTTTTTTTTCTATAACGTCCCATTCCAGAGGATCCTTTGATCGTAGGAACGCTTTCATTTTGTTTTTCCAGATGTTGTAATCCTTTCCATCAAAGTAAGGTGGTCTGGTATTGCTTTGCCCTTCCACCAGCCCTGGAGCTAGCATACTAGCCATAGATCTTTAACTCTGAAGTAAAACACTTCAAACAAAGTGAGTACACAAGCTCTGATACCAATTGATATAGCTAGTATAAGCACCTAGAGGGGGTGAATAGGTGTAAAAATAATTTCTCGAGATATGAAAGCAATACTAGGCAGACAATAGAAGGAAGCTCTCCTTGAACTATGATCAAAGTAAAACAGAGAGTAGGGAAGAGAAAATTGAACACAAGGTTTATAGTGGTTCGGCTTATTTCAAGCCTACGTCCACTCTTCTGCACTGACAGCCCACTGGCTGGATTTCACTATGAACAAAAGAGATGTTACAGCAATGCTCTCCCTTGATTCCATATTGTAGATGTTCTACCACACTTCCTCAAGGTATCTCGAAATATAAACTCTCTTTTGCGTACAAGATTTCACTCAGCAAATAACTTGACTAAGAATCAAGGAGCTTCAAACTTTGGAATTCTTCTATCGTGCACACACTTGAACAACTAAAATGTCTTCCTTTTATACTCCTGTGTGCCATCATACCCGTTAGCACTTACCAAATGAATTCTTCCAATCTTCCCGCTGGACAGAAACAATTAGAAAGATCATTCGAGCTATTAAATGAACATGTCGATAGCCCATCAATCCTGCTCGCTCATACAATCAGGATCTTGGTTTCCATAAGTAGAACCTTCCAAGAATACTTCGTCAATCATCGGATCCTTAATCAATATTGATTCAAATAAAGGAATCCGTCTTGTCACAAACAGCCGAGAGATCTTCTCCAGTCAATAAGGCTAAATCCTTAATGAAGCACTAAGTTCTGAATAGCCTTTCTTCAACGGATTAGAAACTGTCACTGAGAATAAAATTTAAGTCTTGAGTCTGGCAGTCCGGAAGTCTTCAGACTTTGAATAGAAGAGTCTGCAAAGCTTCAGACTAGACTAATAGAAACGTTTTGTCAACTTCAAAATATTCTAGAAAGATTTCTCTAACATAGGGAAGCTATACTGAAGAACTCCATTGCTGCATAAAGAAATATTGACTTCATTATAAACACTAAGAACTTTGTAAGAACTAGATGTTCGCAACAAAATTATCCATGGAAGATTTACAGCGTATTTGTTAAGAGGAGTGGGTCTTTCTAGATTAGAGCCTACCAAGAGAAACATACTTGTTCCATTAATTTTCAAAAAAAAATGGTAACAAATACATGGTTGTTCAAGCACTTCTTCAATATAATCAAGCTGATGCCCTGGATGAAAAGTATTGATTTTAGGATGCTGGTAAAGGAGCGTGTAGGCACTAATGTATTTAGGAATCAGTGCAAAAGATCAAGGAAAAAGATAATGAAGATATTTATTGGTTAGTATGGCAAGGAATATGGGCAAGTGTGGGATTATACTTGGGAGTGTAGGCTACAAAACCCTTCAAGTAAAGCATACGTAGAGGTGGTGGAGAGGCCACTTCCTGATAGTGGGACTAAGTTCGATAAGTTCTATGTGTGCTTTGATGCATGCAAACGGGGATTTTTAGTTGGTTGTAGACAGATTATAGGATTTGATGGCTGTTTTTTGAAGGGCTTGTGCAAAAGAGAATTGTTGGTGGCGATTGGAAGAGATGTGAATAACCAAATGTTCCCACTAGCTTGGGTTGTTGTAAGATTGAGAATAAGGACAATTGGTCCCGATTCTCGAAAAATCCGATGGCTGACTTAGAGGTAACAAACGAGGAAGGATGGGAGTTCACGAGTGACCAACAAAAGGTAATGCTACTTGCTTTTTGAAAAATTTAGTCAATTGTTTTCTTTGTAATATTAACATGTTATTTGCTTACATTTCTTACTTTGAATTATTATAGGGATTGGTTTCGGGAGTAGCTGAGTTGTTGCCCCATGCTGAACACCGAATGTGTGCGCGGCACATATACGAGAATTGGGTAAAGACCTATAGAGAGGATAAGGTGCAATTGCAATTTTGGTAATTAGCAAAGAGTACGAACATGACTGACTTTAGGATAACCAAAGAAGGACTACTTCAATTGACAAAGGAAGGTTGTGCAGCACTATTTCAAACAAAGTCAAAGCATCGGCCGCAAGCAAGTATTGTCATCCCATTTGGTATGGGGATGATGGATATGAGATAATGAAGGGTTCCGATAAGTATATTGCCCATTTAGGTACAAGAAAGTGTTCATGTGAAGCATGGCAACTAAGTGGAATTCCCTATACACATGCTATATGTGCCATCCAGTTGAAGGGCCACAATGTAGAGGATTACATTGATGATTGATACAAAAAAATCCACGTACCTTGCTTCGTATCAGTTTATAATGCAGCCAATTAGAAGTAACATGTTTTGGGAGTCGACGAATCATGAAACACCTCAACCTTTGCCACTGAAGAAGAAAATGGGAAGGCCAAAACGAAGATGAAGAATAGCGGAGGGAGAGGTCTCGGGTCAGCAACAAATGAGCAAAACAGGTGCAAAGATGACGTGCTCTTATTGTCACATAGTAGGTCACAACACTAAAGGTTATAAATGGAGGAAGCAACAAGAACAGTTGAGGCCAACTAAGAGGCCTAGTGAAGAGACAGTTGGAGAAAGGAAAACAGAAGGGCTAAGTGAGTCAACTGTTCTTTAGTCGACAACTAGAAGCCCAGTAAGTCATAAAATTTATGTTTATGTTGCTTTGTGGTTTATCATAAATATGTACATAATATCCTATTTGGCCTTGTATGTAATGTCTTTGTCAGGTCATGAGAAGAACCCCAATAAGTTATGAAACTGAAGGGCTTGTTTGAAGAAGGCGAGGTACAAGATGGCCAACTGAATGATTGGCCCAAGCAACTAAATGGCCAATTCAGTTTACTGTTCTTCAGCAAAGAAAGAAATACCCAGTAAATTCAATAATTTTTATTTAGTTTTTCTTCTTTTACGTTATTATATAGCCTGATATTATATTTATGATGTCTTTTGCCTCTTTCTTAGGTTCGAAGAATGCAAGTTGGAGCTTAATTGCCAACTGAAGGGCCATCACAAGAGCCACCACATGGGTCACCATAGGGGCCACCAGAAGAATCACTACAAAAGTCACCACAAGTACCACCAGAAAGGCCAACAGAAGATGTCACTGAAGCTGAAGGGCTACATAGAAGGACAACTACAAGAAGGCCACGTAAAGGAGCAGCTACCCAAAGGCCATCTAGAAGATGCCCAACTAAAGTTTTGGTCGAAGAAGTCCCAGCTGTAGTTGAAGGGCCCAACAAATTACAAGCAAGAAAAAGAGCCAGCAAATCACAAGTTCCTCAAAGTGACGCCCCTATTCAAACAATGACACTTGGGAAAAGGTTAAGAGAATATAACTATTGCCTTTATACAGATGAGCGTATTGGAACAGTCATTCTAAATGTAAGTTTTATTGTCTGCATTTAATTTAATTTATGTTGCAAACTTTTTTTTGACAATTTATTGTCTTTTTGTAGCCTGGGAGAAGTTCAAAGGCTTTTATCTCTCAACGCCCAACTCAAGAATCAACGGTTGCACCAACAAAGAAAAATAAGTAAACATCAGTTGCGCCAACAAGAAAAAAGAGCAAAAACCCAGTTGCAGGTTCATCTGAATCAATTCAGCCTGGGATAGTTGCAACTGTTACTCTTTCTGAATTAATTCAGCCAGGGACATTTGTAGCTCCATCTGAGTCAGTGGATACTGAGAAGGTTGAAGAAGAAGTTGCACGTCCAGTTAGAAAAAGTGCGAGGATTATGAATCAAGTGAAAGACCCATCAAAAAGAGCACGAAAATGGAGTGTTGTGCATATTGATTGATGAGATGGGACGTGATAGGATTTGTGGAGCTTAGGAGTCTGTTTTGTAAACGTTTATAATAACTTGCTATGGATAGTTATCTTTCTTTCTTTTTTCTTTAGTTTGTCATTAATTTTGTGAGACTTAATTTCAATATCAATGGAATGATCTTACTGCTTGTCAAATTCTTTTACTTTTTGTAAAATATGAATTCTGCTTTTACCTGCTACTGTTGGTGTTGGGTTTGTGGTGGAAGTTGAAGTGCTGATGTGGCTGGTGGTGGTGGATGGTGATGCTTAGTGATATTGGGTTTGTTGTTGGGGTTCGGTTGATGGCTCATGCTACATCTAGTTCAAGTGTGCAGTGTGTGCATCTTGCACCAGGTGGTGTTGGTGCAAGCTCTGCTTGCATCAACACCTTCTGCAGCAAACCCAACACCAGCATAGTGACTGTTCGGTGGTGGCCATGTGCTAATGTGGTGGCTAGGGTGTTGGTGTAGCTAGTAATGGTAGCTGGTGATGCTTGGTGGTTATGGGTTTGTGGTGGGGTTTGGGGGCTTATGCTACACTTGGTGCAAGTGTGTAGTGTTGGAGAAAACTTCCTTGTGTGTTTTGAAAATGACAAAACGTTTCTATTAGTCTAGTCTGAAGACTTGCAAACTCTTTAGTCAAAATCTGAAGATCGCCAAACCGCCAAACTCAAGATTCAAAGTCTATCCCCATTTACAGTTTTTAGACCGTCGAATAAGAGTTATCCAAAACTGAGTATCTTGTTAAGGATTTGATTCTATCGATTGAATAAGATCTCTCGGGTGGGGATAACATCTTGGAATTTGTTATTCATTTTGATTTCAATTCGGGTAATTTAGATCCGTTGATCGATGAAGCATACTTGGAAGGTTCTACTTATGGAAACCTAGATCCTTATTGTATGAGCGAGCAAAATTGGTGGGCTATCGTCATATTTTTTAAATAACTTGAAATCTCCCTAATTGATTCTGTCCAATGGGTAGATTCGAAGAACTCCTTTGGTAAGTGCCAACGGGTATGACGGCATGGAGGAGTATATAAGGAAGACATTCCAGTTATTCGAGTGTGTGCGCGATAGAAGAATTCCAAAATCTGAAACTCCTTGTTTTTTGTCAAATTCAATTGTTGAGCGAAAACTTGTATTCAAAAGAACGTTTATATTTCTGTGAGACCTTGAAGAAATGTAGCAGAGTATCTACACCGTGGAATCAAGGAAGAGCTATACTGTAACAACTCTTTTGATTTTTAATGAAATCCAGCCGGTGGGCTGTCAGTGCAGAAGAGTGGACGTAAGCTTGGATCAAGCCGAACCACTATAAACTTTATGTTCTTATTATCTTCCCTAAGCTCTTTACTTTGATCGTATCAATATTTGTTTATTAGAGTCTAATTTCTTTTTCATAATATATTGCTAAAACGGAGTCGGTTCAAAAGTAAAATTATAATCTTTACTCTGCAAAAATTGTTTTCACACCTATTCACCCCCTCTGGGTGCTCGTACTAACTTTCACAATTGGTATCAAAGTTTGCGTACTTATTTAAGTTGAAGTGTTTTTTACTTCAAAGTTAAAGATCCATGACTAGTATGTTGGCTTCAGGTCTGATTGAAGGGCAAAGCAACATCAGACCGCCATATTTTGATGGAAAGGATGACAGCATATGGAAAAACAAAATGAAGGCATTCCTAATATTACAGGATCCTCTAGAATGGGACGTGGTAGACAAAATAATCATTCCTAAAGCTGCAATAGTCTCAGAAAGAGGAAAAGAAGCTATTGAGTCCAATGAAATGACTCAAGAAGAGATAACCAAGAGACAAGCTCTTAATACAAAAACAATTTATTCTTTATATTGCGCATTATCTCCTACTGAATATAACATAATATCTTCTTGTGAAACGGCTAAAGAAGTCTGGGATAGATTGCACATCACCTATGAAAGGACCGATCGAGTGAAAGAAACCAAAATCAATATTCTGCTCGGCCAATATGAAGCATTCAAGATGAAACCAGGATAATCTATTACTAACATGTTTAGTCGTTTTACAAAAATCGTGAATGGTCTTGAGTATCAAGGTCAACTAATCTCTAGACCCATTAATGTCAACAAGTTACTGTGTGGGCTTTCCAAAGATTGAAACCATATAAAGATCTCAATAAGAGAGATACAAAGAATTATGCCACTCTCTGTTGACAAATTGGTTGGCACTCTTCAGTCTTATGAAGTGGAGCAAATCAACGAAGATGAAGATCCCAAAGCTAAGAAATCTATTGTATTAAAATCTAATTATGATTCTGATGTCACAGATTATGAAGATGATATGGACAATGAAGAGTTTGCTCTCATGATAAGAAGGTTCAGAAAACTGAATAAAAATTGAAGAAGATTCAATCCGAAGAAACAAAGTTCTAAAAAGCTACAAACTAAATCAGTTGAGGATGATGAATTCAACAAGGATGTAGTCTGCTTTGAATCCAAGAAAAAAAGACACATCAGACCCAACTGTCCTCTGCTGAAGAGAAAGAAAGGAAAAGCTAAGAAATATCGAAAGGCACTTAAAGCAGAAACTTGGAGTGATACCGAATGTGAGGAAAGTGGTGATGATTATGCCAATATTTGTCTCATGGCATAATCAGACTCAAATTCAAACTCTAAGATAAACTTAGACTTAGATAGTGAAATCGAGGTAAGTAATTTAAAAATTCCTACTTAAGTTTCTAAATATATTGATGGATTGTGTCTTAGTCTCAAAACCTCTCTCAAGAGAATTTCTGAACTTAAAAGGGAAAAATCTGCACTAAAGCAACAGGAAATTGTTTCGAAAGAAAAAGTCAAAAGTTTAGACAAAAGTGTTATTACTTTAAAAGAAAATGCATATAATCTTTCAAAATAAAATACATTCTTGAAAAATGATATCTCAAGCATTTCTAAAAGGTTTTCTATAGGATCTGAGAAATTGGAAAAAATTCTTTCTGCACAAAAACCTTACTTCAACAAATCAGGTTTGGAAATGATTGCTGAAACCATTCCTCTAATTGATTTTCCTAAGGTAAAGAAAAGAATTAAACAAAGACCTACAAAATATTTTTACAAACAATATTTCCAAAAAGTTTTTGTAAAAACTGTAAGCCACAGTGCTCTTAAATGTTCCAAGTGTCACAGCTCAGAACACTTTGAGAAAGAATGTCCTATGGTTTGGAAACATGTGAAGAAGGTTTGAGCAAAGACTGTATATCACACTAACTCCACTAGACCCAAGAAAATATGGGTACCAAAGAAAGCTTGAGTTTCTTTTTTAAATATAGGTCACTATCAAGAAAAATGTTAAATGGTACTTGAATAATGGATGCTCGAGACATATGACAGGAGACTCAAACTGCTTTATAAAGTTTGTGCAAGTTAATGGTGGAAAAGTTTCTTTTGGAGGAAATAGTAAATGAAGAATTGTGAGATTCAGAACTTTAAAGATTGGAAGTCTCACGATCAGTAACGTTTTCTTAGTAGAATGACTCAATTACAACTTGCTGAGTATTAGCCAACTGTGCGACATCGGTTTCAAAATCAACTTTCAAGAAGAAATATGTTCTACCAGTAAAGACTCCTCTCAAACCTTCATGGGGCGAAGACATGGGAATATCTATCTCTTGGATATTAAATCAAAAAAATCCCAATGTCTAATTTCAATTCAAGAGGAAGCAAATTTATGGCACAAAAAGCTTAGGCACATTAACATGAAGCAAATTGCCAAGATCTCTACAAAGAAGCTTGTTCGTGAACTACCCAATCTGACATACCAAAAGTCTGACCTATGTACACCATGCATATTGGGAAAACATGTAAAAAAATTCATTCAAACCAGTAAATTAAGTGTCCATTAATCGTGTACTGCAGCTATTACACATGGATCTCTTTGGACCAATAAAAACTCAGAGCATTTGAGGTAAGAAATACTACCTAGTAATTGTATTCACTTGGGTATATTTCCTAGCAAGTAAGTTTGAAACATTTTCTTATTTTATAAAATTTGCTAAGAGAGTTCAAAATGAGAAAGGGTATGTTATTTCCAATATACAGATAGACCATAGAGGTGAATTTGAAAATCAATACTTTGCTAAATTATGTGATGAATCCGGTTTTCAGCATGTATTCTCCTGTCCTTATACTCCAGAGCATAATGGAGTTATGGAAAGAAAGAATAGATCTTTGCAAGAAATGTCTAGAACTCTTCTAATTGAAAGTAACATTTCTTCTCATTTTTTGGGCTAAAGTAGTTTTTACAGCATGCTATATTATTAATAGAGTCTTCTTAAGGCCTATTCTGGAAAAAACTTCCTATGAGTTGTTCAAATGAAAGAAACTAATAGTTTCCTATTTTCATGTGTTTGGATGCAAATATTTTATATTAAAAAATGCAAATGATCGAATTGGTAAGTTTGAAGAAAAATCAGACGAAGACATCTTCCTTGGATATTCAACCACCAGCAAAGCCTACATAGTATACAACAAAAAGACTCAATTTGTGGAGGAATCAATTAATGTTAAATTTCAAGACTTTATGCAAAATCAATCGATTCAGACTTAACTTGAAGAATCTGAACCTGCTCCAGACTCTACAAAGTCTAAATCTATAAAAGCAGCTCAGACTTCAGAAGACCAGTAATGAATGACCATTGAAGATTCAAATGAAGAAAAAGACCAACAGTCTGACAAATCAACTAGCAACCGGAAGCACAAGTCTAATCATCCTAAAGAACTCATTATCGGTGACATTAATGAGGGAATTCGTACAAGATCCAAAATGCGTGAAGAGTCTAGTGCTGTAGCTCTTATTTCTGAAATAGAACCCAAGAGCTTAGAAGAAGTTTTAACTAATGAAAGCTAGATTGAAGCTATGCAAGAAGAACTCAGACAATTCAATATCAATGATGTCTGGGAATTGACTCCTAAACCGAAAGGTAAATCTATCATTGGAGCTAAATGGGTTTTCAGGAACAAGATGAACGAGAAAGAAAAAGTCGTAAGAAACAAAGCAAGACTCATGGCCAAATGATATACGCAAGAAGAATGGATAGACTATGATGAAACCTACGTACCAATAGCAAGGTTAGAAACAATTAGATTATTACTTGTTTTTGGTTGTTATAAGAATTTCAAGTTATTCCAAATAAACGTCAAAATCGCTTTCCTGAATGGATTTATCCAAGAGGAAGTCTATGTAGAACAACCTCCCAGTTTTGAAGACCCAAGGAAACCAGACTCTGTATTCAAACTAAAAAAATGCGCTATATGATCTAAAGCAAGCACATCGAGCTTGGTATGATAGCCTAATGTTTGTATTTGTGCCAGATTTCAATCAGATCCCAAAAAATCTCATTTAAGTGCTGCAAAATGCATCATCAAATATGTTGCATCTACTTCAAATTTAGGTCTCTAGTATCCTAAAGAATGGGACTTTACTCTTCTTGGATATTCAGACGCAGACCTAGCAGGATGCAGAGTTGATAAGAAGAGCACCTTGGGCACTTGTCAATTGCTTGGGAACAAGACAGTATCTTGGTTTTCGAGGAAGCAAAATACCGTAGCTCTATCTACAACAGAAGCAGAATATATGGCTCTTGAAAGTTGTTGTTCACAAATTATGTGGATAAAGCAACAACTAACAGACTTTAGAATTAAAGATAAGTACACCAAAATCAAATGTGACAACACCAGCACAATCAATCTCACCAAGAATCCAATTCTTCACTCAAGAGCAAAGCATATAGAGATTCGACATTATTTCATTAGAGATCATGTTCGAAATGGAGAAGTCTCGATTCAGTTTATTGACTCAAAGAATCAACTAGCGAACATCTTCACAAAGCCTTTAGAGAAAAGTCAATTTGAACTTATTCGTTCCAGACTCAATATCTTAAAGTCTGAAGAAGTTTAGACTCAAGAATAAAAGTCTAATGATATTCAGACTCAGAAGATGAAGATCAACAACTGTAAGTTATTTCGTTCTTAGAAATTTATCTCTCGGATAAAATCTCGGAAAGGTACGATTATCTATTAATCTGTAATTGATTGATCTTGAAAAGGTACAATCATCTCCCCAGTTTAAGTGATTATTACAATCATTCCTTTTCAAAAAATGGGTTATTTTTTAAAAGACAATTATCCACTTTTCAAAAAAGTAGTTATTTTTTAAAAGGCATTTTCTACTTTTCCTTTTTACTCGTTCCGTACGCCTCTTTTCAACTACTTTATATACTGATTGTCTTCCTCAAAACCCTAAAAGCACAGACCTTCGTTTTCTTACTTTTACTCTCTAGTTTAATCTTCCAAGTTCTCACTTTTTTCACAAATCGAGTTTGGAATCTCTCAAAAACTATGAGAATAGCATCCCAGAGAAAGTCTTCAAGGATTGCGAACATGGGACCATAGCAAATGTGTGAGGGTCTTACACATTTTGACCTCACTGAGGAAGAAAAATCTCAAAGACAAGAGCAGAGCCCACAACATTTCCAACAGCGTCAATCTCCTTAAGCTAGACCTCAAGGCAGTGTTCGTAGATTAGAGGAAGAAATCATTGAAGACGCAAATGCCGTAAGATCTCAAAAGCCCACTTTTATGTGTAAGCTTTACTCTGCTTTAAAAAGGGGAGGGACTCCCTTGAATTATATCGATGAATTTTTGAAAAATAAAGAGTATCGAAATGAAACTTACTTTTTGCGAACAATGGAACGATTGAAGATTGCTCCTGTGGGGTCGGTAGATCGAGCATTTGCGAATATTCCTAGTAATCCACATGTTGGAGGTTTTAGTCAACTTGATGGGAATGATGATGATAAAATGTACACTTAATTCAAGCCTAGAATGGGTGTTGCAGTGAATGTTCGAAGCAAAAGGACAAATATGTTTCGCTCGGATGAACATAGACGACTTTACTCTAAGTTGCTAAAAAGAGGGGTGATCAATCCGATGAGTGTAGACTTTGATTTTCTTGATTCTATGAATGTGAAGCTGAGAGAGAAATTCACTAAAATTCAGCTTGAGCAATTTTGTTCTGAAACTACTGAGGTGTATCAAGAACTTACTGCTTACTTCTATTCTAATATCAGTTTCTTGGATACGAATAGATTTTCATTTAGTATTTAAGACCAGGACTATGTTGTTGACATGGACACATTGGCGGATGTGATTGGAGTGGAGCGAGGGGCTTTCCAATCGATTAGTGTGTCTGTTGGTCGTGTGACAGTAAAGCTTGTTCGGGATGTAATGGCTGAAGGAAGAATTTCATACTTAAGGATGAATGCCTTTAACATTTTGCTTCACAAGATTGTGATCAATTGCCTCAGACCCAAGTCAACCTCGAAGACAAACGTCTCCAATTCAGAAGCAAAGTTGATGTATGCCATCAACACTAGCAAGAAATTCTCTCTACCTCACACAATCATGTTTCACATAGACAAAACGATGGCGAAAGACAGAGGGCAACTTCCTTACTGAGGGCTTGTTACAAAGCTTTTCAAACGATTCAACATTCAGCCACCTGGGATTTTATGTGTTCGATCATGTGATCAAATGGTAGTGGGACTGAAAATGATTTCTAAAATGCATTTGAAAGAGCTGGACAAAGCTTTGGAGCGATTGAAAGAGAA
Source organism: Eucalyptus dawsonii (assembly GCA_016097615.1). Classification (NCBI taxonomy): domain Eukaryota; kingdom Viridiplantae; phylum Streptophyta; class Magnoliopsida; order Myrtales; family Myrtaceae; genus Eucalyptus; species Eucalyptus dawsonii. The sequence continues at coordinate 17,207,617 of CM027872.1, forward strand.
AACCCCTGTCAAGTCACACCAAGGTTCTTCAGTGGCAAAGCGGAAAGGAAAGGAGCCCATGACAGCTCCATCCAAGAAAATAAGAGCACTTGTTCCAGAGGATGAAGAGGATGAGGACGATATTACCATTTTTGCTCTTGCACTGAGAAATCTTCAAAGTGCTATTCCATAGACTAAGGAGAGAGAGGATCAAGACAGAGATGAAGAAGAGGAAAAGAGTGGAGAGAGAGAATCAATGCAAAAAGAAGTAGAGGAAGAAAGAATTGCAGAAGAATAAGGTAGAGGTGAACAGGCAGAAACAAAGCATGAAGCGTACTTCTCAACTCTTGAGGGAATTGAAACAAGGGGAGTTGCTGAAAAAAGAGGTACATCTTCAACTACTGTTACTAATGAAGGTGTTAGTCGCTCACTTGCAGATCCAAAAGACATCTATGCTTCTCAATTTCTAAAGGAAGGTCTTGAGGTTTCATTGCCAAATCTAAGTGATCATACTGGCTTGCCATCATCTGCAAATACTCCTACTGATCATGTAGAAGCCAGTATTCAAACTAAAAATTCAGAAAACCTTCGTAGAATTCTTGATGTTCTTATGGAGATGCGAGGACAGATTTATGCCCTAGGATGCAAAGTTCAGAACTTGCAAAATGCAGGTCAAGCCTCTTCAGTTTTCTTGCATGATCAGGTTAACGCCCTTGCTCTTCAAGTTCAAGCAAATGCCAAGGGTGATGTGGCTCAACTGAAAGAGGATTTGAAAAAGCTGGAAGGGATTGTCCAGTTAATGGGAGATTTCTAGCTCATTTGTGTTCCTAGGCAACTACGATTCTATTATCTTTTTATCTCTACCTTTTTTAATGCTGACAAAAAGGGGGGGAGATTGTGCAGATTTGAAACTTGACTTTTGTTTGGTTTACTTTTTGAATGACTTTTGTTTGGCTATTTGGCTGTGACTGGATTTGGTTTGGTTTGTTTGTTTGATCGTTTGGTTATTTTAAGCACTATTAGTATTTCATGGAAAAGATAGTTATTTATTTACAGGACTAACTTTTTCTTGTGGATGCAGATTCAATGTTGTCTTTACTAAGTCAATTATCTTTGTGAAATATCCATATTTGCTTTCGTACTATTTTGCAGGTCATAAATATCCAAATTTGCAGGAAAGTTTTGTCACCATCAAAAATGGGGAGATTGTTGGAGAAAACTTCCTTGTGTGTTTTGAAGATGAGAAAACGTTTCCATCAGTCTAATCTGAAGACTTGTAGACTCTTTAGTCAAAGTCTGAAGATCGCCAAGCCGCGAGACTCAAGATTCAAAGTCTATCCCCATTGACAGTTTCTAGACCGTCGAAGAAGACTTATCCAAAATTGAGTATCTTGTTAAGGATTTGATTCTATCGATTGAAGAAGATCTCTCGGCTGGAGATAGCATCTTGGAATTTGTTATTCGTTTTGATTTCAATTCGGGTAATTTAGATCCGTTGATTGACGAAGCATACTTGGAAGGTTTTACTTATGGAAACCTAGATTCTGATTGTATGGGCGAGCATGATTGGTGGGCTATCGTATTCCTTAAATAACTCAAAATCTCCATAATTGATTCTTTCCAACAAGTAGATTGGAAGAACTCATTTAGTAAGTGCCAACGGATATGAAGGCATAGAGGAGTATATAAGGAAGACGTTCCAGTTATTCGAGTGTGTATGCGATAGAAGAATTCCAAAGTCCGAAGGTCCTTGTTATTTGTCAAATTCAATTGTTGAGCAAAAACTTGTATTTGAAAGAGCATTTATATTTCTGTGAGACCTTGAGGAAGTGTAGTAGAGTATCTACACTGTAGAATCAAGGAAGACTTATACTATAACAACTCTTTTGATTCTTAGTGAAATCCAATCGGTGGACTGTCAATGCGGAAGAGTGATGTATGCTTGGATCAAACTGAACCACTATAAACTTTGTGTTCTTATTCTCTTCCTTAAGCTCTTTACTTTGATCATATCAATATTTGTTTGTTAGAGTCTAATTTCTTTTTCATAAACTATTGCTAAAATGGAGTCAGTTCAAAAGTAAAATTATAATCTTTACTCTACAAAAATTGTTTTCGCACCTATTCACCCCCTCTAGGTGCTCGTACTAGCTTTCACATGTAGTGTGCACATCTTACACCAGGTATACTGGTGCAAGCTAGTGCAAGGCTTAGCTTATACCAATACCTTGTGCAGCAACACCACCAGCATGGTGGTAGCTGGAGTACCTAATGTGGCTAGTGGTGATGGCTGGTGGCACAGTCGGTGGTGGTGGTTAACGCAATTTTTAGAGAAAACTTACAAAAAAATTGGCACTTAAGTGTCCCACTTTTCAAAAAAAAAAATGGCACTTAATGTGGCATCCCAAAATTCTTAACGACCTCTAGCTATATTAAATTCTATGAATAGGTGATGGAAGTACCATCAAATTATGGCCATTTAATCCATAATTTGTAATAAGATTTATGGCCAAGCTTTTAATGGATAATTATTTGGTAGGAACGAAAATCCTATCATTGGCCATGTGTTTTATAAATTGGGATTTATGGATTTGTGACTATAAGTTTAATGGCCTTATTATTTATGCAATTAGGTATTTATTTAAATGATGATTAAGATATATTATGAAAATAAAATAAAATAAACTTGGGCCATTTAAGTTTGGGCCTTAGGCCCAAGTGAGATGGGCCTAAAGTGGGCCATAAGCCCGGCCCATTGTCGCATGGAGGGGGGAGGAGGAGCCGCATGGCTTCCTCCAAGTGTCTTAAACCAAGGAGACACTTGTCTCCTTCTTAGGGACAAGTGTCCCACATGCAAAGAGGGGGTGCATGCAAATATATAAGCATCCAAAAAGAGAGAGAGAGAGAGAGAGGGAGAGAGAGAGAGAGAGAGAGTGGCTGGTGGAGGATTCGGCCAAAGGGAGAGAGGAGGTTGCGAGAGAGAGTGTGAGGCCAAGAGAGGAGGAGCTCGCCCGTCGCCGCCCGCACGCCGTTCGTCCGTCGCTGGTGTGACGCTGTTCGTGTGGTCTAGAGGCAAGTTGGGGGTCCTTTGCTGCTCTTGCATGTGTGTTTGTTGCATGTATGGTTGATATAGTGTCGAGTTTGGGTGATTTGGTGAGGAAAACCGAAGTACGGATGGATTGTTCTTGGGTGGTATGGCTGTTTTCGCTTGAACAGTTTGAGTCAGAATGTTGTGTAAGCTTTAATGCATGTTTAGAGTCCGATTTTGGATTCTATTTCTTCACAAAAGTTGTAGCTAACATCTTAAAATACAACATACTAAAATTTTGTGGAAAATGATGGATATTTGAGGGGTCAAACTCTCATCTTACGGATATGTCAGATCTGGAACGTTTTCGCATGAACCGCCTGAGTCAGAATGTTGTGTGAGCTTGCATGCATGTTTGGAGTCCGATTTTGGCTTCTATTTCTTCATAAAAGTTGTATTTAACATCTTGAACTACAACATACTAAAATTTAGTGGAAAATGATGGATATCTAAGGGGTTAAACTCTCATTCTACGGAGACCTCAGATCTGGAACGATTTCACTGACATCTTGATGAATTTGTGGTTGCATGTTGATTTGTGCTAATAATATCTCTTCGATCTCTCCATGAAAGTTTTAGGGTACATCTTAAAATACAACATACTCAAATTTGAAGTGAAATGAACAAGTATAGCCTAGTAAGTCGACTAGATCTTGAAGACGGTGATTCTGGAGACGTATTATAGGACACCCCGAGACTTCATGGACCTAAATGACGACTATACTCTAGATATTTGACTTAGATCTCTTCATGAAACTTGTAGAGAACATCTTTATGTATAACATATTCAAATTTCAGAGGAAAAGAAAGAGAATAGGTAGGTTAAAACTCAATATTTCGGAGAAGCTTGCACTGGACGATGCGGTAACGGATCCAGAAGCTTCGTGAGACTTTATAAAATAATCTAAAAATAATCGGGCTTGGAAGTCTTCATGAAAGTTGTAGGAAAATGTCTTGGCTATCACTCGGTAAAATTTAGTAATTTTTGGAGGTCGTATGATATTTTAATCGAATTTCTTCGGAAACTGTGCTTTCTGGTTTCATCCGAAAATTTCATGCTGTTTTGTGTAAATTATGGATTTGTGTGGATTTCTCATTGGCCGTGTATTTTGCATGAAATCATTATCCTATTTCCTTATTTATTACTTGCCTTAATCTTATGATTTTTGAGATTATATAAATAATTAAATTTAATGAGGTCTGGATGTATGCATTAAGATGCATGTGTGAATTCAAATGCTGAACATGATTGTTGATTTGCCAATACATCATATGCCATGCTAAATTAAGACCGAAATTAGTGAACATGAATAATGTTAAATGAGGAGATTGTTGTGGTGGATGATGATGCCCGGTGGCCTAGTGGCGTAATTCCGGAGATTCCCCGGGAGTGTCGGGATGCCTGGTGGTATACGGTACGTAATTCCAGGAGAGGCCTGGTGATATGTCGGTACATAATTCCGGAAGCCTTGTCGGAGGTCTTTGCCCGAAAGGAATACCTCGCGATGCCAAGATTGGGGTGCGGGATGCCCGACCAAGGAGTGTAAATGCCGGAAGCCCTGTCGGAGGTTTCTGCCTGAAGGGAATGCCTCGTGATGCCAGTTGGGATGCGAGATGCCCGGAATGTGGGGGGCTGGAAGCCCGGTTGCCTGGGAGGCTGAATGCCGGAAGCCTCGGAGGTCTTTGCCCGAGGGGATGATGAAATTGATGATTTGAGGAATGGGTGATGTGGTGATAAAAATTGAAAGCTAAAAGTGGAAATTGAACCCATGGCATGATATGCATGATGATGATGATGATATGTGATATGGAATAATGATGATCACCCATGGCATGATATGCATGATGATATGCATGATGATGAAGATGATGATGATGATGATGATATATGATATGGCATAATGATATGCATGATGATATGCATGATGATGATATGTGATATGGAATAATGATGATCACCCATGGCATGATATGCATGATGATATGCATGATGATGAAGATGATGATGATGATGATGATGATGATGATGATATATGATATGGCATAATGATATGCATGATGATATGCATGATGATGATATGTGATATGGAATAATGATGATCACCCATGGCATGATATGCATGATGATATGCATGACGATGATGATGATGATGATGATGATGATATATGATATAGCATAATGATATGCATGACGATGATGATGATGATATATGATATGGCATAATGATATGCATGATGATATGCATGACGATGATGATGATGATGATATATGATATGGCATGATGACATGTGTGATGTGATGATGTCTTGATGATGAGGACATGTATATGATATGATGATGCATGATAGTATGCGCATGGCTTCAAGGTAAGTAACGCATGCAATGCATGTATGATTTGCATGATACATTGAGTTGTTATTGGATTATTTTACCTGCTGAGTGGTTGTACTCACCCCTCTTGGGGACCAACATTTCAGATTAGTAGATGGATTGAGTGATTGGATATGACCACGAGGGGGAGGATAGCAAAGGAGGGAACTTTTGGACACCAACACTGATCGATGGACTTTAAGTATTCGACTGTTGGAGAAGATGTCGGTCATCCTTTGAAGTGTAGTCAAGTATAGAAGACTACGGCATTTTGATGTGCCGACTAAATATGTCCATCTGCTCTATGTAAATAAATGTGTTCGGTTTTAATTTATATAAGATGTTTAGTAGGTGTGCATCGTTTTCTAAATATAGGGAAGGGAGCTTGTTGGATGTGCTTCCGTATATGAATTGCGCAAGGGACCTATCAAAAAAAAAAAAATGTAAACCCCCAAGTTGTATGGACCCGCTGCAATTGAAACGTATCAGAGTGACATGTTAATAAGGGAAGTGAAAGGTAAGCGAACTGTGGCGACCCTAACAGATCGGGGGCCGTCGAGGGGTGCCAAACTTAAGTGTTCACTTTTAATTACGAGTGACACTTAAATGATCACTTCAATAATAACTTGATACTTAAGTGATCATTTTTTCATCGCGACTAGCACTTAGGTAATTACCAAATACAATTTATGGCACTCGTGCTTGTCTTATGTATATGCTTATTTGTAGCAAAATAGAGAATGTGATGATAATTTAACTTATGGTAACTCCATTCAATTCTAATATTTACTATTGATTTATGTTTATATTTGGTTCTAGTAAAAAAGCCACCACAACACATTGACCCAATACACATCTATCATTATTGGTTTATATTCAAGAACAAGAAAAACACAGTACAAGCAGCATCTAATTCACTCATTCCCTTTCCTTAACATCCTTACAAACACAAGAAGTAACCCACAATACATATGACAACACAAACAACAACAAAGCCACAATGATCTTGTGGAACAACACAAACTTCTTCTCATCTTTCAAAAATGAATAAAGCCTACATTTAATCTAAAACAATTACATTTCTCCATTCATTTTTAATTATGGCAGTCGGAGAAACTTTTTATCATCTTCAAGTGCTTTACATTTCATCATAAAGTATAATATCAACAAAACAACACCATAATAAACGCTTGATAACACTTCCGTTCAATTTTCATCATTCAAACTTCATTCTTGGAAAGTTTAGCTAAAGACGCTTAAGCTTGCATTGAGTTAACATCATCCAAGTCATCCACGAACATAGATGGAGATTGATGTCTTTTATCAAGTAGATCTAATATCACCTATATGGCTTGGTGAGAGAATTTCGCATTAGCCCATTTGAAATATTTCCACTTCGACCCTTCTTTATATTTGGTGCATCCATAAAATCTTTTCCTAGGATTCATTCGAGTCCACGATGTTCTTCTTGAACTCGGTAATCCATAAAAACAGAAACTCTGACCTTCTCCTTCACTTCGATGAGAGGAATTTGAGGCACTGTTGCAAGTCCTGCTCTCAATTTCTAATATTCGCAGATAGAATTTTGGGCAAATCAAAATTAGGGTTCGCGACTAGGATTTGAGCACTTCAATAGGGATTTTAGCCGATTTAGGGTTTTAGTTTAGGGGCAATTTGGGCGACGACATTGTTTTGGCATATTTAGAGCTTATATTTTGGCTAACTATGGAAACGACGTCGTTTTGGGTGAGTTAGAGCTGAATTAGCTCTCCGGCGAGCCACCTAGGCGAGAAAAAATAATAAAATATTGCCACATAGGATTTCCGGCAAGATCCACCGGAGGTGGCACTTAAGTATCCTACTTTTCAAAAAAAGTGACATTTAAGTGTCAATTTCCTAACTTTTGGCACTTAAGTGTTCACTCGTGCCAAGTTTTGGCAATTGCGTTGTACTTCTTCCAAAGAGAATATATAGCCTATGTAAGAAACGAACAGAAAATATCAAAAGATGATAGATTAAAGCATCATTTTTTAATTGATACAGACGGTCTTATATTTGTATGATAATGTGCGGTTTTTGCATCTTGATAAATAGCAATTTTCACCCTTTCCAATTCTGATTCTAATTAGACAGTTCTCATGAAGTTGTTTCTGTCAACTCAGTCATGGAGTGTTATAGCCATTTAGGGTATGGAAGCGGCACTTGTCATAGTCACCTCTCGAGACTATGTATGTACCATTATAATAAAGAGATCATAACAAGCATGCATTGATTGATTATCCAAACATGGGTCATAAGAATTCGAGTTCATAAATCCATTAATTCATTTTAGTAGCTAAAAATAATAATTTATTGTGTGGATTAGGTGCATAGAGAGCAGAGACAATTTTGTTTTCGTTATTACTAGCCCGAGGTTATTCTGAAAAACAAAAACTCAAATTCATAAGTGATAATCGTGGGCAAGATTGGACAACATGCTAGGAATTGAGAAGCCACTGGTCCCCCCCCCCCCAAATCACTTAATTTATTCGATGTGTCCACCGTTCGAAACGGCAACAAGGTATTCAAAGCCCGATTAACGCTCGATAGTGAAGCGTGGTCCATATTATAAATGTGTGGAATATCGGAAAGGTATGTGTACCTGAATATGTATTATTCAACATTTCGTAGGTGACCAATGATTTGTCCCATTTTGTATGAAAAAACAGGATCACATCTTGTGGGAAAAATATCAAACAATCCTAAACTTATTGTATCAGTAACAATCCAGTCCTAAACTTTTCAATTTAACTAATTTAATCCTAAATATTTTCACATTAGTATCAGTTTAGTCCATACAGCAAATTCAAGTTGAAAATCACCAATGTAGATTGGTCATTCTGCAATGCTCAGCTGGCATTGACTTGGATTTTTTAAATTAAATTTTAATAATTTTGCTAAATTTTTATAATTTTTGTTCTTTTCTTTTCTTTTTCCGTTTTTTCTTTCTTTCTTTTTTTTTTCTTCATTTCGACTAGCAACAGTTGTGATCCTCACAAAATTTGGCCAAGGGCCACCTCACCTAGAGCTGGCAAGGCCACGAAGGACTTGGGCAAGAGCCTTAGCAGCCCCTATGATCATAGGCATAGGTGTGAAGGGCATTGCCCAAGGCTGTCTCACTTGCAATTGCCGCGGGTTGGCTAACCCTCGCCTAGGGTCGCCAGCCAAAATGAACGAAGAAAAAGAAAGAAAAAATTATAAGAAATTATAAAATTATTTTAAAAAAACCGAGACTATTAAAATATAATTAGAAAATGTTCATGTCCATGCCACATAAAACAACTGGGGCTACATCGGTGATTTTCGGTTTAAATTAACCAAATGGACTAAATTGATACTATTATGAAAAATTTATGACCAAATTAGTCTAATTGAAAGATTTAAGATTAAATTGACATCAATTCAATATGTTTGGTTTTTTTTTTTCCTTTTCCAGACATCTTGCTTTTACCAAAATGGACTGATCGACTTACAATAGGGAAGAAGAGCTTCAAATTCAAATCCAAGAATTGGTTGGAATATATACAAATTAAGTGATAATATGATTGGACTGTTGTATCATATAAATTGTGCAACTGGTTATTTAGGCCTACTCACATTCCGTAAATCTCAATGATCGTAATTGCACTCGGTCATTGTCTTCAGATCTCGCTAAGTGTATACTGGAAATTGGGCGTGAAATTTTCATAAATGTCCACCTTTAGTCCCGGAACTAGCTTCTTATTTTTTTTTCTTGCCGGCACTACTTCCACTCCTGGATTACACCCATTTATAGTTTTAAAAAAAAATTACCATCAATTTTCAATAGCAATTTCAAGTGATGGCCCCACTCATTCTTTTTCTATGTAGAATTTAGTTATCATAATTAAGAATTTCATTCTTTTTAGTATACTAAGGAAAAAGTGCATTCTTAGATATTCCTATAAGTTTTACATGTTTCGTGTAATATTAGATCGCCAACAGCAAGGGATAAGGACATTCTTTCATATAGGACAAAAAAAAATTGAAAAGTCTCTTGTTCATAATTGATCATATAACAATTTATTTATTCTTATCCATCTGATCTCAAAAGTTCACTTTCTTGATAAACTTATTATTTTCTAATTTCGTTAGTCAATATATACCAAGTCTCTTTATTACTATATCAATGAATTTATCTTTTTTCCTTCTTATATTGGTGAGATACTTTTACACAGAGTGTGTAAGAAGTTAAAGGAATATCTAGGAATTTACTAAGCATTACATACCATGAGACATCTTGATATTTTTTTATAAACAATTTGTGGATGATATTGATTTTTGTCAATCTAAATAATGATATTTCATTGGCATTTAAAAAGAAAAAATCTTATTTTATCTATATTTTGATTTAATTAAGTTTTCTTCTAAAGTTTCGTGTTGGAGAATATCCTGTGATTTTACTCTGGAAATGTTCAAAGAAGTTTTTTTCTTTATTATGTGATCATCCCATTATATGTATATGTATATAAAATAAAATCGACAAGAAAGGCTTTGATGGTGATATACACAACAAAAGTGAAAATATATAAACAAGTAAATGTGTTAAGATTGTCTATTTTAAAATTTTCCATACTTTACTTGACAATTTATCCATAAATTTGCTCAACAACACAAAAAAGAACTAGGCTTCTTAAAAATTTATGTTTTCGATGAAATGAACTTTTATGGAATTAATATCCAATAATAAATTAATAAAAAAAACACGATGTTTTTAATAAACATGCAAAATCCATAGTAAGCAAAAACTAAACATGTGAAATTCTTAATTATGGTAAATAAATGTTACGTGGATATAGACAAACTTAAAAATAAGTAAAAATAAGGACAGTAAATAAATTTGGGACTGCCTCTTTAAATTGCGATTAAATTATTGAGGACAGTTTTGTCCTTTTGGTAAAAACTTGGTGGATTTACGAAGATGGAAATAGTGCCGACTCCTATACTTTTTAACTTGTCTAATTTATTCCTCGAACTTGCATAACCATTGTTATTAATCAAGTCCCTCCGACTCTAAATCTAGTTTATTGGAGCTCAACTATCTATCGAAGTATCGATACCAAGAAGGCGTCTAATATTGAAAACTCGAGTGCAATACTTATGTCGAGACATCTAATAGCACCAGGTTCTGTGGGCATAAGTAAATTCGGACCCAGCAGATGTACAATCCCAATTAATAGGCTTTGGAGTCAAACACTTGCTTAGAGAAGGTATGCAAATTAAAAGATTCGATTACGCAAATGAATTGAAATAGTCTAATGGAAATAATATAATGCACAATCTCATGAACTAAAAGGAAGACTTTTCACCATGAAAAAACTTATCTAAAACAACGAAGGCGTGTCGACGAGACATTTTAACATTCTTCAATTGAGTGGATCCTAGCAGGGTAGGAGTATTATAACATATCGCTCTCAAGGGACTAAGTAGCATCTTTTATGCACAAGTGTTATGAGTGTTTGAAAAATTGATATTCGCAAGTTAAGCAAAATCACTTTTGTTATGAAATATTTGAATAATTACTTTTTAAAGAAGTTATTGGTGAAACTGCACTGTGTCCACCGAAATTGTATATGTTGAAATTTTAATAAGGAATCACGTTAGAGATAAAATAGAATTATTAACTTAGGGGTTTATCCATGGGTATAACAATTGTAAATCAGTATTTGCAAATATTTTCTGGGTCGCATTTTTTCCACTCCTCATTTAGCTTTGACCCTCTCTTTATAGTGTATTGACTATATTACCCCTCATTTTTCCATATTGTACCCGCAAAGAGTCAAAATTCAGGGCTATTTGAGATTTTTTTATATTTGTTTCTTCTTCTTCTTTTTCACTTTCCTATTTCATCTCGGTGATTTTGTTAATTAGGGACCTTGGATCTCATGATGTCACCATCTCTGGCGATGGTTCCTTCACAAGAGTGTCAAGGTCTTTATCATCCTAGGTGACCAGTTATAGATGCATCAAAGTTATCCTCTTCACATTCAGATCTTTGCTCACGTTGTCTGTGGGCTCGAGCACCTGGATCATCCTATTCCAATTCTCAAAAATCCACAAGAATTAAAGTATCTTCATAGAGAATTACATCTCAGGGAAGATTGTGCCGGCATAGGGGTGGTCCTATGAGACATGCCGAGGGTTTGTGAGGAGCAATGGTGAGGTAGAAAGGAAGCTCGTGAGGCTCTGTGAGATCACCAATTGTTAATGTGCACGGAGGTGTTAGAAGGAGGAAGATGAAGAAGCGCAGACAATACGCTTCAACATAAGAGAGAACAAGAAGAAGGAAAGTTGAAGAAAAAGAATAAACAAATTCAAAAAAGGACCCCATATTTGAGGCTATGTGGGGTGCAACATTCAAAGGAAGAAAAAGTGATGGGTAATATGGTTAATACACTGTAAAATGGAGAGTTTAAGACGTATGAAGGCAATGGGGAGTACACAGAAAATAACAGGACGAACCAATACAGGAACTAAACAAATAGCCCAAGCAAACAATAGTCAAGACAACTATGACCTAGCAAAGTCAGCAACAACCCCCGGCCATCGAGCTCGCCAAGATCACGATGCCCCCAAGCTTTGATGAGCATGGAGGAGGAGATTCGGAGATGAGGCGCGCTTTGCATAGAGCGGTCGATGACAGTTCGACGGCAACGGTCACCTCAGCAATAGACGATCTTCGTGGGGGTGCCTGCTCCTTGCGTGAAGAAGATGAAGTGGAACGGGACAGCGAGGATGAACGAACAGGGCTTGAAATTTTCCCTTCCTCTTCCGTAGAAGAAGGAAATAGATGAATAAAAAGTAAGAAAATTCAGAAAAACAGCATTGCTTCGGGTAAAGTTGTTTATACTAAGGGTGTGTTTAGGAAAGCTAGTTTTTTTAGGCCAAATAAAGTGTGTTTGGCAAATTTGTATTGAACCTCATTTTCCAAATGCAAGCCTTCTAAAGTAGCTAAGAGGATACCTTGAGCCATTGCCTTCGGGCATGCTGAGCTACTGCTCATCTTCTTCTTCTCCGTTGAAGAGGATCGGCATAACTACGTGTGGTTGCCGGCAAAGGGCAAGTAGTCGCCAGCGAAGGGCAAGCAGTCGGGTGACCTTGGCGACTGTCATGGCAATCCAAATCTGTCGCGTAACCTCCGTGAAGGGCTACCTAAGGTCGCGCAACTAGACAGCCCTTGCCAAGGTCGCTAAACTTCCAACAACCCAGATCTGGGTCATGGCAAGGTCGCGTGATCTTTGGCGACATAGTGCAATCTCACCGCGACCCAAATTTGGGTCACCGGAGGTCATGCGACCTCGCCAGGCGCGACTCAAATTTGGGTTGCTAGGTCAGTCGCGCAATCCACCTCTGGTGACCCAAGCCACCTAGGTTTAGGTCACGGAAGGTTACACAAAGGTTGCAGCTGCTTGGTCACCCCCTCATCAAAGGTCACTCAAACCCAAGCGGCCCTCGCCAGTGGTCCTCAAGGGCTACGTGAGGTCTTGCAACCTCATAGGTCAGCTGCCAGCGACAGATTTCGATCACCTGTGGCCATCTGCCCTTGCCGACGAACTTTTTTATTTTTCTTTTGATGAATTTTTTTAATCACAAAAGCCTTTTCTAAATATAATCCCTCCAAGCGTTATTTTATTTAAAGGTACTTCATAATAGATTTTTAAATTACAATTTAACAAACACAATTTACTTTTTGAAAAATTCATTTAACTTAAAGTCCTTTGTATTTTTTCAAAGGTTTTCCTCAAAAAGTCTAACCAAACGTAGCCTAAGTACTTGGTCATAAAAGGTAAGGTCAGTAAAAGGTAAGGTAGTCGAGAGTGACTGCATAATCATGTCAAAAACCTTAGGCTAAACATGGCTGAGAACAAGAAGTTTTGATTTCATTTTTACTTAGAATTTTAGGACTAGATTAATTCGATTAATAAATTCAAAACAAAATAAATCTATATAATAGATTTACAACCGAATTTACAATGTTTCTCACAATAAACACAACCGTTCAACATGCGCTTAACCTCCGACCAGCCCACTTAGAATCTCATCTGCATTAGAATCTGAAGAATGTCACCATAATTTGGAAGCGACGTATTGGGGCAAGAGCAAGTTTCTGCTCGATGCTCACTTGGCTTGTTGCTCCCTAATCGATGCTCAACACTCACCCCATTCGACACTCGTCGCTTGCCTCTCTTAACTAACCTCGCTTGTCATTGAACCCATAGGATCAATCTAGTTCTCGCTTGCCTTTTCAGGGAGTACAAAAAATGAAACCAAATATTATCAGTTGGTTTTGAGTTGACCCTAGAATCGGACCAAACCCATTAGGTTGGTCCAGTCATCGATTGCCTTTTTAGATAGTACAAAAAATGAAATAAATAAATAAATTATCAGTAGGTCGCGGGTTAACCCTGGAACCGGACCAAACCCACTAGGTCGGTCGGGTCCTTAGTTCCAAGCTCAATAAGATCGGTCCTTGGTCCTAAGAATTGAGGATCAGCACTATGTAGATTGGTCCTAGGGTTATGGGGTGGGTTGGCCCAACCCGGACCATGCTTACCCCTAATTTTGTCTCAAAATAACTCTTGTGCTCGCTATAGTTTGGCAAAATAAAAACTAAACAATCATGACTTGTGGGTGATGTGTATCTCATATGCCCTAACACCATCTCATTTCTGGCTCATTTATATTTGATCATTCATTTCGTATTTTTATGGTCTAGTGTCTTTATATAATGATTGATTTATTTCTACATTTTTTATCTTTATATTTTTTTCTCTAAATGTGCTTCTTTTTTTCTTTTTTCTTTTTTCTTTTTTCATCTTAGGCTGAGTAATGCATACCAATTGAAAATGAAATTTAGAATTATTGATCAGCAAACAATTTTTTCTTATGTGTTCTTGTCTTTTTACAAGAATATAAACACACATATATACACCGATGTAAGTCACCCTAGAATCTCCTACAAATTAGGAGATCTCCTACAAATCAAAAGATACGTATATACAAAGACCTTCAATAAATAAATAAACTCTCCTATTGAAGCCCTAATTGACAGCTCACGTTAACAAGAATAAGGCATGAAATCAACCCCAACCTAATTCAAACCTAGGAATTTTGAGCCAATCCAGTTCGGGCATTAACAAGTAGATCGATCTAATTTAGTTCATAGAATTTTCGCTCACCTTGAATAGAATCTTAAACAAACAAAGCTTTTAATCACCTTAAAGGCAACTCTTTTTCATTAAAAACAAAACTAGTTTGTTAGAAAAAAAAATGAAGCCCGTGAACTTACCTTGTAACCACTTGATAGGTGAAACTAAAAAGAAAATTTTAGTAACTCAATTGGATTGGCTTGAAGGTTAGTTGCGAGGAGATTTAAAGGAAAATTTGAATTTAAAGTTAGTAGAGACTAGTTGTAACTTTGCTTTATTTTTGCGAGATATTGGAAGGCCAAACATAGGCCTGTTTGGTTCAAAGATTTGGAACGCTCATTTGGCTCTAAAGTCTCTACCAAAACGCAAAGTTTGTTTGGTTCTTTTTTTGATGACTTTTAGGCGAATCGATTCCAATCTCATGGCTTGGCTAAGGGCCTAACGCATTTCTTGAGGTCTTTTGGCAAGTTGCATCTTCGGAACGCAACTTCCGTATTATTCATCTCTCCGGTGGAGAAGCGTCAATCGATCGCCTCGAATAAAAATAAATATAAAAATAAATATATTTATATAAAAATAAATATGTTTATATTTTTATATAAAAATTTATATTTTATATTATATATATATAAACATATCAATTTTTTATATTTTATGTTTATATATATTTTATATAGATATAAATATATCCATTTTTTATATAAATATATTTTATGTTTATATTTTTTTTATATTTTTTATATAAAAATATGTTTATATAAAAAACATAAACATATTTTTTATTCAGGTGGTTTGGCCGCCGAATTCAGCGGTCCGATATAAATATATAAACATATATTTTATGTTTATTTTTTATATAAAAAATATAAACATATATTTTATGTTTATTTTTTATATAAAAAATATAAACATATCTATTTTTTTATATTTTATGTTTAATAAATATATAGTTATAAAAAATATAATATATATTTATATATTTTCTATATATTTATATAGATATAAACATATCCATTTTTTATATAAATATATTTTATGTTTAATAAATAAATATATATTTATAAATATAAACATATCTATTTTTTTCTCCGATTGCTTTTATATAAATATATATTTATATAAACATATCAATTTTTTTATATTTTTTATGTTTAATAAATATATTTATGTTTATATTTTTTATATAAAAATATGTTTATATAAAAATGTAAACATATTTTTGCTTTTTTAATTTAATAAAAGTTAATTACAAATGTAAATTTTACCAAACGGCATTTTGGCCAAAGTTAATTCTCAATGCAAATTTTACCAAACGACATTTGCATTTCGGAAAACCCCATTTACCCAAAGGTATTTGCATTTCGCAAACGCATTCCCCAAAAGTTCTAACCAAAACATATATAGATTTGATTGTGTGAAGGTGGTGATGCCTCGGCCAAGAGGAGCAAATGGGGATGATTTTTTTTTTTTTTTTTACGAAGATTGTCTCAGACTGTTTATTTTGGATCCGACAGTTCGCATATTTGCTCACTAATTACATAAAAACCTTGGGCAAGCAAGAAGAATGTTTCAAACGATTATGAAGCCACACAAAAATTCAGTAGCTTGTCCAGCTCTGAAAGGACAAAACGCATGGACCGACAACAGTTCCAAGAAAAATCTTCACCTACCAATTTCACAAGCCAACCTCAACCGTGATCTGCAGAGAAGCAATGTCAGGCGAGGGTGAGCTTGGCGAGGTTTGAGCGGACCTGGGATGGGAGGAGCGTGGGGAGGCATTGGACAGCTAGCTCGTGGATGCCGCAACGTTGATGTCACCAGTGATGTCTGTCTTGTATTAATGAGTCAAATACACATGATGTAATTGATTAATCAAAATTGAGATATATACATACGTGAAATCAAGCATAAAATGGTGATTAGTGAGGATAATACTCCACGTCATCACTGCCACGTAATATATTCATCAAAGTCTAGGTCGTGTATGCGTGGCAGAAGAGTAGATCGTATCAAACATAGGTTACACACGAAAGTAAACCAAATTGACTCGCTCACTCATTTTCACTCATTTCCATTGAGTACAAATAACCCTTTATCTTAGGGTGCATTGATGAGCCCACCATGACGGCCCATCCAGATCTTAGTCTCCGGGCCTGTGCAAGAGAGGCGAGATGTGGGCTATAAGCAGGCAATTAAACCCACGTATATGAAGGATCACTCCACGATCCCGTAGCATTGAAAGTTTAGGGACAATGTTTCGAAGAAACTGAATTGTTAAGAAAATATTTTTCTGAAAATATTTTTTATACTGTTTAAAATATTTAATCAAAAAAATGTTTTTATTATCAACGATAATTTATGTCTAAACGATAATTTATGTCTAACTTATTTTATGGACAATGAAAATATTTTTCGTTTATTTATTTTAGTAAACAATACAAGCGATTATTTTAAAAATATATATTTTTCAAATTATTTATTGTCTATGAACAATTAAGGAAAAGAGCGTAGTGACTACTTTGAAAAAGGAGAATAAAAGATGAACACAAAGAAATAGAAAAAGAAGATGCAAAAGAAAAAAATTATTTGTTAGATGCAAAAAAAAAAAAATATTTGTTCTTATACAGAAAATATAAAATGACGCGAAGGCCTATGTCATCATTTGATCTATCATGTAAACCATCTTAGCAAAAATCAAATGACTTAATATTCTACTTAATGGAAGCAAGACATTGATTGCGATTCAAAAAGCCGAGATACTCGATTAATGATAAAAAAAAAAAAAAATTAGACATTTGATCACAAAATGGATAAAAGTTCAGTGCTTGTAGAGTTGATATCATGAAAAACTCAAACTTAATAAGCATGTGATAAATTTGCCTTAAATCAATCTTTTAATTACTAAAAATCCCAAACAAATATAACAATAACAAATTTTTTATCATAAGTGTATCAATTTGAGATTTGTCGAGATTATAAAATTAATTTGAAGTAAATTTATCATAAATAAACTAATTTGAAAATTTTCATAGTATTAACACGTAATGATAACGTCATTACTCTCATATTTTCTGTGCTTTATCTTTGATCTGCCCAAGATTGCGCTTAATTCCCTAAGGAGGGACCCCTCCAATTCTTACCAACTCTCCAACACTCTCAGCCGTTCATTTGGGATTGGACAGTTCGCATACTTCTTCACTGATTACACAAAAACCTTGGGCAAAGCAAGAAGAACGTTTCAAACAGTTATGATGCCCCGACAAAGCCATCGGTGGCTTGTCCAGCTCCGAAAAAGACAAAACACATCGACCGACAGATCCCAGAAAATCTTCCCCAACCAATTTTTCACAGGCGAGCCTCAACCGTGATCTGCACGGGAGCAATGTCGGGCGCGTCCTGCAAGGCCACCAGGTCTCGATCGTCGCCTCCCAAGTAGGCCCTCAAGAACGCCACCGCCGCCCCTCCCACGAACCTCCTCATGGGCTCCCTCGAGCTCCCGTTCTCGCACATGCAGTACGAGACCACCCCTCTTATCCCCTTGGTGTCGTCATCCAGCATGTCCATGTGGCCGTAGTCTTTCGCGACGAAGTGCCAGGCAGGCGACCGGCACTCCTCGAAGAACGCCGCGTGGTTCAGCCCTTTCGGCGCGCACGCCGGGAAGACCTTGTACTTCTTGTCCTCGCCCAGCCCCGACCCGACGACCATCACGGGCATATTCAGGTCGAAGGACTGTGCGACTTTGGTGAGGACGGGTGGTTTGGTCTGGAATTTACAGCAGCACGAGGCCGCGCCGTCGACGGGATCGATGCCGAGCAAGGCCGAGAAGGACAGGGCGAGCGGGGTCGACGATTTGCCGAGGGCGAGGGCGAAGGCGCCTTTGCCTCCGCGGCTGTGGCCGGCGAGGACGAGCTTGGCAAGGTTCGCGCTGACCTGGGAGGGGAGGACGGCGGCGAGGCCTTGGGACAGCCAGTTCGTGGTTGCCGCTGCAGCATTGATATCATCGGTGCTGTCACTCGCGGCACACGTGTAAAGCTGTTGAAGATGAGAAACTTGTTTTGATGAGTCAAAAACAATAGGGTTTTTCAGATTATGCATTTTTTGGTGTTTATCTTGTTATGGAGATATATTATGCGAACGACACACCACATGACGGTAACACGTAATATAACCGATTAATCAAAATTGACATGCATACACACATAATGTGGAGTATGATGAAATTCATAACACACAAATAATCATATTATTGGTCGGGTTATACACAAACGTCATCACTGTCGATTCCATATACAAATTACTTTCTCTGATTCTAGGTTTGGGTCATGTGTATGTGGCAAATAAGTGGATTGTCTCAAGCATAAGTTATATGTGAATGTAGATTAAATTGACCCACTAACTCATATGTGCTCACTTCCATTAAATAAATAACATGCTTTTCAAACCTTACTCAATTTAGACCTAATCTAACCCTACCCACTATGCTTTTACAGCACCACTTTGGTGCCGTGAAAATTTTAGAAAGCTCTAACAGAGAAATATTTCAAAAAACTTAGCATATTAATAAATTAAATCTAAAAATTCATCTATATAGTATTAATTAAAATAGTCCAGAAAATTAAAATAAGAGCAAGAAGTTTATCAAGAAAAAGCTAGAAAGATATATGTAAGATTAAAATATGCTAAAATTCAAATTCACGACAACCGTTAAACGGTGATTGCTAGATGCTCCTTCCCTTTTTAGTTATTTGTCCAAGATGATGACAGGGTGTTTCATCGGTCTCTTGCTATCTCGGACAAAGTCGACGCAATAGTCACTCTCCATAGAGACGACGAACATCACCAATGTAGTTTGCACTCCATAAGATAAGATTTTTAATCTTAGACCCAAGTTCCCCCTAATTTATACTTTTGAACTTATAATTTTCAAATGTACTTTTATTTAATTTCATCTCAAGCTTAGTAGCATGGACCAACCGAAAATGAAATTCAGAATCAGGCTGAAACCAACCCCGACCTAATTCCAACCCAGATATTCCAAGCCAATCCGGTTTTGGTATTTCAACTTTCTGAGCTCTTTTTTTTTTTTTTGGCACCCTTATGGTCTAAGGTAGACTCCTCTTTCTCTATAAATAATCATAATAATTTGAAATTTTCACCTGTTGCTCATGTGAACTGGACCACTTCTACCACTGGACAAGATACTTCCAAGAAAGGACGAGCTTTGTCCAGGCTTTAATCATTTTGTACCACGTACTATTCAGGTGGGGCGGGCCTCAGTGCCGTGTTGAGGCCCCACCAATCCATGTGATCAGCTTTGATCACAGCCACAAACAAAGCTTTCTTTCTCTCTTTTTAATTTTGAAAATATAGACATTTTTATGTGTATTTAAATTGTTTTGAGATACGAACAATAAGTTAATTGCTTGGCATGAATATTGATTTTCATGAGTATCAGATAGTTATTTACTTTTTGGTGATTGATTTATGAATATACTTGAGAACTAAGCACATGATATGGTATTATAATAAATAAATGTGCATTATATCATATCACAATTGGTATTATGATTGATATAATGAATTATATAAAAATGTTAGCATTGTCTAGTAGTTATAGAAATTAAGACATTCGTTATATCATGATTAATACAATCTTTAATCATGAAAGTTTAATGGTAGACAACTACCATTGTGTTAATATTTTGATAAATAATGAGGTATTACCATAATTTGACACATCACTTAGTAGATCAATTTTGTAAACTAATTTTAGTAAGTCTAGTATTTTCCATCTTTTGCTGGTATGTGACAATCTTAATTGTCAACATATTCATCTTATTTGGTTGGATGAACAGTGGAATGGATAGAATATATTATATGAGGATGCAGATATACTCACAATATTATGTCAGATGACATAGAAAAGATATAGGATTTTTTTGATAACCATGTCGGAAAACTAAAACCTCATGCACAATATATTATTGATTGCATTTGACAACTTCTAATTACACGTAATGTAATTAATTATTTTATGTAAAAAAATCATTTAATCTGCTATGTAAGGAAGGATTTAAAGGAAGGATTTACTTAGTTAAGTCACAAAATGTTCAATGGGACAATAACACTGTTAAAACCTTTTAATTTTAGAGAGAGAGAGAGAGAGAGAGAGAGAGAGAGAGAGAGAGAATCTACCTGAGGAGCAACCATGATATAGCCATGAGAAGAAACATGTTGGATGAGCTGCGAGTAGAAGGAAGTTTCCATCATATAACCATGGAGAAGCACCATAACAGGGAATTCTCCAGCAACTTCAGCCGGAGATCCGATCAGAAGAGGCTTTGGAGGCGGATTCGCGAGACTGGAAGACGATGTGTCTACCGTTATAAGCACAGTCTTGTACTTTCCAGACAAACATACGTCGGTAGTCGTTGTTGAAGCGGCCATGGCTGAAATCCACGGTAATAGCTTCTATAATTCCTCTGTAAATTTGTAGTGATAAGTTTCGCCAAAGATGGATGTATTTATAACTAGTCAATCCTGAGGACAGACTCAAAAGGATTTTGTGGACATAAAATGGCCTCTTTTAAACATGACTTAAATGAAACACGTGAGGCTTGAAACGCAGACAAATTAAAACCATCACCATGGGACCATTTATCCACCTAACCGGCCATATCAGGCGGAAGAGAGAATTTTAATGTCGATGAAATAAATTTGGAAATTCTTGCCAAAAAGAAATAAATTTGGAACTTGTAAACTAATTGATTAAGTTGCCAATATATAATTCACTTACTTTGATTTATGACATAGCAATGCAGGCCGGATGACAGACTTCATGATTTGGTCCGGAGAAAAGGACTATGGCTGAAGTTGGGCAATAATGGAAATTCAAAAGTTAAGTTGATACTAAATGATAACTAGATTAAGGGGGAACAGACCTAACACTAAACTTACACTTGAGAGGGAGATGGTTGAGATACACATGAGAGTTATGTTGAAAAAGTCCCACATCAAATAATTGGTTAGACGTGAAGCGGTTAATGTATATTTAGTTGGTTCATAACTTGTTAGTTTAAGCTTTTTAATGAAAGTGGGTTCACAGGTCTGGACTTGAGCTCCCGATCTCTCCTAGACAGTAGCACTTCTGCTACTTTGGTAATGCAGGCTTGAGTGCCTCGGTGCCCCTAGTGAGCACACTAAAGTGAGAGCAGAGATGAGAGACATAAGACAGATATTTAGTGGGGGAGAGCGGGAGGAGGACCGGTGGAGGTTGACGTTGGCACATGGCGAGAGGAGCTGGGATAGACAGTGAGAGGAGTAAAGATCAGCGCGACAACGAGCCGGCGGCGGCTTCGTCCTAATAGAGAAGCTCTTAACATGGAGGTGGTAGCTGGCACAGCATGGAAGGTGTGCTGGTAGAGATTCATTGAGAGTTCGAGCATTTTGAGATGCGTGAGTGCTAGGGCTTCTTAGGCTTTCCAAAAAAGGCATTTCAATTATTTTAGTTGGGGCGAGGTATGTAATCTGTAGCAGAAGAAATAGAGATAAGTTTTGTCTCATGTGATTTCCACACATCAAATAGTTTTAGACATGCTCTAAAATTTAAATGGTCCAAATTAATTCTTACTACAATTTCATTTATTGATGATAGAGGAAAATACACATTTAACATATATCAATCAATTTAATGATTTTTATCAACCTTGTAATTTAATGATTTTTATCAACCTTGTCTCTTCTTCTTTTATTTTTAATTCAAACAAGTTTCACATGTTCATTACTTTGTTTTTTACGAAAGTCATCTAAGATTCAAGTATTTAATAAATTTAAAGATCAGGATTCTAATTTACCCAAATATAAATAAAATACATTATTTTCAATTTCTCTCTAAAGTTCAATGGCTAACAACTCGTTCTAATAGACGATTCTTTAGTTCAAGTTTTTTAAGGGGATTTTTTTTTTTTTTGGTTAAAGATATGAACTCTTTACGATTATAATTTATATTTCAAATAATAGTTACTAAAAATACCAACAAGGTTCGACTACTTACAAAAAATCCTTTACAGAAATCAGCTTAAGCACATTAGTAACTAGAAGAGAGAAAAATGAAGCCTATGTAAGAAACAAACTGGAAAAAATCAAAAGATGATGGACTAAAGCATCAATTTTTAATTGATACGGATGGTCTTGTATTTGTATGATAATGTGCGGTTTTTGCATCTTTATAAATAGCAATTTTCACCCTTTCCAATTCTAATTCCAATTAGACAGTTCTCGTGAGGTTATCTCTGTCAACTCAGTAAGGCATGGAGTGTTATAGCCATATAGGGCATGTAAACAGCATTTGTCATAGGCAAAAACTTGGGTATGCTTTTTACAAATCCCCTTTGATAAAGTCACCTCTCGAAACTATGTCTGTATCGTGACAATGAGCAGATCATAACGAGCATGCATTGATTGATTGTCCAAACACAGGCCATAAGAATTCGATTTCATATATCCATTGGTTCAATTTAGTAGCTAAGAAAACACCTTTGTTGTGTTGATTAGGTGCATAGAGTAGAGACAATTTTATTTTCTCTATCACTAGCCTGAGTTTATGCTAAAAAACAAAAACTCAAATTCATGGCATAAATGGTACGATGGGCTAGATTGGAGCACATTTTAGGAATTGAGAATCTGCTGGTCCCCGAATGACTTAATTTTTTCAATGTGTCCACCATTTGAAACGGCCACGTGATATTTAAAGCCCGATTAGCAGTCGACAGTGAAAGGTGGTACATATCATAAATGCGAGAATATAGGAAAGGTGAGTGTACCCGAATACCTATAACTCAACATTTTTGAGATGGCCAATGATTTTGTCCCTTTTTGTATGAAAAAACGGGGCCACATCTTGCGGGAAAAGTATCAAAAATTCTAAATTTATTATATCAATGTTAATTTAGTTCTAAATTTTTCAATTTGATCAATTTAATCGTAAACATTTTTATATAAGTACCAATTTAGTCCATTCAATCAATTTAATCGTAAACATTTTTATATAAGTACCAATTTAGTCCATTCAATCAATTTAGATCGAAAATCACTAATGTGGACGATAGCCATTCTATATCATTTTTGGCATTAACACAAGTATTTCTAAAATATATTTTAATTATTTGGTGAACTTTTTATAATTTTTCATTCTTTTTTTTTTTTTTTTTTCTTTCCTTCTTTTTTCCTTCATTTTGAGCCAATGAGGGCCACAATCCTCACCAAATTTGGGCATGGATAATTTTGTTGTCTTTATCACTAGCCCTAATTATCAAATTATTAAAAAATTCAAAAAATTATTAAAATATTATTATTCATGTCAACATCAGCCATGCGTTGGCCATGCCATGTTAGATAGCCAACGTCCATATTTATGATTTTCGATCTAAATTAGTCGGATAGAGTGATATACTAAATTAATATCAAGGTAAAAAGGTTTAAGACCAAAGTAGTTCAATTGTAAGGTTTATGATTGAATTGATATCACTAATGTGGTTCGGATCCTGGATGAGCAATTTTCCGTTAAGGCGATCAAAGAAAGGTTTGGGTCCTAGACAAATCATGGTTTGTTTTAACAGGCGACCGAAGAATGGTTCGAGCCCTGGAAAAGTAACATCCTCATATCACCAGGTAAGATGATGTCTTGATACTTGCCAAACTCGGAGTTCACACCTTATCTCACTCACTCCCAGTAAGTAACTACAGGTTTCTTCTTATCTGTCTTAGTATATGTAATGTTATATTGCTCTTTTTGCATAGGATAATAGGTCCTAAATAAAATATAATCTGCTACGCATGTATGCATAAAATTTAGGCGTCAGTTTGTCTTTGAATGCAACATCTGCAAGCTCACCTTCAAAGAAAGGCAGTTGTTGACGCCTTAATTTTATTTAGGTCTATTTTATTTTATTTATTTATTTTTTATTGGATAATAAATAAAAAAATAACACAAAAAATCACCGGCCGCGGTGGCTCCACTAGATAAGACTCTGCTAATCCTCAACAAAGAGGTGAAGAGTTCAAAACTTAAGGGAGGCGCTAGCTGTATTAAGTGTGACTCGGGGGTGGTGAGTCCTCCTGCTTAAGTGTCGCTTGGGGGTTTACGGCGCGGCTGTCGGCTGCAAGCCGGTTCCTCCAATAAAAAAAAAAAAAAAACACAAAAAAACAAAAATAAAACAAAAAAACAACCCATTTTTCTCCCTCTCTTCCCCCTCCGCGTGGGCCCCTATGGCCCATTTTCCTCCTCCTCCAGCCCGGCCCTCTTCGGTCTTCTTCCTCCTTCGTCCGCTCTGCAACACACGTACAAAGGGCGCGACGCCGAATGAACGGACAAACGGTTACGCGCGTGGGGGGGGGGGGGGGTAGTTAGCGGATAGGTGGCAAATGGGACGTCGGTTCAACCGTAGGGGTCCGGTCGACAAGCCAAAGACCGGCAGCCAAGCCTCTCCGTCGACCGGACCTCCTCGCCTATAAATAGCGAAGCACTTCCATCGTTGAAGGACACGAGCCAGCAAGCTCAGAGGGGTTCCCGAGAGACTTCGGGGAGCTCAAAGAGCGAGCAAGGTGGAAATCGGGTTCCGAGCTCAAACCGACCTCCCTCTGAGAGACTTCGGGGGAGGCCGGCGGCAAGCGAACTTGAGGGGGAGAGATCCGGAGTGGAAGAAGCCGAGGCCGTAGAAGGTCGAAGCCGGAGAGAGGAGATTCCGAAGGGCCAGATCTAGGAAGCCGAAGACTCGCCTTAGCTGACGCTACTACTACTCTGCCACTATTCCAACGCCGTTGCCACGATCGATCCATGCAAGCCACACTAGATTTGGAGGTTGAGGGCCTGTTGTTGCTGCCTCATCCCGATCGCCGCTACCTTCTGTTACCGCCGCAATGCCACACTCTTGCCGCTAGCAGGTAATGACAACTGCCGCCTTCACACCTCACCATTGCACCAGATCTCGCCCCAAGCTAGGTCACTGCCATCCCCAAAAACCCAACAGTCACCCGTCGTCTTTGCCGCCATTGTTTCTGAGGACCGAGCAGCCGCCCGTCGTCGTCGCTGGAACCCTAGCTGCCATCCGTCATCGAGTCATCACTCGGTGACATTCCAACCACCCCCCCCGACGCCGCGGATCGCCAGATCTCGAGGGTTCTAGAGCCAGGTCGGCGAGGGAAGAAGACAGGTTCATCAAATGGGTTGGATTCGGGTAGGGTTTCGCGAATTTGGGGCGGCCGAAAGTCAGGTCGCAAGTCTGGTCGGATCCGGGTAGGGTTCGCCGGGGAGTCAGGTCACGGAGTGGGTCGTTGGGTCGGGCTGGGCATATCCAAGCGCTCGGCCACAACACCGTTTCATCCACACAAAAAAAAGGAGAAAAATCCGAGTCGAGCCCGCAACGCGGGCCCATCCGTGTTCAAGTCGCTGACTCGGGTCGAATCCAGCTCGCAGACCCGACCCAAGTTGTTTTTTAAAATTATTTTGATTTCAAATAATATTCTAATAAATAAAAACTAAATCATTTATTTTCAAAAAATCGAGAAAAATCAAAAATAATTTATTTTCCAAAAATATTGAAAATTATTAAAAAAATATTTTATTTCCGAAAAATCAAAAAAATTAAAAATATTCCATATTTTCCAATAAATGCCAAAAAATCCAAAAAATCCAAAAATTCATGAAAAATGCCAAAAAATCCAAAAAAGGCCAAAAATTCATGAAAAATCCAAAAAAATTCAGAAAAAGCCAAAAAGACTTGTATTTTTTTTCCAAAAATACCAAAAAATCCCAACATATCCCTTTTATGTCCCAAAAAAATTAGAAAAAGACTCGAAACATGCTTTTCCTACAAAAAATGCATGGAAAATCTCTCAAACATCCAAAAAAACCTCAAGGCTTAAACAAGATTA
This sequence comes from Eucalyptus dawsonii, assembly GCA_016097615.1. Taxonomy (NCBI): domain Eukaryota; kingdom Viridiplantae; phylum Streptophyta; class Magnoliopsida; order Myrtales; family Myrtaceae; genus Eucalyptus; species Eucalyptus dawsonii. The sequence continues at coordinate 17,234,192 of CM027872.1, forward strand.
GGTACCGAAAGGGCATTAGTGATTAACTAGTGTAATCAAGTTCCTGATCCTAATTTCTCTGGTTGCGTAGGAGTAAGTATTTCTCCTGATACTTCACTTGGGTTTCTAATCAACCCACCCCAAATCGATTAGTGGCAACTCTATTTCAAAAATTGGCTTACAGGTTAAAAACTTAGACTATTAAAGTCGTGAATTTGTGGACTTGGGAGAGTCCGGGCATAATAAATTCAGTCGAGCCATTAGCCTTCTTAGGCGCTCGTACCCGATTGCGGGTGCAAAAAAAAAAAGAGGTCGCGATAGTCCTTGTCTTAGATTCTCCAAGTACTATATGCATCACATTTTGTCTCAAGATAACTCTTGGGCTCACTATAGTTTGGCAAAATAGAAACTAAACAATCGTGACTCGTGCATGATGCGTATCTCATATGCCCTAGCACCATCCCATTTCCGACTCATTTATATTTGATCATTCATTTCGTATTTTTATGGTCTGGTGTCTTTATTAACGATTGATTTATTTCTACATTTTTAATCTTTAATTTTATTTTTTCTAAATGTGCTCTCTTTTTCTTTCTTTTTTCTCTTTTTCATCTCAAGCTGAGTAATGCGGACCAATCGAAAATGAAATTTAGAATAAGGCACATAATCAACCCCGACCTAATTCAAACCTAGAAATTTTGAGCCAATCCGGTTTGGGCATTAACAAGTAGATCAATTAGATCATAGAATTTTCGCTTACCTTGAGTAGAATCTTAAAAAAACAAAGCTTTTAATCACCTTAAAGTCAACTCTTTTTCATTAAAAAAAAAAAAATGAAGCCCGTGAACTTACCTTGTAATCACTTGACCGGTGAAACTAAAAAGAAAATTCTAGTAACTCAATTGGATTGGCTTGAAGGTTAGTTGTGAGGAGATTTGAAGGAAAAATTGAATTTAAAGTTAGTAGAGACTAGTTGTAACTTTGCTTTATTTTTGCGAGATATTGAAAGGCCAAACATATATAGATTTGATTGTGTGAAGGTGGTGATGCCTCGGACAAGAGGAGCAAATGGGGATGATGTTTTTTTCGAAAATTGTCTCGAACTGTTTATTTTGGATCTGACAGTTCGCATATTTGCTCACTAATTACATAGAAACCTTGGGCAAGCAAGAAGAATGTTTCAAACAATTATGAAGCCACACAAAGATTCAGTAGTTTGTCCAGCTCTGAAACGACAAAATGCATGGACCGACAGCGGTTCCAAGAAAAATCTTCACCAACCAATTTCGCAAGCCAACCTCAACCGTGATCTGCAGAGGAGCAATGTCAAGCGAGGATGAGCTTGGCGAGGTTTGAGCGGACCTGGGACGAGAGGAGCGTTAGGAGGCATTGCACAGCTAGTTCGTGGATGCCGCGACGTTGACGTCACCAATGGTGTCTATTTTGTATTGACGAGTCAAATACATGTGATGTTACTGATTAATCAAAATTGAGACATATACATACATGAAATCGAGTATGATAAGATTTATAACACACATAAAAATGGTGACCGGTGGAGATAATACTCCACGTCATCACTACCATGTAATATATTCATTAAAGTCTAGGTCATGTATACATGGCAGACGAGTAGATCGTATCAAGCATAAGTTATACATGAAACCAAAAAAAAAAGTAAACCAAATTGAATTGCTCACTCATTTTCACTCATTTCCATTGAGTACAAATATGCTATTCACACCCAACCCAATTCATGCCTAGTCCAACCCAACCTACTCAAATAAACCTTATCTTAGTCTCTGGGCTCGTGCAAGAGAGGCGAGACGTGGGCTATAAGCAGGCAGTTAATCCCACGTCTATGAAGGATCACTCCATGATCCCATAGCACTGAAAATTTAGGGACAATGTTTCGAGAAAATAAATTGTTAGGAAAATATTTTTCTGAAAATATTGTTTATATCATTTAAAATGTTTAATCAAAAAATATTTTTATTGTCGATGATGATTTATGTCTAATTTATTTCGTGGACGATGAAAATATTTTTCCGTTCATTTATTTTGATAAACAATATAAGCGATGATTTATAAATAAATGATTACACAAAAACCTTGGGCAAGCAAGCAAGGACATTTCAAACAGTTATGATGCCCCCACAAAGCGTTCGGTAGCTTGTCCAGCTCCAAAAAATATAAAACACATCAACCGACAGTTCCCAGAAAATCTTCACCCGACCAATTTTTCACAGGCGAGCCTCAACCGTGATCTGCACGGGAGCAATTTCGGGCGTGTCCTGCAAGGCCATGAGATCTCGATCGTCACCTCCCAAGTAGGCCCTCAAGAATGCCACCGCCGCCCTCCCACGAACCTCCTCATGGGCTCCCTCGAGCTCCCGCTCTCGCACGCGCACGTGAGCACCACTCCTCTCCCATTGGTGACGTCATCCACCATGTCCATGTGGCCGTAGTCTTTCGCGACGAAGTGCCAAGCAGGCGACCGGCACTTCTCGTAAAACTTCACGTGGTTCAGCCCCTTCGGCGCGCACGCCGGGAGGACCTTGTACTTCTTGTCCTCTCCCAGGCCCGACCCGATGACCATCACGGGCATGTTCAGGTCGAAGGACTGTGGGCCTTCGGTGAGGACGGGTGGTTTGGTCTGGAATTTACAGCAGCACAAGGCCAAGCCGTCGACGGGATCGATGCCGAGCAAGGCCGAGAAGGACAGGGTGAGCGGCGTCCATGATTTGCCGAGGGCGAGGGCAAAGGCGTCTTTGCCTCCGCGGCTGTGGCCAGCGAGGACGAGCTTGGCGAGGTTCGCGCTGACCTGGGGCGGGAGGGCGGCGGCGAGGCCTTGGGACAGCCAGTTCGTGGTCTCGGCTGCAGCGTTGATATCATCGGTGCTGTCACACCCGGCACACTTGTAAAGCTGTTGAAGACGAGAAACTTGTTTTGATGAGTCAAAAACATTAGGGTTTTTCAGATTATGCATCTTTTGATGTTTATCTTGTTATGGAGATATATTATGTGAAGGACACACCACGTGACAGTGACATGTAATATAACCGATTAATCAAAATTGACATGCATACGCACATCATGCCGAGTATGATGAAATTCATAGCACACAAATAATCATATCATTGATCGGGTTATACACAATGTCTTCACTGTCGATTCCATATACAAATTACTTTCTCTGATTCTAAGTTTGGGTCATGTGCATGTGGCAAATAAGTGGATTGCCTCAAGCATAAGTTATATGTGAATGCATATCAAATTGACCCGCTAACTCATATGCGCTCATTTCCATTAAATAAATAACATGCATTTCAAACCTTACCCAATTCAGACCTAATCTAAACCTACCCACTATGCTTTTACAGCACCACCTTGGTGTCGTGAAAATTTTAGAAAGCTATAACAAAGAAATATTTCAAAAAACTTAGCATATTAATAAATTAAATCTAAAAATTCATCTATTTAGTATTAATTAAAATCGTCCCAAAAATTAAAATAAGAGCAAGAAGTTTATCAAGAAAAAGCAAGAAAGATATATATATATATAATATGAGAGAGAAAATATGCTAAAATTCAAATTCACGGCAACCGTTAAACGGTGATTGCTAGATGCTCCCTCCCTTTCTATTTGTTTGTCCAAGATGACGACGGGGCATTTCATCGGTCTCTTGCTATCTCGGACAAAGTCGATGCAATAGTCACTCTCCATAGGGACGACGAACATCACCAACGTAGTTTGCACTCCATAAGATAAGATTTTTAATCTTAGACCCAAGTTCCCCCTAATTTATACTTTTGAACTTCTAATTTTCAAATGTACTTTTTCTTAATTTCGTCTCAAGCTTAGTAACATGGACCAACCGAAAATGAAATTCAGAATCAGGCTGAAATCAACCCCGACCTAATTCCAACTCAGATATTCCAAGCCAATCCGGTTTTGGTATTTCAACTTTCTGAGCTTTTTTTTTTTTTTTTGGCACCCTTATGGTCTAAGGTATACTCCTTTTTCTCTATAAATAATCATAATAATTTGAAGTTTTCACCTATTACTCATTTGAACTGGACCACTTCTACCACTGAACAAGATACTTCCAAGAAAGGACGAGCTTTGTCCAGGCTTTAATCATTTCGTACCTCGTACTATGCAGGCGGGGCGGGCCCCAGTGCCGTGTTGAGGCCCCACCAATCCATGTGATCAGCTTTGATCACAGCCACCCATAAAGCTTTCTTTCTCTCTTTTTAATTTTGAAAATATATAGACCTTTTTATGTGTATTTAAATTGTTTTGAGATACTAACAATAAGTTAATTGCTTGGAATGAATATTGATTTTCATGAGTATCAGATAATTATTTACTTTTTGGTGATTGATTTATGAATATACTTGAGAGCTGAGCACATGATATGGTATTATAATAAATAAATGTGCATTATATCATATCACAATTGGTATTATGATTGACATAATGAATTATATAAAAATGTTAGCATTGTCTAGTATTTATAGAAATTAAGACATTCGTTATATTATGATTAATAAAATCTTTAATCATGAAATTTTAATGGTAGATAACTACCATTATGTTAATATTTTAATAAATAATGAGGTATTAGCATAATTTGACACATCACTTAGTAGATCAATTTTGTAAACTAATTTTAGTAAGTCTAGTATTTTCCATATTTCGCTGGTATGCGACAATCTTATTTGTCAACATATTCATCTTATTTAGTTGGATGAATAGTGGAATGAATAGAATATATTGTATGAGGATGCAGATATACTTGCAATATTATGTCAGATGACATAGAAAAGATATAGGATTTGTTTGACAACCATGTCGGAAAACTAAAACCTCATGCACATTATATTATTGATTGCATTTGACAACTTCTAATCACACGTAATGTAATTATTTATTTTATGTAAAAAATCATTTAATCCACTATGTAAGGAAGGATTTAAAGGAAGGATTTACTTGGTTAAGTCACAAAATGTTCGATGGGACAATAACATTGTTAAAACCTTTAATTTTAGAGAGAGAGAGAGATAATCTACCTGAGGAGCAACCATGATATAGCCATGAGAAGAAACATGTTGGATGAGCTGAGAGTAGAAGGAAGTTTCCATCATAAAACCATGGAGAAGCACCATAACAGGGAATTCTCCGGCAACTTCAGCCGGAGATCCGATCAGAAGAGGCTTTGGAGGTGGATTCGCGAGACTGGAAGACGATGTGTCTACTGTTATAAGCACAGTCTTGTACTTTCCAGACAAAAACACGTCGGTAGTCGTTGTTGAAGCGGCCATAGCTGAAATCTACGGTAATAGCTTCTATAATTCCTGTGTGAATTTGTAGTGATAAGTTTCGCTATATGATGCATGTATTTATAAATAGTGAATCCTGAGGACAGACTCAAAAGGATTTTGTGGACATAAAATGGCCTCTTTTAAACATGACTTAAATGAAACACGTGAGGCTTGAAACGGAGAAAAATTAATGCCATCGCTATGGGACCATCCATCCACCTAACTAATTGAAATAATTTTGGAACTTGTCGCGACCTAATTTTTTCGGGTTCACCACCTAAAACTAGGTTAATGGACTACTAAGCTTTTAAACTTAGCCGCGCCTCCTGCCCATACCAATCCACAAAGCGACTTAAAGTTCAAACATTTAACATGCAAGATGTTATTAATTAGGAGTCGCCACTAATCGGTTTATGGTAGGTCGATTAGACACCTAAGTAAAATAAAGGAGATTTATTTTACTCTGAACAAAGAGAGAGGCCAATTTTACGGGACTTTAATTCACTAATTTTCTAATGCCTTTCTCACCATTTCTTCTTAATTTTTAAAAATGTTTTTGCAAAAGGTGATTTATTTTAACCTAAGTTACTATCATCACGCAAAATGTGGTGACCACAGTCTTCATCCATTATTTAAAATATTCAAGTAAATAAATTGCATCACATAAAGCAAGCACTCATTTTTTGGATTTTCTTAAAAAATTAGAATTTTTTTATAAAAATACATTTTAACACTAAATGACTTAATTTTATTAATATACAAATTCTAATTAAATGGGCCTATTATGCAAACTAATTAACATGCACCTCATGACCTAATTTTTACTAATTAACAAATTCTGATTAAATGATTATATTATGCAAACTAGTTAACATGCATCTAGTATTTTTTGCATTTTTTTTATTGAAATTCAGAATTTATGAAAACCCTAATTAATCTATCTAAAAATAATATTCTAATCTATTTTTGGGATTAATTTGACTTAAACCCTATTCTGTCTTAGAAGTCTATTTTTTTTATTTTTTAAAAAAAAAGATGATGAAAATGTGCCAATTATATTTAAAACTCTAAGAAGGTTATTTAAGTCTAATTCTAACTTATTTCTTTTAAAATATCTAGAAATGCAGTCCTAAGATATTATCAAAAAATGAAATCCTAGAAATATAATCCTAAAAATTTGATTAATTAAACCTACGTATCTATTATGTTAAACCTTAATGTCCTATATGCTCATGCAAAAAAAAATTTTGAATATTTTGATTTTCTGATTTTTTTTTTAGTTTTTTTTAAGTTGAATAATTGTTAAATTATGGTTAAATCTAACAATTAATATAATCGCTAAATAAAGGATCAAAATAATTGAAAAAATAACGTATGTTGTCTCACAGGTTAAATTAACAATTATTTTAACCCTAATTATCACAACAACTCAAAATAATCAAATAATCTAGTCGAAGTCTTACGGACCAAATTAAATAATTATTATTATTTAACAATTAAAATTTCACCAAGAAACCCAAAATTAATGTAATTAAAAGAATGATCCGATGTCTCTCGGATCAAACTAATTATTACAAAAAATCTAGGATAAAGCCTTAAGGATAATGTCTAAACAATGCAAATAATTAACATACAATACTACAATTCAAACAATTAAACTAAAAGAATGCTATCAAATAAACATAAAAATAAAGACAGTAAAATAAACTAAACTACAAAAAGGTAAAAGTAAATAAAAAAACTACCTAAAGAGGGTAAACCCTGTTCAAAAAAAAAAAAAAAAAGAGGGTAAACCAACGTCAACGAGGAAGTGGTTCGCGGGCAGAGGCGATGCGGGAAGCACGGCGTCGGCGAGGTCAGGAATGGCGAGTAAGGTCCTGGTGGCCAGAGCAAGGGCTGTTCGCTGGTGGCCAGAGCGAGGGCTGTTCGTCGGAGGTTCGGCGAGATTCGACGGTAACTGCACCTACAGCAAAACAGAGAAGGCAGCAGATGGCTCTGTTCGGGCGTGCAGCAGTGAGCAGAACAGCAAACTCAACAGCAAGGGGGTCACTCGGGCGTGCAGAACAGCCCGCTCAGGCGGAGGACTCGGGGCTGGCGCCTTGGAGCGGGCGAGAGCGTCGGGCAGAGGCGTCGGAGGAGGAGCGGTCGCGGATCGGCACGGCGGAGCAGGGGCTGCTGGCGGTGTTGCGGGCGAGCAGTGGAGGTGGCGTCGTCTTCGTGGCCTCTAGGTGGAAGCAGCGACGCAAGCTCGCTGGCGGGGGAGGGTTCTGGCGACAGGCCGAACGACGGGCGGAGGCTCGGTGGCGCGGGGGCAACGGCGGCGCGGAGTGGCGGTGCGGGAGCGCGGCGACCAGTCGGGGCAGCACTGGTGTCGGCGAGCGGATCGGCGAAGTGGCGGTGGCGGAGGCGCAAGGCGGAGTCTGGTGCGGCGGCCGGTGCAGCTCTGTGGATGGCGCGAACGAGCGAAGGTCGTGGAGAAGAAGATGAACAGTTGCTGTGTCTTGTTTTCTTTTTTTTTTTTTTTATAACTTTTTCTCTCCTGACACTCTCTCTCACCTGTCTCTCTCACTTTTCTCTTTCCTGTGTACTTTCTGCAGGAAGCTTTTACTTTTCTCCTCTTTTCCACTGTTTCTCCTCCACGGACGACTTCCTCTCCTCTTTCAGTTTTTTCTATTCTTTCTTTTGACGAAAGAGGAAGAGAAACCCGAAAACTCTCTTCTCCTTTTGTGAAAATTTTTAAACCTCAAAACTCGAGAGCAGCCCCCCGAAAGGTGAAGAAGAACCCCTCTATTTATAAAGCGAAAATCCAAGTTTGTTTCGCCGGTAGAGATTTTTGCTCAACCTCTCGCCAGTGGCGATTTTTGCTCAACTTCTCCAACAAAGAAATGGCTCCAAAATTCGGTTGTTGAACTATTTTAAATTCAAAATTTTCTTTTCAAAATTTTTCCATAATCTTTTATTTTCTAAAAATTGAATCTAAATTAGGTGTCAACAGAACTTGTAACTAATTGATTAAGTTGCCGATATATAATTCACTTACTTTGATTTATGACATAGCAGTGCAGGCCCAACAACAGACTTCATGATTTGGTCCAGAGAAAAGGACTAGGGCTGAAGTTGGGCAACGATGGAAATTCAAAAGTTAAGTTGATGCCGAACGATACCTAGATCAAGAGGGAACAGACCTAACACTAAATTTATACATGAAGGTGAGTTCATAGGCCTGGACTTGAGCTCCCGATCTCTCCTAGACAGTAGCACTTCTGCTACTTAGGTAATGCAGGCTTGAGTGCCTCGGTGCCCCTAGTGAGCACGCTAAAGTGAGAGCAGAGATGAGAGAGAAACATAAGACAGAGATTTAGTGGAGGAGAGAGGGAGGAGGACCAATGGAGGTTGACGGTGGCACATGGCGAGAGAAGCTGGGATAGACAGTGAGAGGAGTAAAGATCAGCGCGACAACGAGCCGGCGGCGGCTTCGTCCTAGTAGAGAAGCTCTTAACATGGAGGTGGTGGCTGGCACAGCATGGAAGGTGTGCTGGTAGAGAGATTCATTGAGAGTTCGAGCATTTTGAGATGTGTGAGTGCTAGGGCTTCTTAGGCTTTCAAAAAAAGGCAATTCAATTATTTTATTTGGGGCGAGGTATGTCATTTGTAGTAGAAGAAATAGAGATAAGTTTTGGCTCATGTGATTTCCACACATCAAATAGTTTTAGACACGCTCTAAAATTTAAATGGTCCAAATTCGTTCTTACTACAATTTCATTTGTTGATGATAGAGGAAAATACACATTTAACATATATCAATCAATTTAATGATTTTTATCAACCTTGTCTCTTCTTCTTTCATTTTTAATTCAAACAAATTTCACATGCTCGTTACTTTGTTTTTTACGAAAGTCATCTAAGATTCGAAAGTATTTAATAAATTTAACGATCGGGATTCTAATTCAACAGAATATAAATAAAATACATTATTTTGAATCTCTCTAAAGATCAATGGCTAACAACTCCTTCTAATAGACGATTCTTTAGTTCAAGTTTCTTAAGGGGATTTTTTTTTTGGTTAAAGATATGAACTCTTTACGATTATAATTTATATTTCAAATTATTAGTTAATAAAAATACCAACAAGGTTCGACTACTTACAAAAAAATCCTTTACAGAAATCAGCTTAATCACATTAGTAAGTAGAAGAGAGAAAATGAAGCCTATGTAAGAAACAAACTGGAAAAAATCAAAAGATGATGGACTAAAGCATCGGTTTTTAATTGATACGGATGGTCTTGTATTTGTATGATAATGTGCGGTTTTTGCATCTTTATAAATAGCAATTTTCACCCTTTCCAATTCTAATTCTAATTAGACAGTTCTCGTGAGGTTCTTTCTGTCAACTCAGTAAGGCATGGAGTGTTATAGCCATTTAGGGCGTGTAAACAGCATTTGTCATAGGCAAAAACTATGTTTTTTATAAATCCCCTTTGATAAAGTCACCTCTCGAGACTATGGGCCCGTTTGGTTCGGCTTTGGGGGAATGTCCTTGAGGAAATGCAAAGGCCTTTAGCCTAAAGGGGTTTGGCGAAATGCAAATCTTTTGTTTGGTAAACTAAAATTGAAAAGATGCTTTGAGATGCAACTTGGGGAAAATGCTGTTTGGTAAACACATGCATTTGGAAAGTCTTTTCATGTGCTAATTTTAAAATTTTGCAACTTTAATTTGTTAAAAATCAAAATTAAAAATCAATGACCTTAACTTTTATATATTTTTTTCAAGTTGAGAGTAATGTATAAAAGACGTATTAATAAAATTTTAAATAAAAAAATCACATCAAACTCAATTAAAAATAGAGTAATTTCATTACAATAAACATAACAACACATGTCCAAAAGAAAGAGATAAATTATCGTTAAATATTACAAACGTCCTTAACTATTTATCAAGTCTAAATATTACAAACGTCCTTAACTATTTATTAAATCCATAGCTATTTCATCACGTAAACGTGCCATGTCAGGGAATGCATTATCATTTGAAGCACTTGTCCCATCATTTACAACATTATGGTCGACGGAATATCCATACTCAGGATCCAAATCTGCTGTTTCAAAATCCATATCGATTACGGCATTTTTTCTTATAAAATTGTGCAAAGCCATTGTAGCTATGACAATTTGCACTTGCTTTTCATAAGGATAACTTGGCATGGTAGTTAAAATCTTCCACTTCATTTTTAATACGCCAAAGGCTCGTTCAATTGCTGAGCGAAGTGAGGAATGTGCACGGTTGAACACTTCTCGATGACCCGTAGGTGTAGGACCTTGTCGAAATTCTGGCAAATGGTATCTAACTTCTCTATATGGCCCCAAATAACCCATGAGATTTGGATATCCAGCATCTACTAAATAATATTTACCTACACAAATGTCATATAAATTTAATTAACATATGCCATGTAAATATATATATGTGTGTGTGTGTGTGTGTGTGTCCATAAACTATGTGTGTGTCCATAAACTATTAATTAACCAACCTGGAGGTGGATGGGGAAATTGTGCATCACGTCTTCCAATGGCATCATAGAAGACACGAGTATCATGAGCTTGTCCCTCCCAACCGGCACAAACGTAAATAAATTCCATATTAAAATTACATATGGCCAACACATTTTGAGTAGTCTTTCCTTTTCGACCAATAAAGCGAATTTGATCATACACCGGTACCATTGCTGGGATATGTGTACCATCCATAGCTCCAATACAATCCTAAAAAAAATAATACAAATATTATATGATTTAAATCTTTTTTTTTTCGTTTTTATTGTACAATCGTTACTTACCTTAAAATATGGATAAAATCGTCGATCTTTCTTAATCTTCTCTGGAACTTCCCGAAATTGTCGATCAATTGGTTGGATCAAATCTTTTCCCATATTGCATACTTTATTTAAAACTAAACTAAAATGCCTACTTATGGTTTCCCCAGAGCGTTGAAAACGTTCTTGTGCTACCCTGTTACCTATACCATGTCCCAACATATAAAGAAACATTCCAACCATTTCTACAACATCAGTATTTCTAGATCCTTTAAGGCCATAGCGCGTTACTAAGTCACGTGTTAAATTATTAAATACATCCCTATGCATTCTAAACATATTATAGCATCTTATTGGATTAGTATCTTCAGCCATCAACTCTCTTATCCACGCATGACCTGTATATGATGAGGTCATAGAATGTTGTTTGCAAAGGTACGTTGCTTGATAAGCAATTGTAGCATTAGCAATTGAAAGCAAATCCATGAATTCATCTTCCTCTTGTTCACGATTTTTCTTTTCTTGAGAATGATCCATAATTGCCTAACGTAACAAAATATAGAGTTAGAATAAGAAAAACAATGAATAATCTTGACAATCCATTAAGAAAAATAATAGTATCAATCAACATATATATGCAAATTCAACCACATAAAGAGAACCCCAATTAGAAACAATTCTCACATTAAAAACATTAATATAAATTATGTCCATACATAATTTAAATAGAGTTCGCATATAAAAATAAAATAGCATATTCAAGAATTTAAATAAGAAGCTATGACAACATCTTAGTTATGATTAAGTTCTTCCATCTCAAGCTTGAGATACTTCACCCTCAGGGCATCGGTATTCAAGCTCATGAAAACCTGCCTATTGTCTATCTTTTCCTTAAAATGTTTGATTGCAAAAAAGTACAGCTTTTCATCTTGCACAATCTCCGGGATGGCATCCAACATAGATATAAGGTCCTTGTAAGGACCGAATCCCTCATTTGCTCGAGATGCAATAGCATCAACACTCCTACTTTCAACGGCGGAACAAAGCCTATTAATTTGGCTTCCAAGTAATTGTGCCGGGCTCAAATTCTTGTCTTTCTTTCCTCGAGTTTGCCTCGTTGAAGTCTCCGCTACTCTTTTACGAGCCCGAGTTTGAATTGGTTCATCAATATTTTGACCCACATGACATTCCAAATTCTCATCAGTAGATCCTACGCCATCATCAATATCAGGTTGTGTGGCATCAACGTTCTCATCAACACATAAACCTTGTGCAGGATTCCAAGTGATTCCTCCAAAGTAGCAACCGTATCCCCGAACATCCTATCTAGCAACACTTCAAGATCGGGAGGTATGCCTTTCGTCCTAAAAGTCTTAACCTTAGGATTGGCCTGTTATAAAAAGTATTTGAGTAAGTTGTAGATAATTGAAAATGAGAACTTAATCGAAAAGTAAAAGAACCAATGATAAACACCTTGATTTTATTCTCCCACCATTCATCACTCGCATCAATGGTTTTCTTCCTTGGATCCCATCCTAGTCCTGTTTCACTATAAACCAATGTCCTCCATCTTTTCCAGTCTTCCTTAAGATTATCCCACTTACTCTTCATTTGAAATTTATCGTACTTTTTGCCTGTCAACTCCTCAAACTTATTAATTATGATAGTCCATCCATCTCTCTTGTTGGTTGCAGGACGATTACCCTTATCGATTTGTTCAACACATAGCTTACAATATGTTTCCACATCTTCGGTAGTCCAATATGCCTTTTCCTTTGTTGAACTCGCCATCTTCCAATAATATGAACATGAATAGATTTGAGAGACATATAATAAATAAAAATTCAGCAATTGGATTAAATCAAGTCAAGGTGAACTAGTAAAGCACAAGTGATATTGTATTAGGTATCGGCCCAAAAAATAAGAAAAAAAACCAACAACATATATCGATTGCGCCTTGAAAACTTTTCCTTCAGCATGTCCTAAACAATCATAAAATGCATTTTAATATTTTTTCATGTATATTTGTTGTTGTAGCTATTGAAACTTAAATTTTTTATTTGCTTAGATTCCTGAAGAAGAGAAGGACCTTGGGCCGCATGATTGCTTGATTCATGTTTACCTCTTCATGAAGGAAACTGCTCAAAATCAGTTGGTATCAAATATTCAATTACAATTTTTTTTGGTCAAGTTTAAGTTTTGTTCCCTTTCTTCTTCTTTTTTTCTCTTCTAATTTGGTAAGAATGTTAACCAAGTGTGTTTTTGTTTTCTTTCCCCTTCTTAATGTGTGCACTTTTCTCTATTCTTTCTCTATTACCATTGTTGTGGTAGAGGTTCCTATATGATATATAATGTTTATGCATACCTAGTGCTGAAACAAAATGCAAAATGCGAATACAAAAGAAAATTTGCATTTCTTTTATCAAAGCAGTGCATCTAGAGACAATCAAGAGATGCATGACTTTCTACCCATTTGCTTGAAGCTGTAGAATCTGAACCTTTGTCCTTGAACTATGCTAAAAAGGACTCGACACATTTCTCAGTGTCTTGGCTTCCTAGTGACCATGATGATGGCATGGAGAGAGAGCAGAACATTGAGTAGACATCCAGAGTTTTGTTTTTAAAAATTTTCACATGCGACCAATAGACATCTGCATATAGTTATTTAAGTTTGGTGTGATCACCGCAACCAGAAATGGAGTCACTATGTTGTTCCAGTGCTTAGGGCGGGGTCAATTCATTCGTTCCACAATTTACAGCAGATGGGAAGTTCAAAACAGCAACAATTTTTTACAGCAAAATCGGTGAACAGACTGGACAAAGCGGGGGGTCAAAACAGCAATTTACGCAGGGGTCAATTCATTCGTTCCACAATTTACAGCAGATGGGAAGTTCAAAACAGCAACAATTTTTTACAGCAAAATCAGTGAACAGATTTGGACAAAGCGGGGGTCAAAACAGCAATTTACAGCAGGGGTCAATTCATTCGTTCCACAATTTACAGCAGATGGGAAGTTCAAAACAGCAACAATTTTTTTACAGCAAAATCGGTGAACAGATTGGACAAAGCGGGGGAAATGAGAGAGATGGACAAACAATAATTCTCCCAAATGTTACAATCTCTCGCCAAATCAAAACATGCCACTCTACCCACACAAATTTCCACAAAAATCGCAACATATTGAGAAAATCTGGCTGGACAGCAGCGACCGCGAGCGCGAGTGTAGCGTGATAGGAGAGCTCGAGAGCAGCGAGCGTGAAGAATGATGCGAGGAAGAGAACTCAAACCCCTACCTACCGTGAGGGAATGCCGCTTCAAGCACGAAAGGGGGAGTCGTCAAGGTACAACAAAGGCGAGGGAAATTCTACATCCGAACAGAACAGAGGAGAAATCTTACCCGGAGAGAGGCGAGTGCGAAGGCGACGAGCGCTCGAGGGCGGTGGCCGTGAAGATCACAGTGTGAGGAAGGGAGGTGAAGGGCAGCGAACGTGAGCGTCGAACACAAACGATCGTGAGGTAGAGAGAGGCGTGAGAGTGTAAAAAGAGCAGAGGAGCCGTGAGGTAAAAAAGTGCAGGAGGCGTGAAAACGAAGGCTACGGAAAACATATAAGGAAGAAGATGGTTTTAGGGTTTTCTATTTAGGAAAGGGCAAAAATGGATTTTGATTAATAAATGAGGGCAAAATGGGCAACTGACATGTATTCATTAAACAAAGGAAATAGCATTCCGAGAATGCTATTCTCCAATGCACCTTGGAGCCTCCATTCCCCTAAAGGCCTTTGAAGTCCATTGGAGATGCAAGTGCATCTCCCCAAAGCCCTCAAAAAAATGAACCAAACACCTTCTATGTCTGTATCGTGACAATGAGCAGATCATAACGAGCATGCATTGATTGATTGTCCAAACACAGGCCATAAGAATTCGATTTCATATATCCAGTGGTTCAATTTAGTAGCTAAGAAAACACCTTTGTTGTGTTGATTAGGTGCATAGAGTAGAGACAATTTTATTTTCTCTATCACTAGCCTGAGTTTATGCTAAAAAACAAAAACTCAAATTCATGGGATAAGTGGTACGATGTGCTAGATTGGACCACATTTTAGGAATTGAGAATCTGCTGGTCCCCCAATGACATAATTAATTTTTTCGATGTGTCCACCGTTTGAAACGGCCACATGGTATTTAAAGCCCGATGTCACCAGTGAAGCGTGGTCCATATCATAAATTTGAGAATAGACGAAGGGTGAGTGTACCCGAATACCTATTACTCAACATTTGGTAGATGGCCAATGATTTTGTCCCTTTTTGTATGAAAAGATGGGACCACATCTTCTGGGAAAAGTATCAAAAATCCTAAATTTATTACATCGATACCAATTCAGTTCTAAATTTTTCAATTTAATCAATTTAATCGTAAACATTTTCACATTGGTATCCATTCAGTCCATTCAACCAATTTAGACTAAAAAATGTGATGTGGATCATTCCAGATTCTTGTATTGCACTACTGGCATTGACATATGTATTTCTAAAATATATTTTAATTATTTGGTGAAATTTTTATAATTTTTTTTTTTTTTGTTCTTTTTTCTTTCTTTCTTTTTTTTCCTTCATTTTGGGCCAATGAGGGCCACAACCCTCATCAGGTCTGGGCATGGATAATTTTGGTGTCTTTATCACTAGCTTAAATTATCAAATTTTTAACAAAATTTAAAAATTATTAAAATATTATTAAAAATGTTCAAGTCAACATCAGCTATGTGTTGGCCATGCAATGTTAGATAGCCGACATCCATATTTATGATTTTTGGTTTAAATTGACCGGATAGACTAAATTAATGTCAATGTAAAAGGGTATAAGACCAAATTAGTCCAATTGTAAGGTTTAGGATTGAATTGGTATTAATGCAATAGATTTAGGACTTATTTTGTATTTTTTTTATCCCCACATCTTGCTTTGATCAACTTTGCAAAATTAGTTGTACAATAGGGAAGAAGAGCTCCAAATTAAAATCCAACAATTGATTGGAATATATACAAATTAATTGAGAGATAAGGACATCACAAGTATCGTAACTTTCTTACAGCAATGACATGAGTGCCGTAATTTTTTTTTTCAATCACTTAAGTGCTATAACTTCTAAAGAAAAGTTCACTTAAATGCCATAACTTTTCATCGGTCACTTAATTGCCAAAAAAAATTTAAATTGTTCACCCATGTGCTAGAAATTTGTTGTGACATAGCACTTGTAATTAACATTTTTAAAAGGTCATGGCACTCAAATAATTGATTGAAAAATTATATGGCACTCAAGTAATCGGAAAAAGGTTATGGCACTTAATTAAGCGTTGTACACAAGTTACGACATTCAAGTGATTGAAGTAAAAAATTATGGCACTTAAGTGTGCGTTATACGAAGTTGTGATATTTGTGGTATCCTTTCAATTGTATAATATGAATTGCGCAATAATCAAGTACCATATGAATTGTGCAACTGATTATTTAGGCCCACTCACATTTCGTAAATTTCAATTATCGTAATTGCATTTCGCCATTGTCTTTGGATATCGCTAAGAGAAATTTGAAATTGGGCATGAAATGTTCATAAATGTCCTTTCTTTTCTTTTTTCTTTTTTTGTGCTGGAAGAACTGCTTTGGCCAACAACTGCCACGTAAACCCTCAGGCGACGCTAAAGAGGAAACCACCACCTCGGCGCCACTTGCAAAAAAAAAAAAAAAAAAAAAATTGGCCTTCCCCCAACCCCCTTGCAACTTGCATTACAAGAGCTTCGAACTCTTGACCTTCCCTCAAAGGACTGAAGCCTACCTAGCGGAGCCACCACGGCCGGTGGTTTCATAAATGTCCTTTTGGTCTTTGAACTTGCAAAATTACTCTCAATCTTTCAATAGCAATTTAAAGTGATAGCTCCATTCATTTTTTACTATTTTTATTTAAATCTAGTTATCATAATTAAGTATTTCACATGTTTTTTTTTAGTATATCAAAGAAAAGTGCATTCTTAGATATTCCTATAAGTTTCATATATTTCATGTAATATTTATATCGCTAATAATAAGGGGAAAAGACATTCTTTCATATAGTAAAGAATTGAAAAGTCTCTTGCTTCATCATTGATCTTAGTGTTAATACCATGAAAAAAATCCCAAACCAGTACGCTTATAACAAATTTACCGAAATTAATTTTTTAGTCACTAAAAATCCCAAATTAGTCACGTGACAAATTTACTTCAAACTAATCTTTTGACCACAAAAACCTCAAGCTACTCTCCATAAGTTTTTGTCAAATTAAATTAATATCACGAAAAACTATAAATCGATATGCATGGGACAAATGGAGGGTAAAACCTCAGACGGATACACTCATTAATTACCATGTGTTATCAAATTCAACAATTTAACAATAAAATTTAATAAAAACTAACAGAGAATAAATTTATGACTAGTGTACCAGTTTTATGTTTTTTGTAGTATTAACTCTCGATCCTATAACAACTTATCTATATTTTGTCTATCTTTTCTCAAAAGCTCACTTTCTTCGTGAACTTTCTTATTTTTTAATTTCGTTTTATATAAAAATTCTTTATTTACTATATTAGCAAATTTATTCCTCATGATATTAGCAAAATACTTTTACACACAGCATTTAAGACTTCAAAGGATTATCTAAGAATACACTAAAAGCATTATGTACAATGAGATATCTTGATTTTTTTTTATAAACAATTCATGGATGACATTAATTTTAGTCATTCCAAATAATGATATTTCATTAGCATTTTCAAAAATATATATTTTATGCAGCATTTTGATTTAATTAATTTTTTTTCTAAAGTTTCATGTTGGAGACTGTCTTGTAATGTTATTCTTGAAAATCTTCAAACAGGTTTTTTCTTTCTTTCTTTATGTGATCATCCCTTTATAATGCATATAAAAAAAAATTTTGATAAGAAGGGGTTTGATGGTAATATACATAACAAAAGCGAAAATATATAAGCAAGTCAATGTGTTAAAGTTTTTTCTTTTTTAAATTTATTCTATAATCTGCTTGATAATTATCCATAATTTGTTCAGTGACGTAGAAAAGGACTAGGTTTTTTGGATATTTATACTTTTGAAAAAACAGACTTTTATGGAAGTAATATCTAATAATAAAATAAAATACAATGTCTTTTAATATACATGGGAAATCTATAATAAACAAAAACTAAAAAAGTGGAATTCTTAATTATGATAAGTGAATCCTACATAGATATAGAAAAATAAAGAAAGTAAATAAATTTGGGATCACTGCTTTAAATTGCAATTGAACTTTTGAAGACAATCTAGGTGGATTTAGTCAAATAGAGGATGGAAAAAGTGTCACCCTCTTTTCTACTAGAATTTTTGTACTTTTCAACTTGTCTAATTAAGTCCTTAAACTTGCATAACTATTTTTAATAATTAAGTCCCTTCGACTCTAAATCTAGTTTATTGGATCTTGAGTTTCTATCAAAGTATCAATGGCAGCTGAAAACTCAAGTGCAGTGCTTGCGTTGAGACATCCAATAACACCAAGTTTTGTTCTATAATGTTATGATTAGCAGTTTTGAGCAAAATTAGATTTGGACCCAATAGATATACAACTTTAAGGGCCTGTTTGGCAACGTGCCAAACAGCGCCAGATTCTGATTTTTTATTCCCAGAATCAGTTTGGGACGAAAATTGCGTTTGGTAAAATTTTTGTTCCCGGGAACAATTTTGGACAAAATTTGAGAATCAAAAAAAATTTGATTCTCTGTCTGAGAATCAGAAAAAGAATCAAAACGACAAAACATTCGCTCTTCCCTTTCGTCATCCCAGTTGCTGTTCGCCATCGCTCGCCGCCGTCCGCTGCCGCCCACCGCCGCCACCGCCGGTCATCGGAGACTCGCCAGACCAAGGCGAGGTCCGGCGAGCTCGCCGGTGGCTGGGCCAGCCTCGCCCAGCCTCCGCGAGGCCGGCCTGGCCACCAGCTAGCCTCGCTGGCAGCTGGGCGAGGCTCGGCCTCACCAAATCGGGCGAGGTCGAGCCTTGCTAGTGGTTGGGCGAACCTCGCCTAGCTACCGGTGAGGCTCGACCTCGCCAGATCTGGCAAGGCCAAGCCTCGGCGGGGCTGGGCAAGCCTCGCCCAGCTGCCAGCGAGGCTCGGCCAACGAAGGCTGACCTCGTCGAGGGCTGGCGACACTCCGATGAGCCTCGCCAGCCAGATGAAGAATAGGAAAAATGTAAAGAAAAAAAGTTAAAAAAAAATATTTAAAATTTATTTAAAAATCAAAAGAAATTAATTTGGAACATAATCAATTAGCACGGTATCAAACGCAATTCTATTCCAGAATTAAAAAATTTGGACGATTCCAAACGCGTTTTTTACTTAGAATCGGTTAAAAGGGAACGGAATAAAAAATAATCATTTTTAGTCGAATCATTCACGAGAACAAAATCGTTGTCAAACGTGCCCTAAGTAATTTGATTTTGGTCAAAAATTGATGATGTGGTCATCGATGGGTATATAGGCATAACTGACACTAACGTCGACATTTATTTTATAATTTTTTTGATTTTTCTTTTCTCGTCTTTACTCTTTTATTTTTTGTCATGATGCCCCGCACAGCCCTCACCAAAATGCCCTGGCTGTGTCCAATGAGGGCATTGCGCGAGGGCCATAGTGCCTAGATCCATAAAGGGCATTGTGGCCCTTGCCCAGATTCGACGATGGCCATAACACCCTTGCCGTCCATCAAGTCAAAAAAAGGTAAAGAAAATAAAATAAAAAACCAAACAAAATTATTTAAAATATGTTCACATTAATGTCAACTATGTTATGTAAGATCGCGGTCACGTCAATAATTTTCGATCAAAATTAATTGAATCGACCTAATTGACAAAACGTGAAAAAGATTAAATTGGAAGAAATGTAATAAATTTTTAAAAAAAAATGGTCCCTAGAAAGCAAAGACATAGGGGTTATGGAGACGAGGCACGCTTTATGTAGAGGGGCCAATGATAGTTTGACGGCAGCGGCCGATTCAGCAAACGACGCGATCTTGGCAGGGGTGCCTGTTCTATTCCATGTGCAAATAAAGTGAAGCGGAACTAGACACGAAGGATGAATAAATAGGGATTTAAAATTTCCCATAAAAGAAGGAAATATATGTATTAAAAGTCAGAAAATTCAAAAAAAAAAAAAAACAGCATCATTTCGGGTAAAGTTGTTTCTACTAAGGCTCCATTGTTTCGTGGAAGAAGTTTTATGGATTTTTCGATGTTCATTTCACGGAAAATGAATTGTTTGAGAAAGACATTTTTTATAAAAAGAAAAAAGTCTTCTAAATTAGAGAAAAATATTTTCCACTTTTAAAAAGCATAAAACATTTTCATCACTTTGTCTCTCTCATATCAAACCTTCAAACCCTCTTTAATTCGAAGTATTTTTTCTATTTTTAAATTTATTTTACTTTTTCTTTTCTTCTTCTTTTGTGGCGGTCGCCATGACCAACAAGCACGAGGCTCACACACCTCAAGCGAGGCTTGAGGTCGACGAGCTTAGAGCTCGCCGATCTAGCGAGTGACGAGCCTTGCACTTGCTTGTGGTCGGTCGCCAACCAAGAAGCAGAGGAAGAAAACAAAGAAAATAAAATTAAAAATAATTAAAAATCAATTTTAAAAAATAAAATAAATGAAAAAGGAGTGCATTGGAGGAAAAGATTTTCCTTACTGAATAGCTGAAAATATTTTTCACTTCATTTTCAAATTCCATCCGAACACCGAAAAATAATTACATTTTCTTGGAAAATGGCTTCCTGAAAAATAATTTCCAAAAACACGACATTTTCCGCAAAACGAATAAAGTCTAAGTCACCAGCCATAGAACTTAGGACTATCGACGATGACTACATAGTCAAATCAGAAACTTTAGGCCAATGTTGGCCAAGAATTGGAAGTCTTGATTGCATTTTCACTCAAAGATTTAAATTGAAAAACTTCAAAACTTAACAAATTCGTATAATAAGTTTAGAACTGAATTTGCAATGTTTCTCATTATAAACGCAACCATTCAACACGCACTTAATCTCCTGCCAACCTTTCGGTATCTTGCACCAGAGGGCTAATGAAGATTGGGCAACTCTCCAAACTTGCTTGCCTAGCATTGCTCTGTTGAATGTGAGTAGATTCTTAAACCCAAGCCCGCCATTGTCCTTCCTTTGCTACAATAGATCCCATTTCCTTCAATGCAATCCTGATTTGGACTCGCTATTTTTCCACCACAAAGCAGCGATTTTTCTCACATATCTCTCTGCATATGAAAAAAAACTGGAATTTTAAATATAGACTTAACATATTGTGGAATCGCTTGCACAATTGCTTTGATTAAGATTTCCTTCCTTGCTTTGATAAGATTTATGGCATGCAAGAAAGGGATCAAGACCATCTTGGGGATTGCACAGCCTAATAATGGGGAGAGAGGCTATATCTAATGAAGTGATGTAGTCAATGGAGAATGGAAAACAAATCGTAATTAAACAGGGTAAATGGATGAAAAAAAAAAAAGGCATAATTAGGGGACCAGCAAATTGGAATGAACCACAAATAGTTGCAGAGTTAATTAACTCAAAGAATTCGCAATGGAAAGATCAAACTCTGCGCCTGTTTTTGGATGATTAAACAGTGGCTGAAATTCTATCCCCTTGAGAGGGGCTGATTGATACAGCAGACAAACTGGTATGGACAGGCAATCGAATTGGAGATTATTTGGTGAAAAGTGGCTATAACTGTCTTAGAGCTACATAGTCAAACTGAATGTAAACCAAGCGTCTTCGTCCTACCAAGTTCCCAAAGCACTCTGGAAGCAGACATGATCTATGGAAACCTACCCCAAGATCAGAATTTTCATGTGGAGTGTACGTCAAAATGCGCTCCCTACTGGCAAGAATCTATCCAAGCGAAGAATCTTACCTAAGCCACTTTGTCCGCAGTGTCATAGTGCACTAGAAACCATAGAACACCTTCTCATCCTATTTCCCAGGACAAGCAATGTTTGGTCTGACCCTGCAATAGGCATTCAAATTTCTCATCTTGGATTAAACTGAATTGAGGGATGGCTTTTCAACTTCAAAAGTCTCACCTCAAATTCTCTATCTTTTGAGCTTAAGGGCCATCACTTTTTGGAGCATTTTGGATATCAAGAAATCAAGCAGTCTTCAGGAAGCAAAAACCAGAGGCGAAGATAACTGTTGGAATCCGCTTTGGCCATGCATGAAAGCTTCGAGAGATGGAACTCGAGAGCTGAAATCCCCACTCAAAACCCAAAACCCTCACCTGCAATTTGGCAACCTCCAGAACGGGGACATATCAAATGGAATTCGATGGCCCATTCGTTGATGGGTCGACGGAAGGAGCAATCGCTAGCTTCTACCGAGATTCTTCGGGCAAGATCGTGGATCGTCTCGCCAAGTTTGTTCGAGTTCAGATCAGCCTTCGTGGGAAGTTGCTCCACCATTCACCGAGTGCACAACTCTCTTAGCCCAATTGCCAGAAGCACATTTAGGCCATTGCTATAGAGAGGCGAACAAAGTTGCTGATTGGTTGGTAAAGACCCAAAGGTGTAATGCCCTGCCATGTAATTGGGCTTTTAGGCCTCCTCAAGCCCTGCTCATTTAAGTTGTAATTGAGCTTGTCCCCAAAGTAATGGAAAGTTTTATTCTGACCAAAAAAAAACTCCTGCCGACCCACTCAGAATTTGAAGAATGCCACGCCACGCTGTAAAGAAGTTGGAAGGAACTGATTGGGTTAAGAGCAAGTCTCCATACCTCAATAGAGAATGGACACTGGAAGATAAGATGACTCTGAGACTCCCATTGATGGGAGCATAACTAAGGTGTCAAAATCAAACCGGAAACTTGAACTGAAACCGGAACTAAACCAAATTTTCATATTTTTTTAGATATGTTCGATTTTCGATTCGAATAATAAAAAAATAATTATTTTTTATTTTGGTTCAAATAGTTCTGGTAACTAAACCGAAAATCATCCCCTTAATATTATAATTTACTCTATCTCTCTATTTTGTTACTAAACCTCTTCTTCAAATTATAAAAAAGAAAACTGAATTGGTTCAAGTCGCTATTTGGTTTAAAGGTAATGCAGATGCAAATAGTTCGGTTTAATTTTCCTGAAAAACCTAGATAGAACCATACTATTGACGCCCCTAAGCATATGTAAAATGTCAATGAACCGGCAAATACCTAAGGCGATACAAGCGACCCCAAGTGGGAAGTTTCTCTTGAATGGCAAGCCACATAACGAATGCAAACTGCAGAACCATTAGGTGCCGGGGATGAACCATCCTGAGATGATCCAAAAGCCAAGCAGACGGAGAACACTCCATTAGTACTGGGCTTCCAAATCGCCTTTACCTCTAGCAGACGAAAAGGGGAAAGGTTTCCAAAATCAGTCCTCGGCCATGACCGAAAAGGGGCCACCCGGGCGCGATGAACTCGACATCGACCGTCCACACAATAACCCCGCCAGAAAGGACTGGAGAAGAACTCCTTGACCATAATCTGCTTAGATAATTCCGATCTCGTCTGTCCGACTCCCTCAAACATCGATAACTAGGCACGCATGGACCAGCTATCCATCCACCAAAAGGATATGCGGCTACCATCTCCCATTCAACAAGCATGGAGAGCGCGAAGTCCATGAGATTGGAGTTTTAATCCGCCGGATCTGTGAGCAAATGCCTCACCTATGCTTCACGATCAAATTTTCTACATCGATTTGGCGATCATTCTTCATGAAATCCTCCATTCGCCATCCTACGACGCAAATCGATATAACTCTTTCACAAACGTTACGTACAAACTTCGGGCGACAACAAGGTTTTCGCAAACTATATGATGCACATTTACAGCCAAATCAATAATCATCACAGCGCCATTTTCATCTTCCCTCAGACAGGATCATAACAAAAGTTCGAATCCTCTTTGCTTCTACGGAAAAGCCGAAACGTAACTCAAAAGCTTTCACGGCAGAAACTCGACCTTCTGCAGCTCCACCGGAGCGGCCTCATGCCCATCCCTCAAGCCCATCAAGGCCGCGTCGTCGCCTTCCAAATGAGCCCTCAGGAACGCCACCACGACCCCGCCCACGAACCTCCTCATGGGCTCCCTGGCCCTCCCATTCTTGCACAGGCAGTACGTGGCCTTCCCCCTCAGCCCCTCCGTCTCGTCGTCCAGCATGTCCAGGTGCCCGTACTTCTCAGCGACGAAATAACAAGCGGGTGGCCGGCACTCCGCGAAGAAGTCCGCGTGGTTCACCCCCCTCGGCGCGCACGCCGGGAAGAGCGGGTTCTTCCGGACCTCGCCCAGTCCCGACCCGACGACCACCACGGGCATGCCGAGGTCGAAGGAGCGGGGGGCGTAGGTGAGGACGGGAGGCGGGGTCTGCTTGCCCTTGTCCATGCCGTCGACCGGGTCGATGCCGAGCAGGGCCGAGAAGGGGAGGGCGAGCGGGGTCGCCGACTTGCCGAGGGCGAGCGCGAAGGCGGCCTTGCCCCCGCGGCTGTGGCCGGCGACGGCGAGCTTGGCGAGGTTCGGGCGGACTTGGGGCGGGAGGAGGCCGGCGAGGCCGCGGGGCAGCCAGTTCGTGGTCGCCGCGGCGGAGTTGATCTCGTCGGTCGTGTCTGGCCCGGCCACGGTGTACAGCTGATGAAATAGGAAGGAGAAAGAGCATGAAGTTCATTTGATGCCACTCTATATTAGATACTAATTAATTTTGCCCAATTTTTTCTATTTCATTTTATGATTAGCACTCTCTTCAAGGGAAAATTAAAATTTTGTAATAACTTAAGCAAATGTATATTGAGAAATTAGACGTTGGATGGATGAAACTTTCGGAAGGTATGATTTTCAAGAGAAAGTAAGAGAGAGATTGAGCTTATTATTCATATTTGTGTCTTCACATATGTTATTAATTTATGTATAGGAACGAGATGAATTTTACATGAGTTTGTCAAATCAATGAAGTCAACAACTCAACATTTGAATCCTCACATGAGAAATAGATCTAACCTACTTGAGAAAGAATTGATATTATTCAATTGTCGAATTAAGTATTATGAATGACTAAGGAGTCAGATCGAGAACATGCTTTATTAACTTAATTGAATAACGATAGATAAAATATAACGTATATGAAATTCCACACTAAATAATATGATAGATCATGTATAGCTCACTTGCTTATTACCCATTTATAAATATAGTTTTAATTTAGTTGACTAGCCATTGCCCTTGATTGCATTAGATTCTCCTCTCGATGACATTCGACAGCATGCCCATTGGGAGACGTTTTGTGGGCAATGTGAACACCAGAAGATATCTCGCCCACATGACAAGGACAAGCTAAAAGCAAATGGTACTCGAAACACTTGAACTACCCTCCACAATGAGCTGCCCTCGGAGAAGAGAAAAAAAAAAGAAAAAGAAAAGGACAGCAAGCCAAATAGTCAGTAAAACATAATGAGAAAACGAAAGCTTTTTGTCCACCATCTTACAATACTTCTCCACCAAGTCATCTTGGAAGCAGGAAACAACAACCCAACTCGCTAAGTCTTCTTGAGAATTGTTTGTTTCTATGTTTGTTTCTATGTTTGTGTGTGGTCACAATTCGCCTATTTTTCTTCGTGTGTCTCGATCTATCAAACATCTTTCATCTAATAATTTAATAATAATTTAATATTAATGAATTATTCAAGTGAATAAGCGTGTTCATCCTTCTCGTTTAAAGTCTATATTTGAATCATCACATTTGGATATTCTCTTTAAACCATCTCTAGAAACACGGACCCGTGTCTCCAATGATTACTTGATATGCGTTCGATGTAGGGAGTGGCCACATCCGATGCCAAATGAGGATTATTAAGTGCTCAAAAAGCCCAAGCACCCCAATGATTTAAAAATAAATATTTTAAACTTTTAGGGCAATTAATAAAAGCCTATAAAACTTTGAAGACAAAAACTTCATGCTCACAACATCACACAAAAAAAGAGGCACCTTGGTCGACATTGATTCGGGTGCCTAGAACATGTTATTACACTTAAATAGAATTGATTTGTTATTGCTTTTTATGGAGGCTGTTAAAAGACTTTCTCATTGTTAAATTTAAGGGCCAGGATTTCTCCGAAAACTTCTACATGTAACCTTAAGACTAGAGCCTCGAATGTTAATCCAAACATGTAAACATCTCATGTACTGAATATCTATGAACGCATAGACAAAAACGATAGGAGCTCCGCTATTCATGCATCGTGGCGCGAAACATAATCACCCTAAGTAGAGGAAAACGAAAAGAATGACTAGAAATTTTACAGTAGCTTGACTCCATTTGTCTGCCAGAGACCCGTTTTCCCAGGCGTAAATTGTTATGATTAAGATAATTAATCGAGTCAATTCACGAAATTCGATTGATCTCGCCCCAACTCAGGATGCAACAATAGTTTTCTCACCTTGGACTCCCCCCTCTAAAGTTCTGCGTCCGCCGCGAAAAAAGAAGCAAATCGTATGGAAGACGGAGAGAGAGAGGGAGATAGAAATTAATGGGGGCCAACCTGAGGGGCGACGACGACAAACCCGTGGGACGAGACGTGCCGGATGAGCTGCGAGTAGAACGAGTTGTATAGGATATAGCCGTGGAGGAACACCAGCACCGGGAATTCCCCGGGGGCGTCAGCAGGGAACGCGATCAGGAGAGGCTTCGGAGGCCGGTCCGCGGTAGCGCACGACGCTGTTGTCGCCGGCGATGTAGCCGAGGCCTCGACTCTCCTGAGTTCAGCCTTGTACTTGCCAATCTCAAACACATCGCTGGCGGTGGTCGGAAAGGAAGAGGGAGGCATGATTTTCACTTAGAATGTTTTGTCTCTCTTATTCCTTCTCAGGTACCTGGGGTTCTTACAAGGTGGGAAGCGGATAAGTGCCTCTATGTGGTGGTGTTGCCTTTGTAGCCTCTCAGCTTGTAAGAGGAACAATTTGAGAACGGGTGCAATTAATTTTTGGGTCAAAATTCAAATTGGGCCTTGATATTTCTTGCAAAGTAGGGGTGGGCTTTCTTGGCCCATGGGCCGGATCGTAGGATTATGAAACGTGCCATTGACTTTTCGAATGTTCAAATCGAGTTGGACGAGCAGGGAGCCTTTGACAAATGTGACACGGCTTGAGACATGACAATGAGATCGAGAATTTGCATTCAAAAGTTAGGGTTATTACTTCCTTTTAGTTTTAGGTTTTATTTTACTTTTTACAAAAGTTAATAAAAAGAAAAAAATTTAGTGCGAAAATTTTCAACTGGGATCTTTATAGAAATACAATAATCCATCTGAAGGAAGTGATTCGGTGCAACATTTGCAATTTATTTATGGGTTTGGTGTGATTTTTATTTTGTTCAAAAAGCAACTTTTTTTTTATTTTTACTTAGAATATCAGTATTTTCTTTTTCAAAGGTACAAATGAAATGAAAATATATTATATGTTTTCAATACATTTAAAAACTTCAAATAGCCTTTTCCCTTTAAAATTTTAAGTGTTTTCTTTTTCGGACCAAAGGAGATGCTATTTACTGTTTTGGGCCTTTTTTTTTTTTTTGAAAAGGTACAAATTAAATGAAAATAGATTATATGTTTTCAATATTTTTACAAACTTCAAATAGCCTTTTCCCTTTAAAATTTAAAAAATAAAAACACCAAGGACAATCAAATGTTTTCTTTACTAAGTTTTCAGAAATAAAAAGGGTTTCCAAAGCGACGGCCTCCGCTTGTTCAAGCGAACTAACCTCGATATGCATTGTAAACCCATCGCGAATTTTTCCAAAGGAATCTCTGCATACGCAAGCAATAGCAGCCCGAGGTCTTTTTCTTGAATGGGCCTTTTTGACTACTATCTTATTAAAGGGAGGATCATACTTCTCTAGAAATGCTCAGATGCAAAGGTTGACATGGGCCTTGAGGACCGGTCCACGTAACAATTTTTAAGATAAGTTGGAAAAGCCACGATGATTCAAATAAATTTTATTTCAGATCCTAAACTTCGGAATTTTATTTTATTTAAATATCTTTCTTGTAACACGAGATTTGCTATCATGTCGAAATCATAGCTTAATTTCATTTAATTCCTAAATCTGAAGAAAACTAATTTTATCCCATAATCATGTAACGTATTAATCGGACTATCTAAAATTAAAAGTTAGGAATAATCTTTAGCAAGCAAATAGAGATATTGGTGGGTTTGCACCAATTTCACGGATTGATATTGGTCATTACATAGTCGAGGATGCAATATGATATTAACTATCAAATTAATGTTGAGGTTTCTTCTGCAGGATGTGCCAATTTTAAAATTTCCCCAAAGCTTTAGGGCTTTAGTGCAATTTTCAATTTCATCTCTGGTATTATTTCGAACGTGAAAGTGCCGTGAATCCCATGTTCCTCTTGTCTTTCAAAGATGCTTTTTTCATTACTTATTCCATGTGTTCAAACTCCGACTCCCTTTCTTCCCTATCTTTTCCCACTTCCAATCCCGATTCTCTCTCTCTCTCTCTCTCTCTTTGGAAAAAAGGTGGAAAAGTGGGGAGGTGACTGCAAAAATAAAAGAAAAAGTTGGTGAAGAATTCAGGGCCAGAAAAAAAAAAATAAGGGCAAAATTGGGGGGATGTGGGAAAGAAAATTCCAGAGGCCCACCATTATTCTTCGCCCCTCAAAGTGAGGGGAAAAGGTGTAGACTTGGTCGCCGATAATTCCCAAAAATTCCTCATTGCTAAGTAGTACAAGGATTTTCATCATATCCGTTGCTTAAAGAGAAAACTATTTCTACATGAGAATCGGATTGTATGCACACGTGAAACCTAATTGTTGTACACATACACATAGGTCGGGATTGCACCTATCGCCAAATGCTAACCCGGATGTGAAAATAGCTATCTTTTCCATCCTTGTACATAGATTATGGATCACCAACCAAGTAATTGTTCCATGGTCCAAGACTAGTTTGCAAGCACGGCGCCCTACTCCACTATCAATCTCAAGAAACCTTGGCTGCGATGAACGGACCTAAGTGATGCCTTGTCGCTAATCTTGGGCTTCCCCACTCACAACTGGTGGGGGTCGTGGTGACAGGCTCTCTTAATATACAATTGATGTTTTGTTAGTGCTTTAACCCGAACATTCCTAATAATGAGAGATATATTTCAATTCCGTCTAAACCATTTTTTATGACAAAAAAGGAAAAAAGAAACACGCTAAAGGCCTTAAAGTTTCATTGTACCTATTCCCCTTAGAGCAGAGCCTACTGGTGGTTGCAGTATGCATTGGATCAACTAACTCAACTTGGCTCCATCACACAAGCGGAAAGCTAGACACATCCCTGATTTGGCAAATAGAGAAAAGATTAAGGAAATTCAGGATCGTCGCTTCCCATGTGAAACAGACACAGAAAAAGATTAGATTTCAGGGGAGACTAATGGCGGATCCATCTGGACAGAATCCAAGTGCCAAAACAAGACAAAGAAAACACCAACGACGTCAAACATTCCCTTAGTTTTCCTTGGCTATAAACCTAGGCATTCGTACCCAAAGTCCAAACTAAGCATACTCTACTACATTTTAAAATCACATGTGGTCGCCACCAAGAACGTTTTAAAAAATCCAGCATGATGCATTGTGCATGACAGATTGAACACAATAACCAAAAAAGCCCACCACATTCCACAATCGCATGAATAAAAAACAAAGGCACCCCTCTCTCTTTCTCTCGCAGAATCAAAAGCCAAATCTCTCTCTCTCTCTCTCTCTCTCTCTCTCTTCCTCTTTATGTTATTCCTTACTTAAATGAGACTCTTCCTTAACTTTTTTGACCGCCCAGTCCAAGACCCTCCTTTCTTTTTTTTCCTTTCCCTCGCGGCTAAAGGACAGGGACATACACGATCACATGGTCCTCTCTCTTTGCTTTCGCAGGCGCTTTGTCTCGCATTTACTTTTTCCCAACCTCAGATCAGGACAGAAGACGGAAAATTAA
Organism: Eucalyptus dawsonii; assembly: GCA_016097615.1. Taxonomy (NCBI): domain Eukaryota; kingdom Viridiplantae; phylum Streptophyta; class Magnoliopsida; order Myrtales; family Myrtaceae; genus Eucalyptus; species Eucalyptus dawsonii. The sequence goes on from CM027872.1 coordinate 17,264,413, forward strand.
AGGGGGGACACAATTGTGGACTTTGCCTTAATCTCTGTCCGGATCACAAACAAACAAGAACCAAATCTCATTGCATCATCATGATGGTCCTCATTTTACATGCTTTCTTGTGGATAAAGCATTTGACATATTCTCGGAAGAGGCGCTCGTTCAGTCAAGAAATCTACTAGAATAGAATATACGATATGGTGGAGGAAAACCCAAAAAATATTTAGGATTTTAGGGAAGACCCAGATGGAATTTTGCCATGAATTCCTTCCTCCTTTTTACAATAGGGAAACCAGAAAAAAGACCCCAACCCAAATCTAAGAAGACTTACACATATTCCCCCTTCCTGGGACAAAAAACTTCTTAAAAGATTATAAAGATTATAGTTCGATTCGAAAGGGTGCCCACATAGTTAAATCACACACGAAAGCTTTCAAATTCTATGTCTATTGCTTCGCTCGGCAGCGATGGAGAGGAGCCTGGCGACGCCCTGGGTCCAGTTATCGTATTCTCTCTGGTTCGTGCACTCAAACTCTACGGTCCCTCTCATCACGGTCTTCAGCCCGAAGTATCTCCGGTTCTCGCCGCCCTCCAGCAAGTGACGGTCCGGCCAGGCCGGCATGTCCTTAAGCACTTCCAAGACCACATCTGCAGGAATAATTTCAAACAGGGTTCAGGAAAAGAGATAAAGCAAAAGACGAAACCTTTTGATCTTTCTCTCCAACTTTAGTGAAGGAAATTGGATTTGAGCTTTCACAAATCCCCAAATAGAAGAGACCCACATCCACTTACAGCGTTCACATTATCATTAGAGAGAGACAAAAGCAATCAAAACTCACTCTTTTTCTTTTTTGTGATGGTCCCAGCAACATGCCTGCTCTTCATCTTCAGCATCACCTGCGCAAAAGAGGAGGATTTTATAGAGACCAGAGGTAGAAAGTAAGGAAAGTGGATCCATTTATTCCATCGTCATCTTACACATATTTTCACTTTTAGTCTTGTCTAGTATCTCTTTTAGACCATCTATCTTCACTTTCAAAGCTACAAAAGTCTAATCTATGCCCCAATTATTGAGTCATCACATGGAAAAGCAAACCACAAAGTACAAGCTTCCAAATATGCCAATTACCTTATTGAATTTGTTTATGTAAACAGAGACTATCTTCCAGTGAAGATCACCTGCATTCAACAGGGGAAATCACATCACCAAAAGAGTCTGCAAACGGGCCATCAATCATCAAAATCCAATGCAGCTTACTAACAAATGAAAAAAAAAAAAAAACAGGTGGAAATGTTACGACTTCAACCTCGGACACATCGCGCAATGACCTGTAGGATAAACTCGAACAACTTAACAACAATTCCTTCTATTGTGATGACCTAAATGACTTAAGCATCCACCACAATTCACATGAACCTTTCGCCGTGAGATTCCTCGTGACTAGAAACTACCAATTTCTGTGATTAATAGAGGACCCAACAACCTACATTGCTATAATTTTATCAAAGCAGATGCAACCAAAAAATTCTGCTTGTATTGGACCCTAGAAGTTCGAGACTGCATTTTATTACCTTTGCGAGTGCGCTTAAGAAGCTCGTTTCCTCTGGCTAGCCACTCCCTGTTGCACATTCCTAGGAAATTCTCCTCCGGGACAAGTTCGCCACTACTGCTGCTCGAACTACAATTGGTGAGACTAGCACCACCGGCGGCACCTCCGACCCCCTTCTCCACCGGAATAACCGCTGCTATGTTCCACACTTCCTTCAATGTCCTTGCCTTCAATGTTGCCGCCCCACGTAGAGCTGGGGAACCAGGGCCCGATCCACCCAGGTCACAATTCGATCCATCAATTCGTAATCACAACAATCCAACAGAAATTCATAACTCAATTCTCAACTCAAAAGATCGAATCCAAAAATGTGTTCATACCTGTAGCCGCGCCGGCGGTTAAGGTCAGGATATCGCCAGACGACCGCACATTGACAGCGGAGCTGACAACCGCAGCAAGGTGCTCCCTCTCAGCCCCCATTGCCTCGGCGGCCTCAACACACTGGGCAGCCACCAGGGTTGCAGCCGAGGCAACAGCCATGTCAGTCTTCGCCATCTGCTCGTCCTTGCCCGACCCCGAAGAGGCGGCGGTGGCAGCCGCAATAGCAGCGACCGCCGCAGCAACCCCCGCGACAGAGATGGCAGCATGGAGCTGGGCATTCTGGGCCCTGGCCTCCTCCTTCTTCTTCTCCCTACGGTCCTTCAACCACCTCCCCACCGTCTTGCCACCACCGCCGCTGACCACAGGACCCCCGCCACCGCCGCCGCCGCCGCCTCCTCCTCCGCCCCCTGGTGTGGAGGAGATCCTGAACTGGTGGACATTGAGGGGGTTGTTCGGCCGGCAAAACTGCATGGAAAGATGATTGTGGGTCGTCCATTCCATGGAAGCATAATACATTCAAGCCTTCAAATTTAACCAATCCTCTCCCTTTCACTCTTTTTTACCCAATTTTCGTTCAAATGGTCATCGCTCGTGCACGTGGACATTGCCCATCATGGTCGTCGGCCATGGTGGGGGACGATCGGTTTTCGGCTATAATTAGCGAACGGGCCAGCGAGGAAAGTCGTTGAAAGTGGTACGCGGGGCAGAGAACGAACGCGCCACCAACTCCCCCTTCATTTCCACATTTTTATGTTCTCATTGTGGGGGAGGGAGGAGGAAGGGGGTGGGGACCATACATAAATCCATTAATGCGACCAAGCTCGAGACACGACCGTAATTGAGCAAAAAGATTCCAACGAGTGGCTCCATGCCACGCCGTACATTAATGTTCCACCAAATGCTCGCTACGACACCAAAACGAATCCTCCGTACTTGCGCAGAGAATGAAAATTTCAGATCTTGTCTCGCCCTCACCTTGACCAGTTCAGCATCATATACCAGAAGGATTAAACTAATTAAACTAATGATCCGAGTAAACAAAACACTCGCGATTCCTCGGTGAACCCGAGAGAAGTTTTGAGGGATTTTTCTGTTCTCTAGGGAAAAAGAGTGAAAACCCAGAAGGGAAAAAATGAAAAGGAGAGCGCGAATTATTGCATTGAGAAATGGGAAGCATCGCAGTTCCAGGTCTACTCTATCCGAGTGCAATTAAGGGGGGAAGGGTGGTGGCTTCGATTAAAGCAAAAGCTGGTTCGCTCGTTTCGCGCTGCGTTTTTTCTTCTCTCTGCACGACCACAGTCTTCGTGCTCCGCATCCCAGCTCGCAGAAAAAAGGAAAAAAGAAAAACCAAAACTTGGGTCTTGTCGAACTTCGGTCCGAGCTCTGTCCTCTGTAACCATGATAAAAAAAATGATTTTTTTTCCAAGTTTACGTTCCAGTTTTGTCCGTATCTGTTTACGTGAGGAGGCGAGATCGCGTCGGTTCGCGTCTGGAAGAAAAATTCAAAGTCGAAGCGAAGAACGGAGCAAGTGACCAAGGGAGGGGCATTTTTGTCTGGGTCGGAATCAATCCATAACAGTTAAGGAAAAAAAGTCAAGAAAGAGAAGAAAACTAACCTTGGCGTCGTCGATTTCGGAGGGAGAGACGGGGGGGCTGTCGGTAAGGGAGCCGCAGCTCTGAGCCCCGTTGAGCGGTCCGCTGCTGTGGGAGAGCCTCCCTGAAGTTCTCGGCGACACCTCTTGCTGCAAAAAAGAATCGCCATGGCCAACAAAGAAAAATGTCATCACCGAGGAACCTTTGTTTCCGGGTCGGCAAGGATGTGATTGAAATGATGAAGAAAATGAAGAGGGGGGAAAAGAGGGTCGCCGGCGTGCCTGCGTTTGATGAGAAAGTGCAGGGGAAAGTCGGGCTTACGTGAAGCTTGAGGGAATTGCCAAAAATGGCAGTGAGTTTCAGAAGCTGGAGTCTTGCAGAAAAAACGCAGTAGACGTGTGTGCGCGTGCGCGTGTGCATAATGATCTTGAAGGAAAAAGCCAAAGAAGATGGAGATGGTGATGAAGATGGAGATTGGTTCATGATTTCGCAGAGAGAAGGGGAGCAATTCTTGCGCTGCTAACCCAAAACAAAAAGCAGAGCACTTTTTCGGGCCAAATGAGACAAGCGCGAATAAGTCAAAATTCACAAGAAACGTCGCAATGCGAGCGACAACCACTTCGCCAAGAAACCGAAGAAAGAAATACAAAAGAACTGAGCACTCACCGACTGAGACAGGATCCGCTCCATGACCATCTGGGACGTCTCGGAGGAGGCGAAGGAGAAGGGGTTCCCGGAGTAGGTCGCGCCCTCCTCGAGCTCCCCGGCCAGATCCTCCGGGATCGCCCCCGCCGCCGCAGCAGCCGCCGCCGCCGCCGCCGCCGCCGCCGCCGCCGCCGCCGCCGCCGCCGCAGACGAGGGCGGACCCGGGGAGGCCCCCTTGGGGAGGGGCGGCGCTCCCGCCATCGAGGGGGCCGGGGCGAGGGCCTTGGAGACCTCCAGCGCCGACACGCTCCAGGAGCGGGAGAGGAACTCCATGGGCTCCATCGGCGTCTCCGGCGGGCGGTAGAAGATGGGGTCGAGCCGCCACTGCTCCGCCACCGGCTTCTCCATGTTGTGGGGGGATGATGGAAGGGGAGGTCGAGGCCGAGGCCGAGGTCGAGCGTCGATGGCGACCGCGTGCGGGGTGTAGTTTGTGGTGTACTTAGCGAGATCAGGAAGCAGAGTGTCTCCGCGAGAGAGAGATGGAAGCAAAGATAGACAGGGGAGTCGGTGTGTCAGCTTGCGTTTATATAAGCTTTTTTAAGCGTAGGAAGTGAAGGCATCTTTTGATTTTTTTTCTTTTTTTCTGCTAATTTTTTTTGTTGTTTTTTTTTCACTTTTCCTTTTTTCCATGTTTTTTTTTTGTTTCATGGGATTGTGTTTGTGTCTTTATCGATTTCTCCTTTCTTTTACGGTTTCTTTTTCATCATGGACGGGCGGTGTCAGGTAGTGAATACACGACTTGGGAAATAGTGTGTCTTCATTAATGTGAAATTATTTGAGAGAGTGAGTTAATGAATTTTTCAATAGCCCACCTTTTGTGTAGAGACTAGATGTTGGCTGCCTTGATGGGTTGCGTGAAACATGGAAATTGAAATTTACATAAATATGTTGTGCCCACCTGAAACATTATTATGAACATCTTTGAGGAATATTGTATGGAAATTAGGGTTTGATAGTTCCAATTAAAGAAAAAGTGACCTGCCGAAAAAAGAAAATGTTATAACTTAGCAAATTGTAATGAGAGTACCATTCACGACTTTGAGATAAGTATGAATGGCAATATCTGCTATAGAACAAAAATCACGCTGCAAATTGTAAAAGTAGAAAGACGGACATGACAATGAAAGCTAAAGCCATTCCAATCATTAGATGCTTTACTCACGTTAGAGTCCAGGAGATAAAAGGCTTCACGGTTGCACATCACATTCAGATTATCATTGTATATTTTACGTGGAATTACGAGAATGAATAATATTGATTTTTCAAAAATAGCTTCTCTGTAAACAAGTACATAGATAAAGCACGTATACAAAACCCACATTTCACGAATAGTGTTAAATTACCGATGAGCATGAATATATTGATCTCATACCATCTATTCAATATGTATGATGCTCATTAAAAATGGCTCTTGAAAGTAATATTTCAAACCGTATTCATCTTTGAGTCTTTAGCTCGTCTTGCATATTTATTATGCAATCTTGCAAAAAGTGAAATTTTGATGTATATCATTTTTCATAATTATGACATCCATACCTTTACAAACAACCGATGAACGTTGGTACTACTGATACATTATTGATACTAGATTTTTTCCTAGCACCGGCGAACTAGAGAAGTGGGACAATTTATATTTGAGAAGTCCAAATCAAAATACTGTGCATGCAATTCCTCCGAATCAGAGTTTACTATTGGGTAGTAAATGAAGATGCCCTGTCGCTTTGCAACTTTCGGAATGTTGCGGAGTCCTACTAAAGACTGGATTGACACAGAAAAATGGAATCATAACATCAATGAACTGTTAAAATGTGGACTTTCTGCTCTAAGTTAAGGTAAGATCATGCAATTGAATCGCCATAACAAAGAAAATTACCGAAGAATCAAAGGAGGGAAATGCACAGCCGGCCCGTCGTATCATGTCATCATCTTCGAGTGAAGACACCTGGGTTGAATGGTAAGTAAAATACGTGTAAAGCTATCTCCTCTCTCTTATGAAAAAGCTCCTTTCCTGCCCATTATGAAGGTCGCTATTGTTTTCACCATCTTAACCTTCTATCCTTCACCCTAAACCCTAGCCATCTCTCCCTACCTACCTTATCGTTTTTGCTCCTTTCGTCGCGTAGGTACAAATGAAAAGTTAGATAGCTTTGGACATACCCAAATCTTAAATGGCTCTTTGACTGTAGCACGTCGACATTATTTGGATCGAGCGAAACGTGTTTAAATCCAGCTCTAATGAATGTTACGACATCAAGATAACCCCCCACAAATTACTCAACTTGAATCGGTCAATGCCTACTTTCTGTCATAGTACTAGACCTTCGCTCAAGTGAAATAATATGTCGTTTGAATCATCATATGACACCTACCTTTGACCATACTGTTATGGGTCATAACATATCGTACGAGACGATATTGCTCCCATGATGGACTATTTTCAAGTGGACCATGGAAAATAACTACATAACTACTATAATCAATTCGGCCATGCTCGAAGGATGTGAACCTTAGATAATCTCATTCCCCCACCATCTATCCTTACGAGAGGGGCAAGAGGACGGTGACAACACTGATATCCATCTTCCATTATTGGATTTGATCATGAGAAAGAAAAGATCGAAATGAAAAATGGAAAAAAATATTTTTAAAAAGAGCATGGAAATTGATGGAAATCTTATTAATTTTTGGACCCTACTCGGACACAAACCGAACCATCGAACTGTATCCATCTGGAATATTAATTGAATTGGGCCAATTTTCAAGGAGAGGTCAGGAAGAAACTACGAAACAGGGGGATGGACATCCGACGCGTTGCGTGTATGGATTGATAGGAGGATTTTTAGCAATGCTCATGAAAATTTGTCTGATGCGTACGTGAAATCGGGTGAACAGTGGCCATCAATAAATGCTCGAGCCGTAGGAGATGCGATATGTCCGGTTAAATGGATTCGCCCCTTTTGTAGAGAATTCTCAAGACCCAAGAAATTGCATCTACTATTGTTTTTTTTTTTTTTTACCCAGGGAACCCCCACACGGCCGGCAGCCGGAAGTAAATCACTGGAAGCGACACGTGCTAGCCACCACACACATGCCACCGAATAAGTCGCTAAGTATCTCAAGCTAGCCTTCCTACAACTTGCGTTGCAAGAGCTTCAAACACTAGACCTCATCGATGAAAGTTTAGCACCTACCCAACTAAACCCCCGCGGCGAGTGATTACATCTACTATTGTTGACACCTACAAATATTCAAAAAATGGGGAATTAGAGACATTGATTTTGTGAGACATATACTATATGGAGCGAGATATCGCTTTATAATTACACGGTGTTATGGAAATTATGCCAATCGATCTGTGACCAGCATAGGTTTGATCAACATGAGGTTTGTCATATACCAAATCAACATTAACCATATGTGATTATGTCAATGGCCCCACCTCATCTTGAAATCTAGGGTTATGGGCATCATGGCCAAATACGAGGCATGAGAGTTGGTATTAACATAGACGTGAGAGTTGGCATTAACACGACAAAAGTGACTGGCATGATGTCAAACCAAAGTCCGAGAAAATTTCAAGAACAATTATTTTCTACTTTATCGTCATCCTTAAAATGAAGTGACAGATATTATGATCGAACGCCGCAGAAGCAGATTGACATCCGTGGAGATGTGAATAAAACTAATACCAAACTCGTACTAGAAATCGATGCCGACTTGTGAGGGACGCATCTAAAACAAAAGGTACGCATCTTGGACGTGAGGGCACGAGTATAAAAAGGACGTCTCATGAGAGAAGGACAGGCAGCTCGACCAAATCGCAAGAATTCACTTAATGTATCCGTGCTTTCATTCATTTTATTTTTTGTGCTAAGTTCTTGCTCTTGTGAATTCAATTTGAGCTTATGCTGTCGATTCTTAGTTTTGAGCCACTCATAACCTAACCTTAGCTCATGTTGTGTTGGAGATATAAATCACTTGACCAACGGTACAAGGATCAAGTCTTTCTCATATTTGTCAGTACATGTTGAATTCAAGACAAGGTTTAGATAATCAGCAGACCAGCTCACATGCTTAAGGGTTAGAGGTGAAATTGCATTAAAGATGCCCACCATACACCAAAAAGTGTGGTCTTGATTGCATCAACTTTTACAGAATCAGACAAATGTGTAACCTCACTTGTGCACACCTAAACGATGCGAAGCTTCGTCCCTATCAGGAGGCCGCTTTTCTCTTTTCTGATAATCAATAAAGTAGAAAAATCTTAGAGTGGATGGTGTTGCAAGTTTTTGTCTACATCGTAGAATCCCTCTCAAAATATACTAATCTCCATGATCACACATATTGAATAAGATTTTAGTGAATAATAAGAAATCATTGGAAACGTCTGATCAATTGGCTTTTTCCAGGTTTCATACTTAGATGGAAATAAACATATGGGCGTTCTTGAAACGTTGCCCCATGCATTTTTGTGCGTCCTTCTCATATTTTCACCCTATTCAAAACTCCAAATCTCCCATTAAATTCACTCAAGATCTCACCCAATAATTCAATAGACGTCGGTCCGCATCTTTCCATTTTCTGAAGATTTCTCCCACAAATTTTCACATGCCTACCTTCTATTATCTTGGTCATTGAATCGAGGAGAGATCCTTGAAATTTAATGCTGAGATTAATTGGATTCGTGTGAACTCGAAGCATACAAGCAAAAAATGGATTTATGGCCGAAAATGACCCAAAAAAAAAAAAAAACGGACTTCCCCATTTGGCTATAATACTATAGTTCAAATGAGGGTCATGTAACTCCTCTTGAGTCAAAAGTTTCACCCAATTTATTGATCATTACACAAACTTTTGTCCCTAGCCACCCTAATTGATTTTTGCTTATTGGAAAGTTTCGAAAAATATTCGTTAGTTGTGTCCACGTTGAATTCAATCTTACTGTGGTGAAAGAAAGTACTTACCTACACATTATACATGGATTCGATTCAACACGGGTTATGAAATAAACTTTATGTCACTAATGTCTAGGCAGGAGTATGGTGGCTTCCATTGACTGAATTTTTGCAATGTGTGCCGTCCTCGCCCCTGCGATCTTGAAACTTATTGTTAGAAACAAAGACAAATATAAAAAATGATAACCCATTGGTGGGCAGCTGAGTTGATTCAGCTTTGGGCACTTCATCGCAGAAGTCCTTAGGTTGAAACTCCACAGCTGCTAACATGTCTTAAGTGGAGGGCCATAGCGGTGGGGGTTCTGTGCTAATCTCCCTCGAGGTATAGGAGCCCGGCCCTTCAGTGCCGTTCGGGCACATAGGGCCCGTGGTGGAGTCATCTGTTACAAAAATCTATATATATAACGATACAAAAGGTGTAATTTCAAATATTTGTTCCATACTCTATGGCCTAAAATCTACCCTTTCTATGTCGGTGTGTACTGCAAAGATCCAAGCAGCTAAATTAATCTAAAATTACCCACTGATTGGAAATCTAATTTTCTACATGTTAGGAAAAGCGAATCAATAAACTAGAGATCAATTGGTTTGCACAAAATTAGATATCTAAGTTTGGGGATTCGATTAAGCATGAGGAAGAGTTAGCACCTCCGTGTTGCCCTCTTCATATCATTTTATTTTGGTTAAATTCTTTCTTGGAGTATCATAAGATATCTAGTATAATATTCATATAGTTTTCTTCCGAGTTTTGACACCAAAAATTTCATTATCTTCCCTCAGGTGAAATCATCAAATCATGATGAGTAACAACTTGATTCCAACACTATTCATGTTCTTTTTAAAATACGCCAGTATTCATAGCAAATCAAATAGTGGATCAATCCAACAAACCACCTCCATTGTATCACTCAATTAGAAAATTGATGAGGTTGACTTTTGATCAAATTTATCCAAATATTAGTAAAAAAATTAAGAAAAATTACTCAATCAGTAGTCTTAAACCGATTATACGTATGCAATATAGTTATAAACTTTATTAGACAGTTTAGTCCTAGACATGTCGATGATTTTTCAATATAATCTGTCCAACCAATTTAGACTGTAAAATTTACAAAGGGGAAGTTTATTCGTCATCTGTCGTCCTATATAGTATGGTTAGTTTTTCAGTGAAAGATTCGGTTGCCCGGAATGGTTAAATTGAACACAAAAATTTCTTTTAAAAAAAAGGATGAATGGTAAAAAAAAAAAAGAAAGTAAAGGAAAATTAAAAAAAAAATTAAAATCAGAAAAGTATGGAAAATGAAGTTGTTTCGCTTAAATTCTTCCATGTCGCCTAACATGTTATGGATAATGATAATAATGATTGGATCGTCACTATCAATATTTTTTAAGTGAAAATCAACCAAAAGAATTATATTTGAATATTATGAAAAAAATTATAATGATAATGATAAAATCCAAACGTTTATAACTGAATTTATGTATGTAAAATATTTTTGAACCAGTTGGATATTTTTTCTGGAAAAAATTAAAGTGTCCACGTCACGAAATTAAAATTATACAGGTTAAAGTGGTCATGTTAGAAAAGTAAGACGAAAATTGATCAGTGAACTAGCAAAAATAGCACCACAAGGAGACAACGCCTTTCGTCCTTCTTTCTTTTGGCAATTGACCGAATCCTCACATGTACAGGGCGCACGTACCTGCATTGAAAGAAAGCATTTAGTTTGGTGAGATCTAGTACATTTATGCACCGAGAATTAGGGACAGAACGAATTTGATACAGTCGACCTCCTCTAAAAATTGTCCTAATAGCCTCTTATTCACCTGTGTACATAGATAGCCATTAGGTTCCTAAAGAATCATTGCTAGGGATGAGCAAATTTCAAAATTAGTTCAAGTTCTAATCACCAATCAAAATTGGTTCCCAAATTTTTGAAACCTAAAACCAGCGATGCATATTCTAGAATTTAGAGCATACTTTGACATAGTTTCTAGGGTCAATTCCAAATCAACTTAGATAATTGAACAATTATTGTAAATTATCATATTTAATAATCACTATTTACTATTATAATCCACTAATCACGACTCATATTGAAATATCAATAAAGTCTTCTTAGGATAGGAACTTAATTATCGGAATATATTATCCAATTTTTAGGATCTAAAACTTACCATATATAGCTTAAAATTGAAAACCAGATTAGTTCCCACTAATCCAATTCTCCGCTTTCCATTTGTGCCCTAAAATCATACTCGCTCTTTGTCCTTGTCACCTTACCTGGTCAACGGAAGAGTCTAGGTAGGTCGAGCCTCATATTGAGCTTACACGTTCTTACTCAAGCCCGATCACACATAAAAAATCAATGAACTCTCCAAGTGAAATCCACCGAGCCAGGCAAACCGAGCTGCCCGCGCCGACTTTCTAGCACACCTCCCGTTCCCCTTCACAGTACCATTCGTCAACGAGGCTCCTCAGGTTCAACGGTTGGACAGCCCTACTACACTGTTTCTCCCGCACTTTGACTTTGACCATGCCACTCTCTCTCTCTCTCTATCTAGACAACGTCCACGTCAGATGGGTCCAAGTCAACCCGGGGGTTTGACCGCCACGTCAGGACAAAAAAGGCTCTGCAACTAGTGGAGAGCAGAGCAATGGGAGGACCAGGAGCACTAGCAGAGGTTGTGGCGCGAGTGATTATGTCTCTTCCTCCTCATACAAAACCCAGACTAATGACCAACGAAGGAAGAAGCAGCCTCCTCTCCAGTACTCTCCACTTCTCAAGAACCCTGAAACTCTCTGCAGCCTTGGCCATCTGCGAAGGAGACAGCGCAGCGATAGCCGCTGACAGGCTTAGAATTCGCCTCCTTCTTTCTCTTCTTTTCTTCTTGGCAGAGATTCGGTCTGCTCTCATTCCCATTTATTATATTTTGTTCCTTGGGGGGCGCTCTGTTTTCTTGTGTTTTCTTTATACTTCTGCTGGCCTTTCTCTTCGCAATTATGAGCGAGGGACGCGTGAACTGACTACGTCATCATCCCACCTTGTTTCGATTTCTTCTTTCTTCGTCTTTTTGTTTTTTGGTTTGCCTTCCTTCCTGGTACCCTGTTCTGCGCAAGACTTCATTTGCTTGGCAGGCTTTTGCTTTTTCCCTCTGCTTCTTCAATAATGCGTCTGCAGAAATGTTCAGGATTTCTTTTTCTACAGAGAGATATGCAGTCGATGAGGCGTAGGAGCCCACCGTAAAAGGCTATGCGCCATTCCACCAAAACAGAAACAGATATATTTTGAAGTTTTTTTTTTTTTATGAAAAATATTAGGAATTATGATTTAAATGTTCAATGAAACTTTTAGGAATAAATGTTCTAGAAGTTCTAAAACTTGTTACGAATGTCTAATATATGTGAGTTGGAAATAATTAATAAAATTTTAAGCTTATCAAGTTAGTTTAATCAAATTCCAAAACTTGTAAGTATTTTCCTTTTGTGAGTTGGAAATAATTAATGGAAGCTTTTAATTACATTCACTTTACAAGTTTGAAAAATTAATTGCATCAATTTGACAAGTTTTAGGATTCAATTGCATTAAGTTTTAAGATTTTACAATGACTAATATATGTTATTGAAAAATGTCAATGATTTTTAATTTTTTGACTTCTACAATGTCCCAAAACAAAACAAAAATCGTTATCTCTTTACGGGTGCATATGAAAATATAAACCTAAGAGTTTGAAAGCAATCAAGTCATAAACGTTTTATCCAACAGGCAATCAAGTCTTAAATACTTCAACTTATGCGTTAAAGTTGTTAACGTTCATTAACAAGTACAATCAAATCCTAAATTCATATTGAAAAGTACAGTTTTAAGTTGCCACCTAAGTAATTTTCCAATATTATATAGACACATCGCTCATCAAAAACGGAGAAACTCGGTTTCACTTCGAATTATTACTTGAACAGTTTTGGACTCGAGTACATGTCCATGACCCCTTTTTTCTTCTAAGTCATGAATGCTAAGGCACATGATTATGGAGGGACAAAAAGTCAGGGAAGTTTCACGAATTCAAAAGCTAGATTAGGGGATGCATTTAATTCTCTTTGCGACTCTTTGGACTGTGCTATAACCAGTTCTGTCGGGTGCGAAAAAAAAAATGTCCGGAGAAATCTAATGTGAGGTCAATTATGTGGGGCTGCGAATTGCAAATGCACTGTTTTTGCCACCTGAGAATGTCTGTACTTTATTCATGACGAGGCGGACATTTTGTTGGGCGCTAAAACTATGCCAATCCGACAAAGTAATTCGAGTATTTATTATTTGGCTCGTGCATATGAGTTTATCGGGCAATGTGTGGGAACCAAAGTCATGATGAGCACACACCTACAGATACATTCACTGCCCAGTAATCCCTTGTTTCTATATTCTGTCTTGATGCGGGTTCTCTGTCCTTCAATTATGGCAGCTTCTGTTTGTGCACGGGTAATAAACTTTTGGAATATTTACACAAGCCGTGCCAACCCTTAACACTTTTAACCTAACATATAATATTCCCTGAATTTTTAATTTATTTAATGAGATTTATGCATTGTCATACCTAAATTTTTAATTTACATAATGTGATCCGTATAATTTTTTGGTGAAAATTCAATCTAGTCCTCAAAACTATACAAAAATATATAATATTATGGTTTTATTAGTTCAAGTTTAGGGAACAATATTGAATATTTTCATTTAGTTTGAAATTAATTAAACATATATCAAAAGTTCATGCATCATATTAAATAAATTAAAAATTTATGGCTGACATTATATATTGAGTTATAGTTTATGGACACATTAAATTGATTAAAAGTTTAAGGATGACATTATATATTATGCTAAAATTCAAAGATCATTTATGTTATTTTTTCTAATCTTTTATTTCAATCATGCCTTTTTTTTTTATTCACAAAAAGGGTTGCCACATTCACGTTCCTGAATTTTGAAAAATAAAATATATAATTACTTTTTGGCATAGATGATACCCGCATCAAAACACGTGCTACGTTTATGCGTTAAATTGGTCGGTTGCCTATGAGAAGAAAACGAGTGGTTTCAAGTATCGAAAAGTGGATGAAATGGAAAATTTTAAGAGATATGATGATTATATGTTTTTCCTTATACATGGGTGGTTTGAGAATTAATACGTTTTCATATGTTATTGAGGGCAACATTAGAAGAAATAAGTGACTGTAAGAGTAGTTTTAACTCAATATATATAAGATACTGCAAGGCAATTGTTTGAAACATTTGTTATTAAAATGTATTCCTAATGCTTAGTTGTTTGAGGACATCGTTTATGGTTAATGTTAAACTAATATCTCAAATTTGAAATCGGATGAAGAAATCATTTTTCTTATTGGACATTCTTTTGGACGTGCAAAATTAGGGGTGAGCAGCGGTCTAGGGTTGACCCTGGACCGATCCTGGACAAGCCCAACCCTGCCGGTCCTGGTCTGGTTCCCAAGGGGACCGGGTCGGTCCTTGGTCCTGAAATTCTAGGACCAACACTGTGCGGGTTGGTCCTTGGTCCTGAGAGTTTTGGGTTGGTCCAACCCTGGACCAACCCTGTATATTATTATATTATATTATTTATAATTCTTTTATACATTCAAACTTAAGTAAAATTTCTGTTATATTATATTATATTATTTATAATTCTTTTATATATTCAAATCTAAGTAAAATGTCTGTTCAAAGAAAAAAAACCCAAGTAAAATGATGTTAAAGCCGTTGACTCCTCAGGCTCACAGTCACAAACAGACGGCATCCAATTCCAAAAGGCATGAAGTTTACGCCATAAAGGTCTTCACGGCCTCTTCCTCCACAGTCCAGAGTACGTTCTTCATTGTGAGGACCAAGGACTCCTCACAGTCACAGACTCGCGACATCCAAAATGGCGCGAAGTTTACGCCGTAAATCTTCTCACGGCTTCCTTCCCCAAAGTACGTTATCTTCCATTCTGTCTTCTTTGTTCTTCAATTTGCCAAAATCAAAAGTAGCAACATCCCGCTCGCCGCATTGTGGACCCTATCTTGTCCCATATCTCAATGAGCGTTAGCAGGTATGAAATTTTTATTATTGTGTCATCTTAAATTTGCTGAATATGTATTGGTATTTATAGTTTAATTGCACAATACCGCATTGTGGATGGATGTGTAATTTGAATTTGTAGGTTTGCTTTTTTAGGGAGTATAAAAAACAAGATTTAAAAAAATTATCGATCGATGTCGAGTCGGGTTGACCCAGGAATCGGACCAACCCATCGTGGGTCGGTCCGGTCCTTGGCCCTAGGCTTAATAGGGTCGGTCCTCGGTCACAAAAATTGAGAATGACCGACATCAGACGGGGTTGGTCCTAGGGTTAGGGGGTGGCCCGGACCAACCCGGACCATGCTCACCCCTATGCAAAATAAGCAAGAAGCAAGGAGTTTGTGATTTACCACTACAAGACAAAAGGGCACACTTTATTTTACATTTCTATTTATCTTTTAAGAAAATAAAAATAAAATTTAAAAAGAAGAAGAAGAAGATGATGATGATGACTTCGTTGGAAGACTTAAAAGAGGAAATTCACTTCGGCAGAAGCAAAATTCCTTGTGGGCGTTGGTTTGTTATGTGGTGGGTCCAAGTTCAAACTTTTGACCTTAGGCGGATACACACATATATAAAAGCGAATATCTCCGGGAGGGTTTCTTTTCGCTGCTGCAGCCTTACGTAGAACGGAGGAAAGGAGCGGCACGTCAAGCCAAGATAGAGCCCCCCGCGCGCTTTACTTGAACTTGAATGCGCGATAATTTTTTGTTATGAATTTATATCTAAGTGAATTATTTATTTATAAATATTTTAGGTTTTTTGTTAAAATTAGGTGTAAGAAATATTGAGCGTTAGAAGCGATTATAAACTATAATTCTCTAATTATAGTAAATTATTCTTTTTCTTCTGTGGACGTCATACCAATTGATATCGGGCCAATCGTAAATTTAAATTTATTTTTCTTATTTATTTCGCATTAAAGTAAATTACAAAATCTTGTTGTTTTCGTGTATTATATTCAAATGTCAAAACTTTGTGTAGAATTTTTTATTATATTTCTTCAATTTTGAGATGATAATACCAATTGCGAATATGCCTGTGATAATTTAGAAAATTGCCAATGGTTGACTATCATCTTACAAACCTACAACACGACTCATATTTATTTTTCATATTTGATGTATTTTTTTGCATTCAACAAAATTGAGATTAGATATATAACCTATTTGGTATATAGGCTGTTTAATATTTATTTTAGTTGGGAGCTCTAGTAATAACATATGGGATGAAAAACTTATATAAAACGTCATTTTTCTTATAAGTAACCCCCAAAAAGAAGAAACAAATTCAAATTTTGCACACCATAACATATATACCTTAAACTTGTACTTATGTAATCCATTTACCTTCTGTCAAAATTTTATTAAATTTCGTTTGGCCAAAACAATATCATTTTTTATTTTATTTAAGTCACATGGGCACCATATTAATACATCGCCTAGTGATTGACCCTTGTCTATGGTCAATGAGGGTTGGCCAGCCCTCTCCCATGATTGATGGTAGTTGGCCAGTGATCTTTGCCAAACTTAGAAAAAAAAAAAAAAAAAAAAATTCAATTTCAAAAAACCCAATTTTTTTTATAAAAACTATAAAAACCTTCCACTTAATTTGTCTTACATTGAAATGTTTTAGTGATATATATATAATCATAAGAAACAAATTTTCCTTATAATTAAATTAAATATAGAAGTGTTTTAACAATTTGGGTTAGACCATTTGCAATCCAACTCAACCCATCTATTTGATGAGTCTCATTTCCATTAATCAAGCTCACTCATGGGTCTTTACATGTTCCTTTCTCTCATATTGAATTTTTAGAGTGATAATGTTTACTTTTCTTCGTTTTCATGTCTCCGAAGTTTTATATGCCACGCAATTGAAATGTTAGGTACGATAAAGGAAGAGTATTTATTCTATCAAGAACATTAGGATCAGTGTCGCATTCAATTGTTTGAAGGTGTCCATATGATGAAGCGGTGCATATCTAATACCTAAGGTCCTCATTCTTATTTCGTCTTTTAGATTACTAACTAAATGACGATTTTCATGCTTTTGAAATAGGTAATCTTAAAAGATGTTATCAACTTTGACAATCCTCATTCTATCAACGAGAAAAGTATTAATAAATCTATTGTCTAAATATTAAATAAATTCTAAACTTTCCAATTATTTCAATCAATTCTAAATCTTTTTACATGGATATCAATTCAATCCATTTACCCAATTTAGGCTAAGAATTACTAACATAGGATTCGACGATCTTATGTGATACAACCAGCATTGATGTGAAGTTTTTTATAAGTTTTTTACCTTTTTTTTAAAAATCCTCTTGGCTAGTGAGGTCACTAGTCATAGGTTAGTCTAGGCAAAGCCCTCCACACCTTGTCGGCTAGGTTGAGGGCTACCGTGCCTCGCTAGCCACAAGCGAGAATGAGGGCATCGTGGGCCACGTGGCTAACACATGAGGGTGTCAACCCTCACATTAAACCCTCGCCTGTGGCTAGCAAAGGCATGGGAGCCCTCACCTAGACCAAGCAAAGGCCACCAACCTCGTCTATGGCCAATAATGGTTGTGTCATGTAAGGATCGCTAGTATTTATATCAATAATTTTTGGTTTAAATTAGCTCAATAAACTAAATTAGTACTGATGCAATAAGATTTATTATTAAATCGATTCAATTGAAAATTTTAAAACTAAAATGGTATTTATGCAATATGTTAAGAAATTTTTTGGTATTTTATCCTTTTATCAACAGTAGCATTGCTGCACTTCCGCATCTGAATTACGAAGGCGCAGCGGGCAGCGCGGTCCAACTTTCCAAGAACTAAAGCATTGGAAAACTGCGATCTCGGACCCGCTCATTGCGCTTGCGTTTAGTGGAATAGACGTCACGCTAGGCATAAAAAAACCAAGACTTACCATCCATCACATCGTGTGCCTTAGAGGCTAGGGCATGGTTCAACGCCTATGAATTAACTGGACTGAGGGTCCACCGTAGTCGCGACTTGTACCCTGAGTTTAGACCCACCATCAAGCCGGTGCATCCGCCGACGACGCTGAAGCAGACATGGTTGGAATTATTTACTCTTTCCCGAACACTAGCTCGCCGTTACTAGTTAATGTGTAGCCCCATTTTGAATATGCCTCAGATCCAACTAATGTCAGATCAAATTATGCTCCATTAATCGAAACCATTTCATAGGTTCATGATGGTAGTTTGAGTTACACGAACGAACAGGCTATGTGCGACTGTGGATGCCTTCTACTGCACAATGGAGAAGGTAGGCGTGAGCTAAGCGGACACAATTGTTTCCGAGAGAGGTTGGCCATTGGCCGTCAGCATACCTCGCTTCTCCTCCGTCCATTATACGGTGCATGATTACATTGAGCATGTTCATATAACTTAACTTGCCATCTTGAAAAATTAGACAAGTCCTAGTGAATTAAGGGCCTATTTGGCAACGTATCAAACAGTGCCAGATTTTGATTTTTTGTTCTCAGAATCAGTTTAGGATGAGAATCGCGTTTGGTAAAATTTTTGTTCCTGGGAACAATTTTGGACAAGATTTGAAAATAAAAAAAAATTTGATTCTCCGTCCGAGAATCAGAAAAAGAATCAAAACGGTGAACCCTCGCTTTTCCCTTTCACCATCCCAGTAGCCGTTCGCCACCGCTTGCCGCCGTCCGCCGCCGGTCGCCGGAGGCTCGCTAGGCCAGGGCGAGGTCCGGCGAGGCTCGGCCTCACTAGATTTGGCGAGGCCCAGCCTCGTCGATGGCCAGGCCAGCCTTGCCCAGCCCCGACGAGGTCCGCCTGGCCACCGACGGGGCTGGGCGAGCCTCACCGATGGCCAGGCAAGCCTCGCCCAGCTACCAGCGAGGCTCGGCCGACGAAGGCCGACCTCGTTGAGAGCCGGCGGCCGCCGATGAAGAAGAAGATGAAGAATATGAAAAAGGAAAAAAAAGAAAAGAAAAAGAGTAAAAAGTAAAAAAATTATTTAAAAATTATTTAAAAATTAATTAAAAATCAAAAGAAATTAATTTGGAATAGAATCAATTAACACGGTATCAAACGCAATTCTATTCCAGAATTAAAAATTTTGGATAGTTACCAAACACACTTTTTTACATAGAATTAGTTAGGGAACGTAATAAAAAATAATCATTTCTAGTCGAATCATTCCCTAATGTAATCGTTACCAAAAACGCCCTAAGTGTAACCTGAAGCATTGGATGAGCTAAGCAGACGTAGTTGTTTTCGAGTGGGGTTGGCCATCAACCACCGCCATGCCTTGCTTCTCCTTTGTCCATTATAAGATGCGTTATCGGATAGAGCATGTTCGCATGACTCAAGTTGCCATCTTGAGGCATTGGACAAGTCGTAGTGAATTAATTGTAACCTAATCACACATTAATTGGATATGAGGCGTATGCAAATCTGGATAAAAGGTAATAAAGCTGCGTTTGGCAGTCGGGATAAAATTCGGGATAGGATATAATTTATCCTATTCTACGTTTGGTGCTCACTCGGGATAGGATATAGTCGGATATAAAGGGGATATAAACTAGGATAAAATTATCCCATGGGGGGGTGGGATAAAGGTGGAAGGATTTTAACGTCCATAATAGGAAAGTTATTTTTCTTGAATAACAAATTTATTAAATTAACAAAATTGAAATTATAAATTTATTTTTAATTAATCTTATTTTAATTCTATGTTATAATAAACATTCAATCTATAAATTAAATATTTATATTTATTATATATTTTAGGTATTTTTGTATTTTAAATATGTTAGTACAGAGTTTACTATTTGATAAAATTTTATTAAAGAATGATGAAAGGGAAAAAAGAAATAATAATGAAAATAATATAAAAAAGAGGAAAAATAAAATAATAAATAAATTAAGGAATAATGTTACGAGATATTTTCACCATCTTCATTTATGAACATTTAGGTTCATTTATAATGATATGCCGTTATATAAAAAAAAAATAAAAATTTTACGGTGTGAACATATCCGACTTTAATCTTATGATTCGGCAAACACTAATGACGGTTTTAAAAAAATCCTGGTGATTTCATATCCTATCCTATCCAATCTATCCCGATTAGAAATCCTTGACCAAACTCTTGTGGATAAAAGGACAACCGTGGCCGGATTAGGAGATTGTCCCCAAGCATTCTCTAATTCACGTCAATGCCGCCTTCGTAAAACCGATTTCATAGTGAAGTAATGCTAAGATTGATAGAACGAGTATCGTGAAAGCCAAGGGGCTATCTCTTAGAATTTTTACTACCGATTCCATAAATAATGAAAATTATATTTTCCTTAGTAATCTAAAAGAGGATATGTGAGCAGCGTATCCAATAGGGATGTGTATGTGTGTGTGTAGTATTATTTAAATTTTACCATTTAGTTCAAACTTAAAGAGAAATTTTCATTTCTGATCCCGTATTGGGAAAGTGTATATGTATTTATATACATATGTGGTATTATTTAATTATTACCATTTAATTCTTGCAAGAACATTACGATCAAAGAGCATTCACTATTTGAGCGTCCTCATTAAAGGACGCATGTCTAGATACAGGTCATCCTTCTTGGAGGATCATTTGCAAACTAACCACAGAGACCAAATTGTTTTTTTTTTTTTTTTTCATTCATCAAGCCAAAAATGTCAATTTCATCAACTATGTTCTTCCAATAATTTGTTCATTAAATAATCTCTCCTCTCTCCCTTGGATATAGATTTAAGACTTATTTGATAACCATTTTGTTTTCGAAAATAATTTATGCTCAAAAATCATTTTTTCCGATTCCGTTCTCTAAATGAGTTTTTGAGCATTTGAACATATTTAGTAACTGTACAAAATTTTTAGTTTTAGAATAGAAAAAAAAATGTTATATTTGCTACAACCATCATTTTTTTTTTGTGATAAAGGATTTCTTATTTTTTTTAATAATTTTATTTTTTTTCTTTTTTTCCTTCTCTTCTTCTTTCTCCTCTAGCTGGTCACCATCAACTTCACGAGCCTCAAGGATGCCTTGCTAGCCATTGTCGAACCCGGTGACCAGCTAGAAGAAAAAAAAAAAGGGAAAGAAAATAGAAAAAAAAATGGCTCAATTCTAAAAAAAATTGTTTTGGAGAACAAAAAGTAACATTCTCTCTTTATTGATTCCGTTTCAAATTTATTCCTTGAAATAAATCTATCCTTAGGAGTAGAAAAATTGGTTAACATCACAAAATGAATTTTTGTTTTTTTCATTCTGAGGAAAAAATAGAGTTAATTAAAAATTAGCTGGTTATCAAACAGGCCTTAGACCTCCATTAATTCTAGTACATTCAAGGAGTTTATTATTTTGCCACTTTTTGTAAGGCTAAAGAGCAACAGAAGTCCCCACATTTTCTTCTCTTTTCAATTTTATTCCCACCTTTTTAGGTTATCAATAAATCTTCACCAATCGAAGTCACATCAAATCTATCCGAAGACTGGATTCCCCCAAATAATTGTGATTCAATTGCCTTTTTCCCTCTTGAGCCTTAAATATATATGACGTTGCAATCAAGATTGCGTTTTTTAGAATAACTTAATTTTTTTTTTCTCTTAAAAAAAGGCTAGCATGCAACCAAACAAATATCTGTCCTTGAATTATGCATCTGTTAAATAATTTATCCTTGAATATTCTTTCTTGAATAATAAATTAGATAACCTTCTTTCTTTAGTGACAGAATTCTAATTCGAAAGGAATCTAATGATATTTGGTCTCACAAATGGTGTCAAAGGGAGTGGGATATATCTAAGACCAAATTCGAAAGGTCTTTTTTGTATGATTAAAAG
The DNA here is from genome assembly GCA_016097615.1 of Eucalyptus dawsonii. Classification (NCBI taxonomy): domain Eukaryota; kingdom Viridiplantae; phylum Streptophyta; class Magnoliopsida; order Myrtales; family Myrtaceae; genus Eucalyptus; species Eucalyptus dawsonii. Next base: position 17,286,563 of record CM027872.1, read on the forward strand.
GTAAAATATAATTGAAAATTAAGCTTGTGTTGAATTTGCTATCGGCATCGAGGATTGATGCCACCAGACCAAGTCACCGGACCATGCAAAACGACCTTGAACTCACCTAGCCATCCTCCTTCACTTGGTCTTGTCGCCGTACTCACCAACTTGCCGGAAACATGATTCATCACCATGAGAAACAACATCTAAGGTTTGTAACTCTCAAACAAACAAACTTGATTCAACATTAACCAGCTTTTCCTTTTCTTTTTTCTCGTTTACTTCCTTGCAGCTTTCCTTTTAATTTCTTTTAATTTTTTTCTCTAGGCTGATATGGCAATCACATCAACGGCTCTCTTTTCAAAAAACAATAAAAAAATCACGTAATTATTTTTGTTACTTAAAATAACGAAGTTAATGGAATTACTTAATTACTTTTTTGCAACTATTTTTTGACTTTGTGGTGCACTTGTCCTTAAAAAATGTGACATGCCAAATTTTTTGGTAGGAAAAATCATTGAACACACTTAATCTCACTATTTTACAGATTATTAGGACTAAAATGTGCGATAACAAAATTTGATATCAAAACGTACCTCAAATGACAATTTTACAACTTTGACCACTAATTTTCCATATAAAAAAAACCTTGCCCACCATAATCTCGATAATAGTCTCTTTTTGCTGATGTCTAGTGTCATCAATGTGTTTCAAGTTTCATGTACTTGGATGTATGATTAGTTGCTCAACATCTCATCATAAATCTTTATATTACTCAATAAAGTTGCTATAGTGGAAAGGTTAGAATACCATCATCTAGCTGTATTTTCTAGACAAAAGAACCAGAGTAATCAAGATGATGGCTACTTTTTTACTTCTCCTCGGCCTAAAGCACAAGGATTATCAATGCCCATAACAAGATTGGCTGATGTAGGTGTAGGACCCTCCGAATTCACTGTTCACCATTGGTGGCTTTTCTCTTTCTTCTTCCATTACTTCTTTCGAGACATTAAACATGATGAATCCTATGATTGGCGCTCATGTGTCCTAAAATCCAAAGCCACACACACATTTTTGCAATGGAGAGTTCAAATTATAGAATATCAAGGGATATGAATAGACAAAGAGGGAGAAATAAGAGAGGTGATTAGAGTGGTGGGATCATCGGGTTGGGTTGGCGCCTTGGCGGGACAGGAGGATCTCATTGTCATCATTAAAACTGGATGCTACGTGTCCCTTTTGACGCCCTCTGAAGCCTATTCAATTTCCACTAAGTGAACTAAAGACATCCTCAGGTTCTAAGGCTGGACCCCGACATGGACCCCGACATGGACCCCAATTTTGACCGGTTTAGTTCGATAGATCCCCACTGGCCTTTCATTCGAGGACTTGCACATGTGTTTTTGTCACCCAGCGGGAAAAGATGAAGGATTCCATAATTTATTTATTTTTGGGGGGGTGAAGGGGGAAGGAAATGTGGGGATATAGATAGATATAGATAGAAAAGGATTTTAGTTTTAGGGTAAGTTTTATTTAGAAGAAAATTTCCTTAGGATCGTTTAGGGAAATGATTAAATTGAAAAAAATAATCATAGCCGATGGAAAATCTGTAATTAAATCCAGGAATATTTTTGAACAAAGTTCATTTTCCATGAAGCAAAAATTTAGCGTGGGATTCTCCTTCTCTATTTTAATACTCAAGCAATTTGAGTTTACTTTTTTAAGTTCTTTTTATATGGTAAAGTCTCTTAATCATACATTTTCTGTTTTTTTAGTTATGTATTGGTGCTGAGTTGTTGGAGAATGACTCAACCCCTTAGGAGTCCTCTCAGGGCATACGTAGTGGACCTTTAGATAAATGCCGGACCATAAATGTATAAATCACTGAAGTTCTCTAAATTGTTTTATCAACCAATATAGCATCTTATGATCGTGCTCAAGTGTATTGCGATCGACTGATCATTGTTTTATACACTTTCATCTAGAGATGGTAAAAACGGACGTCCCACTTGTCAAATCCACTTAAATTCCAAGGCGATTATAGGTGGAATCTTTGACTACGACCACTATCTCATCACCTATATTTTTCCAAGACACGATGATCTTATGAGAGGGGTTGACATGGTCTGCTTTGTTCTATCGTCCACGGCAGCTAGAGGCCCACCTTGAAACAGACATTTCATCGAACTCTGTTCTTCATGTCGATTTAGCATTCGACTCGCTCTATCTTCCTCACGTTTGAAAGCTTATTTGGTCTCAAAGTTCGAGCTCTTTCACAAAGTCTCAACCATTCAATTAATAAGCCGTCAAATTAGAGAGATGCTAATACCTTATCTCTGTTTGATTTGTTGTATGACATCGACAAAAGGCCGTCACATTAGAGTTCCACTTGTTCATTAGGGACCAAGGTCTACCGCCATGTCTGAATGCGATAATCACGAAGTTTTTGTCACTCCTTTTCAGATATAAAGTATCAATCATTCCATACACATTATAGATTTACTAACCCTAATCTGTGAAAAAAAATAAGGTATAACGTACGAGAGTCGCAAGTTGTCGTGAAATACGCACATCAACCGACGGCTACCTGCATGCGTGGATCAATTAAGTCAACTCTGATAAATTGTGTCTGTCGGTGCCTTCCACTGGATCCAGTTGTCTTGTTCCATGTATCCATTACATAGCATACGCTATAATCATATAATAATGGCTCTATAGTTTTCAAATTTTATAAATGGGAAATTTGGCGTATCTCTTATCAGTTGTTGGATTCAAACCTTTGAATGTCAGTCATTGGATTGTATTTATGTTATCAAAGTTAAAATATATCTCCACTTTAAGCGTGTAAAAAAATGTGATCTGAATAGAAATCTTAGTCCGAATAGAAACCGTAACTTGACGAATGAACAAACAAGCAAACATTTCATGTGTTTGGAAATGTTCTATTATGCTTGTTTTGTCGTACAAGAAGATCGATCTCGGGGGCTTGTATGTGCAGAAATTATTGGCGTACACTCTAAAACAATTAAAACTTTTCACTCAATTAAATATTTTCTTTTGTAAAATTGACAATTTATTTCATAAGAAATTATAAAGGTTAAATATCTTATGAGTTATGAGGTTTGGAAATGTTGAGGTTGTATAAACGATTCAAATGCGATTGTAAGTAATTTCCATTGTGCAGTCTATTTTGATTAGTAGTGAAATGTTGTACCGCTTTTTATCATGAAATAGGTAATACTGACTGAACCACACGCATCTCGTATCTAGTTTCTTTTCTTGTCTAGTTAGTATTTTGATTAATTGTTTGTTTTTTATGACAGTAAATATTCAAACCAAATCTTGTCAAGTGTCTACAATGGAATGAGTAAACATGCATGTTGTTGAGCTCAAGCATACCGAAGCATAACTAAGGTTGCAAGTAGATCCATGTCTTCTGCAAGAAAAAAATAAATTTCATGAACTGATTTAGTACTGACCACTTAGTGTTGCTCTATTTAGATGTCAAATTACATTTTTTATTTAACAACTTATACCATCTAGAGTATGCCTCAATGTCAAATTTCATGGTAGCGATGCTCAATGGTGTCGATGATATGGTGTTGGAGGCTGAGACCGATATTAATTGTGACAATCACCTCAAGATGGTTTTACTCGGCAATTGAATGACTTACTTCTATCAATTTCATTTAATCGGTATCTTTCGGATGACTTATAATTTTTACTTTGCAAATCTATTTACGCTTTCAATTTCACTGTGTTGATATTGAATTCTTCAACCGTAGGTACTTATTCGTTTGATTTGTGAAGTGGAATCGCCAAAACTACTAGGCTATAAGTGATGAACCCTACAATTTTCCTTATTTAGTAAGCTCAAAACTAAAAGAATTGCCTATATCTTTTTCATCTAATTCACTGAAAATTCTTGCTCGCTCCGTTCTTCAATAACGGCACGTTTCCCATCACCATTCACATCTCTTCATCAAATCACACAGAGAGAATAGGGCAGAAAGTAGTTCCAAGTTCCGAGGAACGGCCCCTCAAATCGTACTTTAGTATTCATTAATTTCTCTTTTACGCCGGCAATGATAGACATCCAAAGTAGCTCTCGCTTCAGTCAATTCAAAATGCGCGTTTCCCGTCAGAGGACATCGTGAAAAAAAGTAAAGCGGCAATTCCGGATGAGTGTTAAAACGTGTAAATTATATCACATGACCAAGCGGCACCGGTTGACACAACTGTAATGTAAATAAATTTCATAGAATAATTAATTAAAAATTTCTTTTCGATACACAAGTACAATTACAAATTTTGATTATGACGTGTGAATAAGAATTACTAATTTATTGAAAAGGAAAAAGAGAGAGAAAGACCGGTGATTAAAGGCAAACAAAGAGTAAGATAAAGGGTCCTTCTTGCATACTCAGCCGAAAAGGGTTTAATTTTAAGGAAGTTTCGTAGTAAATGTCGTGATATCTGTCAAGTAATTAACTAGACAAAAGTTATAAATTTTAACTGAGCGATTATTTTGGTGATATGACTGATAATTATTTTTAAAACTATTTTTTTAATAACATATGCTTGACAAGTGAAGTCCAACAATCAACCGTTGATCTCAAAAGGACACAATTATTTATATAAAAAAATTGAAAAACCCGTGATGCTTTCGGAGGTCGAGACGTTCTAAAAGCAGGATTTGTTTTTTGACCGCGAATGGGGTCACAGAATTCAAAAAGAGACGCGAGTGGGAACCGATCGAGCTGGCTCTAAAACTTTTTCGGGCTCTTTTTCTTTGGTAACATAAAGACATTTTAAAATAATATGATTATTAATTATTAATGAATGAATGCCACAAAAAATCATAAACTATAGCCACTGTGTGTGAATATTTTAAACTTTTTTTATATAACAAAAAAATCTTAAATTTATCAGTTATGATATAAATATCCTCAATTTTGTTGTCTCACAAAAAAATTCGAACCTGTACATGTGTAATATATATATATCTTCTATTTCAATTCATCTCTAGTATAAGTTCGGGATTTCTTTATTTATATTGCAATAGGCAAGTTTCGGTTTTAAATGATACAAAAAAAGTTCGAAATATTTATATCATGGTGGGCACAACTTGGTAACATAAGGACATTTTGATTTTAAAATGATATGATTGTTAGTTATTGATTACACATGAGATGAGAATCGTAAAAGGATTGGAAACAAATAATTTTCTAATATTGAAGCGAAATATCTTAATTATCACTATGAAGGACTGATATATCAAGAAGAGCCATCTTGCTTGGTAATGATTTAACTTCAACATGTACGTTTTGTTTGCTTTGTAGAAAAGATGATTTGAAAAATATTTTTCAAACAATCACTTATATCATTTAAAAAGTTGAATGAACAGAAAATAAGTTTGTCATTTGTGAAAATATTTAAATGTAGATTATTATTGATAATGAAAATATTTTGATGATTGTAACAAAGCCCTCACTAGTTATTACTAAAACAAGAAATGATATCAATGTAACGGTGAGTTTAGTGGTGTAAAACTTATTTTCAGTAGTTAGGGATTCTTCGACCATAGGTTCGAATCCTCCTATTGCTCTCAGTCTCAAGAAGTCTCGATTTGCTACTCCTCAATCTACGTAAGTTTTAATTTGTATGCGACTTACATGTGCCATAGCCTAAGAATTATTGGGATTTACTCTCACTAGCACCAAGGTATGGCAAAGTAACGGATCTGCTCAAACTATGCCTCAAATTAAACATTCCATCACAACTTCCCAATCATTCCTTCCTTCATTTAGCGAAAACTCAAGAGTAATTTTAAAATTCTTTCTTATGTATATTTTGATTAGGAAAAATGATACAAATGATTCTTATATTTTTACTAAATATGTAATTTGATTTTTGAACTTTAAATTTATTCAATATGAATCCTAATTTTTTTTATATACTTATCATCATTTTAAATTATATGAACATCTTTGATGAAAAGTTCATAAATCATAGTAACTGAAATTTTTTTAGGGAAAATTTCAAATAAGAACCCAAAGTGCCATCATTTTCTCAAAACATGATATGAATTGAAATTTGTCTCAAATAAGGACCCAAAATGCTATCATTTTCTCAAAAGATGACCTAAAATGAAATTTGTTTCAAAGAATGACCCAAAATAGTCATTTAGTCTAAAAAAAAGACCTCACTTGTCGGCCGGTGAATAGATGCATATTCGATGTATATTCCGCTGGTCCTTCCCAAGTCCGATGTTCTTGAGAAGAAGATGAATAGAGGATAAAGAAGATGATGAACAATGCCACCATTGACCAAAAAAAAAAAAAAAAAAAAAAAAGAACAAGACAAACGAAAATTAAATATATATATATATATATATATATATATATATATATATATATCCTTGATCAGCTACCAGAATATGCATTAGAGATGCATTTATTCACTAGCCAGCAAATGAGGTTCTTTTTTCAGATTAAATGATCACTTTGGGTCCTTATTTGATATAGACTCCACTACAGGTCTTCTTTTAAGAAAATGAAAGCACTTTAGATCCTTATTTAAGACAAATTTCACTTCGGATTTTTTTTGAGAAAATAATGACATTATAGGTCCTTATTTGAAATTTTTCCATTTTTTTATGAATCATAATTTAAAAATAATTTATGTCATCATTTCTCGTCATCGAAGTCGTAGCTTTCATTTGGCCAGTACAACATGAGCTGGTTCCTATTTATTGTCCTCTTCCTGAAGAAAAGTACATAAACAATATAATAACGACCGTGCGCCGCCGCTTGGGAGGCGCCGTAGAATGGGAAGGAGGCGATGTTTGTGTTGGGACTTGAAGTGATCACGAGAAAGATTTTCTTCTCCTCTTTCCATTATTAAATTTTAGTAGCATAGATGGAATGGCCTCGTAGGCTAGGGAGAAAGAACCTGGACAAGCAACAGTGGAGCTGTAAATTTTGGATCTTCGTACCAGCCCAGTTGCACGATTAAGAGCTGATTCCTTTCGTCCTTGAGCTTACGTAATTTTTCGGTTAAAAGATGTTAGAAATTATAATTTGTCCCATCAAATTTTTGAATCTGCACAACTTTTCTAGATAAGTCTGTCCAGTTTCGAATCCGATCAATTGAATTCAACATCTTCGTTAGCCTCGTCACCGGTTTTTTTTTTAATCTTTTGGTAAATCGAGAATCCATCGGATTCTACTCTTATCGACTTACACAAATTTGGGGTCTTATGAGCTTCCGTAGTGGAGGCCTAATAGCGATTATACCTTGAGAAAAACTGGCTCCGCAATCTACCGTCGGGGCCTCCCGCTTTAATCGTTAATAATACAAGGTTTCGAACTTTTGACCTCTTTCACTAAAGGAGAGATCTCTCGAGTTTGATGTGGAAAGCGATGAGAAAAAACGCTCATAGGTATATTTCATTATTGTTGAGATTTAGTTGTGTTTATTAGGAGATTTTGGTTGCATGCATTAATTGACAGTCTGCTGTGGCAAAGGAAACATTCGCATTAGGCTCAGGATGCCTTTGAAGAGTGCCTCAACTCCACTAAAGTGGACGTAGAGTGGGAGACACTTTATTAGAAAATTTATGTGAATTTAGAAAAACTTAATGAGAGAGATTTAAAGTTTAAGAACTCGATTGAAGAAACAAATTGCACAAATTTTTGAAGGGATGAAAGCAGAAATTTACCTTTTAAAATACAAAAATCAATCCATGCAATAAGTGAAGAATTTGTCTAAATGTAATAGACTTATTAAAAACATATAAAGAGAATTGGTTTCTTCTTAATGAGTTGGTTAGGATCTTTACTTTTCTTTTTTCATGATTAATGAATAAATGAAAAACATAAGGATTCAGGAGCTACTCTTAAAAACATAAGAAACCACGTGATTTCAAACCATTCTGGGCTGCGATTTAAGATTCGGACCTTTGACTATATTCACCTCAACATCATAATGTAGTTTCCCTCTACTTTATTAGTAATAGCACATGCATAGAGTGATTCCACCACCTTAATTAATCTATGTTTCACTAACAATGAACTTAATCAAAGTATAACCGTTGCATCATTTGCATTTTGCACGCATTAAACATGCTAATCACACCGATCGACAATGGTTAACACTACAAAAGGCCAGGAATGTTGTGCCAAATGTACGTAAGTCCTAGGCCTCGCCCACAACTACTTAAAAGAAAGTACAAGTGAAAAATAAGAGATAGCCAAAGCAGCGAGAAAAAAATTGAAGCAATTGGACACATTACATATTATACGATTTCCTACATTTGGTTAAGAATGTATAAACAACCGATTGTCAGTACGTAAAATACTTTTCACTAGCTGCAAAAGAGGTGTTTTTATAATTCAGAGAGCTCAAAATCCAATTGAGTTCGGGACTTCGCTTAAGCCTTTTCTCTAGACCCCTCATTGTCAGACAAAGTTGGTGTTGAAGCACTATTAAATATTAATTGAAGATGAAATCCCCAGATACGGGAAATTTATTCCAACTGCACCTCCAGAAGGAACTAGCTAATTGGGCTCACCAACATTTGGCGGAGGACTTCAATTGTAGCTAGGCAACCGTACGAGAAACTTGAAGTCTTGTTACAGGAGCCACCTCCGCAATTAGCCCAACGACAGGCTATAAATGGAGAAGGCAGATCAAAAGTAATTACCGTTCGAAATCAACTCATTGGCTTGTCATCTCCTCAGCTGAAGCGGAGGATTTCATGCAATTGAGCGTGCCTGCAAATAATGGAGAAGCAAGAAAGGATATGTCTATTAGAGCAGCAGATGATATGAAGTTGTTAAACAAAAGAAACAACTATAAGAATAAGCTCTTCCAGTTTAATGTTAGATATTTCTTTCTAGTACAAGATGCATATCGTCACAAGAAAGAAATTGTTGCCTCAAGCCTGGTAGATCCCAGTCAACCGCAGTTTCACCCGTAGACGATACTAAATAGGCATAGGACATCTTGCCGTTTAAAACAACCCAAAGTGTAGATGAGTCATGTGATCTTGACAGTACCTATCTTTATGACATCGAATGGATTCTTCTCTCTCGTTTGGCTAACAACTAGTGATGTCAAATTCATTACTAGGAAATAGGGTGATTGGTTCTTGATCCGGTTTCAGGACGATCCAATCTAACCGGTTGAGTTTAAATGAGAGAATGTTTCGAATTCAATAAGAGGTGAAGAAGACCCAAATTAAGGGAAAGATCGAAGAGGAGAGGAGGCTTGCATAAAGCATTTAAAAAAAAAAAATTAACAATTGGTCTAAGTAGCCTAGTTCGGGAACCGGATAACCTAGACACTAGTACCACTTTAAGAAACTAGGAATTGGACCAGTACTCCTCGGAAGTGGACCAAACTAGCTAGTTCGGTTTGTTCATCTTACTCGCCCCAACTAGAAAGATCAACATAAAGTACCATAGCAACAAGTATAGCGTCAACAACACATATTATAGTTGTTTATTTAATTTTCTGATTGTTAAAATGTCCCAAATTGCTTATATATGTCTTATTTGAGCCATATGTTCATGTATTTTTATTTCATCAAATAGTTTAAGCTTCTCGATTTGACCTTTTTTTTTCACATGAGATGAGAGCCAAGTTTCACTCTAGATTTATTTTGCGTGTCCCCATTCATTAATTGTATGTGCCGTTCTTAGTCAGGTTGTGAGCGTCGTATTCATATTCTCTCCACCTTAGAGCTAAGCTTTGGGTTGGATCTCTCACATCAACAAGGTCAGACAAAATCTCAGACTAACACGAAATGTTAAACAAGACGAAAATTTGATCGACCTCCATTGCCAACTCAATCTAAAAATCAATATGGAAATTGGCGACTACGACAGATTCTTCTTTGATTATTTTGTGGTTCTTTTCACCCTCAAAATATCAGCAACAATCAATCTCGGCCTCCCTTCTTCAATCAAATCCACAGAGAACCTGTAAACTGACACAAACAAAGCAGAAAGGAGCAATTCACACTATAGCTTAAACTACTAACCAGTTTATGATTGCTGTGTTCATAGAATCAGATTTGATCATGCCCTATGACCTGAATAGATTTCCTTGTCTTTCATTTAGGAAATAATGCATACTGATGGTTCTACATATGCTCCTCCTTAAACTCATTTGGAAGGATGACTGACTGAGAATGTATTATCAATGGACGGATCAAACAGAAAAAGTGCTAAATCTTCTCTCGGTGGACATGTCGGAATCTTGTCTGCCTTCTTCTTTGACAAAATCTGGAGACATTCTTCTATGCATAGAATGAAACTAAGTCGGACGTACTTGGTGACAATCTATGCAGTTCGACAGAAGTTGACTTAATATATTTATGGAATTTTAACTAATATCAATCATCCATGACAAATACTACACGCCACATCATGGAATATAAACCTAGCAATATCCAGATAGAAGCAACCAACAGGAAGACATGAACTCTTCAAATCAATGCACTTTCAAATTCCATCTCACCATCTAATTCTGAATAGTAGCTGCAAAAATGCACAGAGAGAGAGAGAGAGAGAGAGAGAGAGAGAGAGAGAGATTACGGTTGGGAATTACACAAGGGAGGAACTCGAGATGATAATCAGTGCACGAAAGAGCCTGCTTCCATCCAGGTTCATATTCACATCTAATCCTGATTAGCAGCTGCAGAGAGAGAGAGAGAGAGAGAGAGAGAGAGAGAGATTACGGTTGGGAATTACACAAGGGGGGAACTTAACATGTTCAGTGCACGAAAGAGACTGCTTCCATCCAGGTTCATATTCACATTCAAACAAGGGAGGAACTGGAGATAATATTGGTCCTTTCCTTTCATTAAATTAAAGGAAGGTTAAGGCACATGATTATTCACTTGAGGGACACAAAGTGAGGAAAGTCTCACGAATTCAAAAATTAGATTGGGAATGCATTTTGTCTCTCTTTGCGACCTTTTAATCTCAGGGTTACAACTAGTTCTGTCGGGTGGACCAAAATGTTTGTAGAATGCATGCGAGGTCAAATTATGTGGCGCTGCAATTTGCAAATACACTGTTTTTGCCACTGGGGAATGTCTGTACTTTGTTCGTCGCGGTGCGTACATTTTGTTGGGTGCTAAAACTGCGTCAAGCCGACAAAGTAATTCAAGTATTTATTATTTAACTCGTGAATATAAGTTTATTGGGCAGTGAGTTGGGACCAGAGCCATCATGAGCCCATCTACAGGTACATTCGCCGCCCAGTAGTCACTAATCACACTAATCACTTGTTTCTAGTCGTGACGCAGGTTCTCTGTCCTTCAATTATTGCAACTTCTGTTAGTGTACGGATGATAAACTTTGAGAAATAACAATTTATTTGAATCATTAAAAAAAAAAATCATTAAAAATCAAATAATCAATAATTATAAATTATTATTAAATTCACTTTTTAAAAAATTTATAACCCATAACAAATTGTTATTTTCACCATAGTCTAAAACCTGTTACACCAGCAAAGCCTATAAACTTTTGGGATAATTACACAAATTATCTTTAAACTTTAGTTTAATGTATAATGTTATTTTTAAACTTTTAGCCCAATATGTAGTTTTGTCTCTGAATTTTTAACTTATTTAATGTGGTACTTGATTTTTATTGTAAATGTTTAATCTAGTCTTTCAATTATATACAAATATTCAATATTTTCCTTTATTAATTAAAGTTTTGGGACAACATTGAACATTTTCATAAGATTTATAGACTAAATTGAACATGTATTAAAAGTTTTGAGGGACCAAATGGAATAAATTAAAAGTTTAAAGCCGACATTGAATATTAAATTAAAGTTCATGGATCATATTAAATAAATTAAAAGAGTTGATCATTGAATCACTTGTGTAGTTTTAACTTTTTATTTCAATTGTGTCCAGTTTTTTTTTTTCTATCCAAGTAGACAGTATCCATGTTCATGTTCCTAAATTTTGAATTTTTTTTTATTCAATTACTTTTTGGCATAGATGATACTAGCGTCAAACCACGCGCAACGTTTATGGGTTAATTGGGTGGTTGCTGAGAAGAAAATGAGTGGTTTCATGTACCGAAAAGTGGATGAAATGGAGAATTATAAGAGATATGATTATTAAATTTTGTTTCCTTTTAGGTTTGAGAATAAATACGTTTTCAGCTGTTATTGAGGGCAATATTGGAAGAAATGAGTGAGTGTAAGTTATTTTAACTTAGTACATAGAAGATACCAAATAACAAGTGTTTGGAAAATTTGTTATAAAAATGAATCCCTAACGCTTAATTGTTTGAGGACAACATTCATGAAACTTTGTAGAGAATTTCTTTGGATTTCTTCAATTTTGAGATGATAATAACAATTGCAAATTACTTTTTAATATGCTTGTGATAACCCAAAAAATCGTCAATAGTAGAACTATCATCTTAAAAACTTACAATGTGACTCGTGTTTTTCTTTTTCCATATTTTAAACGCTCTTTTCTTATTTCTTTCTCACAGAATCGAGATTAGATAGATCACGTATTTTTGTTATAGGCTCTCTTAATATTTCTTATAAGTTGTAGCTCTGTTACTAATATATGGGATGGAAACTGATATAAATTGTAATTTCCCTTAGAAGTACATAATAATATAGTGTTATTATAAAAAAATGCAAAAACGATTTAGTATGATTTACAACGAGTTACTACAAAAAAAAAAAAGATTGCATATGAAAGTGTGGCTATTTTAATTACAACTTCATATAAAAGTATTGTATATAGTAATTGGATTTTTATTACGTTGTTCTAACTCATGACAAATCAGAAGAATATTGTATTTATTTGATAGAATAGAATGTGATATAAATGTATTTTCGGCTTACTTGATAATTGACATGTTAGCATAAAGTAAGTTAATAATTAAAGTATTTTACACGAGTATAATACGTGCTTTTTCTACATGTATAGTATGTTTACATTAAAAAAGGGTACTTTCGTATAGGTTTAGAAAAAAAAAAAAAACATTTGCGCATTTTATGCGAAAATACTGAGTACTATACCAACAGAGAATGGGAGAAAACCCATAAGCAAATTCCTTTTTTGTGTACGACCAAAAAAAAAAAAAAAATCCTTTTTTTGTGATATATTCATGTTTATGTCTATCCAAGGAATTTATGGACGGAGAAGGTTGGTGCTCTTCAATAGAGTTATATTTGAATATTCCAGATTTGTTATCATCGCCGCTTTAAGTAGTTCATTAGCTTTCTCATAATAAAAACTTGGTTGGATACGGCACTTGCATCAGATTTTCATGCAAACGAGGATATCGATGAAGTCATGGAAACACAAAACAATATTGCCATATAATCGGTTGAAAGAAAAGATACCAAGATAAGAATATGCTGAATAGGATTTTGTAGTCTCAGCTTATCTCGTAATGAATAGAGCAGGAGATGCTTTACATATCTTAAAAAATTGACCATCTAAGGTAAGTGGATAATATAATATCAACTACAGTCATTTACGATCAATCAAGGATGTACATAATTTATGGACATATATGCATAAACGAGGGAAGAATCAACTAATTACCTCTGAGGCTTAATGCTCAAAGTGGAATCCAATTCTTATACAACATATATTCTTGTTTTGGAAATCATACATAATCAGAGGAGATGAGAGATCCTCCAAATTGTCCCTAACACAATTAATGTTCATAGTGGAATTTGATTCATATACAGTAAATATTATTGTTTTGGAAATTAATCGCCAGCCAGTCACAATTTGACAATGTATATAGTCAAGAAAGGGTCTTCTGTTCTCAAGGATAAGTTGTTTTAGTTTCCATTAATCAAGCTCGCCGGTGGGTCTTCACATGTTTCTTTCTCTCATAATGAATTTTGAGAAAAAAAAATGTTTTTTTTTTTCCTTTTCATTTTATGTACGATGAAGAGCATCCATTTACCATTTCTTTCTCGTGAGAACATTAGGTTCAAAGCAAGATTCAATTATTTGAAGGTGTCCATATCATGAAGCGGTGCATGGCTAATACGATAGGTCTTCATTCTTAGTTTATCTTTCAGATTGCCAACTAATGACAATTTTCATGCTTTTGAAAGTATCCTAAAAGATGTCATCAACTTCGACGATCCACGTTTTATCAATAGTAGCATTGCTCACTACAAAATCGGAATTACAAAGGCGCAGCTCGACATTGGTGTGAACTACGGAATGGCTGCGCAACAGCTCCCCTCTCCGGACATGGTGGTCCAACTTTTCAAGAATTACAGCATTGGAAAAGTGCGACTTCCCGAGCCGAGCTCAGCCGTGCTCGAAGCGCTTGAGAACAGTGGAATAGACGTCACGTTAGGCATAAAAAAACGAAGACTTACCATCCATAGCATCGAGTGCTAAAGCGGCTGAGACATGGTTCAACAACCATGTGGAGCCCTACATCCCGCTAATGAATTTTCAGTATATCACAGCTGGTAATGAAGTCGTTCCCGGAGATTTGGCTAAATATGTATTACCGGCTATGCGAAATATACAAAATATTATAAATTCATATGAACATACTGGATTGAGGGTGTCCACAGTAGTTGGGATCGCTACCTTGGGGAGTTTAGACCCACCCTCAAGCGGTGCATTCGCTGACAAAGCTCGACCCGACATGGTTGGAATCATAAACTTATGGTTGAAAACTAGCTCCCCATTACTAGCTAATGTGTAGGCCTATTTTGCATTTACCTCGGATCCCGATCATGTGAGATTAGATTACTTCCAATTCACTGTGACCGGGCCATTGGTTCAAGATGGCAACTTGAGTTACGTGAATATGCTAGACGCGATTGTGGATGCTTTCTGCTAGGCGATGGAGAAGGAAGGCGTGAGCTTCGTGGACGCGGTGGTTTCCGAAAGTGGTTGGCCATCAGCCGGAGATGAACTTTGGGCCACCCCGCTGCTTGCACGAACTTATAATCAAAATTTTGTGAAGAAGTTTCTTGCCAAGCAAGCAACTCCAAAGAGGCCAGAACACTAGGAAGGATTCATCTAAATGTTTAATGAGAATCAAAAGCAAGTAGGTGTGGATCAACATTGGGGCTTATTCTATTAGGATGGGACGCCAGTTTATCCTGTATTTCCAAGGGTTGATTAAGAGAAGTAGACTGAATCCTTTTCCAAGGTAGTCTAGGAGATGAGCAATGAATAATGTTTGAACATTCACCGATCTGTTTTACCATTGTTCCTATTCATCTACTTGGATCTAGAGTTTAAAGTCAACGTGTTGTTTAGATGAAGTTTCATGCAACGGGATTCTAATATATTTCAATTTCAAGGGTCAATAGATTGGAAGTTCTAAATCTTATAAACAGATTATGACTGTTGTGTTCATAGAATCAGATTTGATCATGACCTATGCCTTGGGATATATTCCTAAACCTTTTACTAGCTTCACTAAATAGTCCTAGATTTAAATCTTTCTTGTGGATTAAAATTGAAAGTTATAAATCTAAAGTTTTCGACTGACGGTCAAGCATTTTGTAGAAACAATTGCATGCAGATTGCTGTGCCTTTTTTCTCCATAACCCATTATAAAGTGTATGATTGCACTGAGCATGTTCATATAAGTCAAGTTGCCATCTTGAAGCATCAGACAAGTCGCACTGAGGTAAGTATAACCTACTTACATTAGTTCGATATCAGGTGTATGTAAGTACGGATACACATTAATTAGTGGCAAGAACTAGTGCTTGACAAGAAGTTTACAATCCCCCTATATTGGCCTAAGCTTCGTCAGGGGATGCACTGCTCATGGTTCTATCACCACGCCAAATGGGTAAGAAGAAGAAAAGTCATTCGTTTGCCCAGAAGCTTTAACACCGCAAGTAAGAACTCTTGCGGGACCGGATGTGATTGTCACAGCAACCCTCACTCCATCATATTTATGATTACTCAAATCGGTCCAAGATTTTGCGTTGTTGGTAATAAATACCGAGCTAAATCTCCGGAGATGACTTCATTACCGGCGGAAATACATGGAGGACTGACGTTGCTCCGGTAGAGTTGCAAAATGGTGCTGAACCATGTCTTGGACGCATCAGCACACGATGCTATGTTTCGCAAGTCTTGGTGTCTTAGGCGTTCTTCCAATCTCGTATACTTGAGTTGGACAACCGTGGCCGGATTAGGGAGATTTTCCACAACCATTCCAAAAATCATGTCCTTGTCGTCTTCGTAAAACTGACTTCATAGTGAATGTTAGAAGTATCGTCAAAGCCAAGGCCATCTCTTAGAATTTTTATCACCAGTTTCAAATATAATGAAAATTGTCTTTAAATTAGTAATCTCAGAGAGAGAGAGAGAGAGAGAGAGTGAAGGCAGCGTATCCATTAAGGATGTATATATAGTATTATTTAATTGTTACCATTTAATTCAGATTAAAAGAGAAATTTTCATTGTTGGTCCCGTATTCGGAACGATATTTATAGTATTATTTAACTATTACCATTTGATTCCTGTAAGAACATTAGGATGAAAGAGCATTCACTATTTCAACGTCCACATTGAAGGATGCATGTCTAGTGAGTGGTCACCATTCTTGAAGGATCATTTGCACACAGGTGTCATTACCTTGTAGGGAATTATCCGAGTAACCACTAACCATAAAGCCCAAATTGTTTTTCTTGACATTCATGAAACTAAAAATGTCAATTTCTCAACTTTGTTCTTCCGATAATTTGTCACGAATGATCTCTCTCTCTCTCCGCCGGCCCCCCGACCCCCAATATAGATTTAGTCCTCCATTGATTCTACAGCCACGCATATTTTGCAATGGATGGTTCAAATTATTGAACATCAAGAGATTTGAATAGAGAAAGAGAGAGAGAGATACGCAGAAGTGAATGAATTGGTGGGACCATTGGGTTGGGGGGACAGCTTTGGTGGGACAGGAGGATCTCGTTGTCATAGTTAAAATTGGATGCTGCGTGTCCCTTTGGACACCCTACGAGTCCTATTCAAATTCCAACGAATGAATTAAAAGGCATCCTCAGTTACGAAGGTTGGTCTCACACATGGACCCCAACATTGACCCGGTTTAGTTCAATAGATCCCCACTCGCCTTTATTTTGCACATGTGTTCCTGTCATTGTGAAGGAAATTGGGGGGATATAGATAGAAGATGATTTAGTTTTAGGGTAAGTCTTGTTTTGGAGAAAATTTACCATCGAAAGATGTTTTTCTCATTTCCCGACGTTCCGGTCTTTCCATTTTTTGGTGTGTTTCCTTTCAGCTTTCCTTGTATTCTCTTTTAATATTTTTTTTCTAAAATGGCTGATATGGCAACCGCATCATCACCTTTCTTTTAGGAAGATAATATAGAAATGCCGCATCATTAGTTTTTGTTATTCAAATTGGATGAAATTAATGCATTTGCTCGATTTACCAATTTGATTAGTTTAGGACTTGATTGCTTTATTGGAAAATTTTAAAATTCAATCTCATTTTCGTGACAAATTTTGAGCATTTTGTTGCATTTTTCCTTAAAAATGGCGACATCTCAAATTTTTCAGCAAGAAAAATTATTGAATACACTCAATCTCACAAATTTAAAAATTATTAGGATTAAAATGTACAATAACAAAGTCGAATACCAGCATGTACCTTGTATGACAATTTCAAAACTTCGACCATTATTTTTCCATTTAGAAAGACTAGTCCCTTGTAATCTCAATAGCACTGTCTTGTTTTTGCCAATATCTAGTCTAATCAATATGTTTTAAGTTTCATGTACTTGGATGCATGTTGAGTTGTTTAAATATCTCATTATAAATCTTCATATTACTTAATAAAGTTGCTACAAAAAAAGTTTGAATGTCCCTAGCTAGCTGTATTTTATAGACAGAAGAACCAAAGTAATCAAGGATGATGGCAACTATGTACTTTTCCTTGATTCAAAGCAAATAAATATCAATATCCATGAAAGAGATGGCTCATCTGCGTGCAGGACCCTACAAATGCACCCGTTAGAATGCTCACTACTGAGCTTATGGCTTTTATCTTCCTTCTTCCATTACATCTTTTCAAGCATGATGAATCCTATGATTGTTCCTCATGTGTCCTAAAATCTAAAGCCACACACATTTTGCAATGGATAGATCAAATTATTGGACATCAAGAGATATGAATAGAAAAAGGGCGAGATGAGACAGTCATTTAAGTGGTGGGATCATAGGGTTCGTGGGACAGAGGGATCTCATTGTCATCATTAAAGCTGGATCTACGTGTTCCTTTGGACATCCTATGAGCCCGATTCATATTCCACTGAGTGAACTAAAGACGTCCTCAGGGTCCAAGGTTGGTCTCAAACATGGACCCCAACATTGACCCGTTGAGTTCTATAGGTCCCCACTCGGCTTTATTTGAGGACCCGCACACATGTTTTTGTCACGCCGTGGGGAATGATGAAGCATCCCATAAACTTTGGGGGAAAAATGTGGAGATATACATAGAAAAGGATTTTAGTTTTAGGATAAAATTACTTGGAAGAAAATTTGCTGTTAGAAAATGCTTGTCTCATTTTTCGACACTCAAATTATTTAGGAAAATGAGTAAACAGAAAAATATTTCATAGCCAATGAAAAATGTGTAATCAAATCTAGGAATATTTTTTCCGAGAAAGTTGATTTTCTGTAAAACAAGCTAATTAAGTTATTTGCAATTCTCATTCTCTAACTTTTTGAAACTCGTGTAATTTGATTACTTAACTCTGTTTATACGGTAGTCTTTAAACCTTTTTGAATTGTCCAATCGAAAGTTTCATTGCCATTGCTTGGTCTATAGAGATGAAACACAAGTTCTTTGCTAGATAATATCGTCATTATAGTCCTATATTCTTGTAGTGCTAGGCAAGGTGGTGTGGTCGTTTCTTACCAAAATCATGTTAATAAATTAACGGCAGTTGCTAGTCACAAGTAACATAAAAAATCAATTGCACGCATCAAAAGATTAAAAGGAACGTAAGATTTTGTGAAACTATTACTAATTGTTTTAAAAACTTAAACTGTTAGACGAATGCATAGTTTAATAGTTAATTACTCTAACATTCTGCCTCACGCTTAATCTGGTCTTTTACTTAGTACTAAATGTGGAAATTTAATTGGGGAGGTAAATGGAATTTGATAAAATTTGAACTCAGGACCTCTGGTTCTGATATCATATGAGATTTGGCGGGATCATTGTCACCTATTCTAAAAGCTTAAGTTTTAGACGAGTGCATGATTTAATATTTAGTTACTTCTTATTTTGGAAAAAAAAAGAAATAAAAATCTCCAGAATAAAAATATAGTTCAGGATGTCTAAGTTAGTGATGACCCAAAATCCATGGCACCTACACTACGGAAACTTTTATGACTTCATGAAGATGTCATTTGATTATTTAAGATTTTGTAAATTTTGGACATCGTCTATTAGCCTAACCTATGGAGTTGCGCTGGCATCATCGTCTACAGCACGACAGTCAAAGGATGGCCACACAGTGGCCTTTCTTCAGCGGAAACTTGTGGAAATTTTCAAGCGAAACGCTAATGTCTTTCTCCCGTGAAAATGTGTGCGTGAGGGTTGACTGTTCGTTTTTCAAACTAACGGTATAGTTAGCCAAGCATTTTCCTTAACATATATGCACTTTGGCTAGGGTTGTGCGCTAGCCTAGTTCCAACATAGTTTGGTTCTAGATGGTTCCTAGTTCCAGTGTTTATTGGCACTATTCAATCCGGTTACAAGTTCTAGGGTGGAACTAGGCAAAATTGACATTATACGGTGCTTTAACTTTTGTATATTTTATTAAAAAACCCTAAGTATGTTATAATAATTAATAAAGTATCACAAACTCCCACTAGTCATTGTGGGATCTCACACCTAAGCTCTGTTTTGTCTTAAAAAGCAAAATGATAGTTTGTTTCCTTCCTTGCAAATGTGGGATCTCACATTTGATCTCTATTTTTTTTTTTTTAGTCATGTCCAACATTGATCTGTAAGGAAAAAGACACGCCGCCTTTCTAGGTTCCAAAATTTTGGAAGTCTTTAGTTCAAAGATCAGTCTACTTGGAAATCAATCACTCTTAAAATTGTTAGAACTATAAGAGTGATTAACGAAGTCTCTACGTTTGGACAGGTGGGGAGTAGCAATAGATGTTGGGAAATATGACGGATTCATTCATGGATAACTTCCCGCGAAGGAAATTATTGCACCAGATTACTCCAGCTAGCTATATTTCTCGTGGTAAGCTGGTAAGCGATTCAACGGAGGATACTTTATGATTTTTAACCATTGATTTTTTTTCTCCTTTTTTTCGTTTATGTATAATCAAGGTATTCAAATTAAAAAAAAAAATTAAACCTTTTATGTTGTTTAGTTACTTATTGGTGCTGAGCTGTTGGGCAATGACTCAACCTCTTGAGGATTCTTAAAGATAACGATCACACGGCAGTTTCTGTACAAATCATCAACAGCTCCCAAAGTTGGTTTCTCAATCGATGTCAAGCCCATGTATATTAGGATCAATTAGTCGCCATCTCCTACGCTTTCATTTAGAGATGGCAAAAAATAGACATCCCACCCGTCGAGTCCACTTAAGACTTCTCCTCGAAACTTAAATTCCAACCCGATTTTAGTTGGAACCTTTGGCTGTAAGCATCATCCCACCCCCTTCATTCTTCTAAGACCCTAATATTTCATAAAGTTAGTTTGACACTGTGTGCTCTTTTCCATCATCTGTGGCAGCTAGAGCCTACCTTGAAACGACATTTCATTAAACTCTATGGTTCTTGTTGATTTAGGATCTGATCGTTCACTCTTCCTCATGTCCGAAGCTTATCTGGTGTTGAGTTCCAGCTCTTTCACGGTGTCTCAACCGTTCAATGAGGGATCCACTTGTTCACTAGGGATGAATGTCTATCTATTGCCATGGCCGAATGTGATGATCTCAGAGTTTTTCCACTCCTTTTCAGATATAGAATACCTATCGGTCTATTCGCGTTACAGATTTGTTAACCCAAATCCGTTTAAGAGCTTGAAGTGAGGTAAGAATCTAAAGAATAAGGCATGAGATGCCATGCAATATCCTTGTCAACCTACAGTTACATGCCTACGCAGATCATCAACATCAACTCGAATGTTTAGTGACAAAAGTGCTCCGGGGCACTTTTACTAATTTCCCAATGTAAAGCAAAGCCGAAAATATTGTTATGACGACAATATGTAAGGATTGCTTTTCTTGCTTTTTATCTTTTGTTGCTCGGTTAGCCATGCATTTAAAGATAAATTTTTGTCCTTGATTGCCTAATCATAAATTGTTAGTGCAACATGAATTATTCGATTCTCGAAATAATCAGAAGGGAAGTCGGAGGTGTTGAAAGAGAAGGCGGAGTTCGACGATGCTGACATGAAGGTGAGCTTTGACGGCCTGGAAGGCAATGTCCTCAAACTGTACAGGGTGTCTCGGCTGACCTCCGAGCTCACTCCGAAAGAGAAACAGCTGTTTGGCAACGCTGACAATCGAGTACAGGAAGCCGACTCTAGTGTTGGACACCAAGGGTCACCAACACTAATCCTATTAAAATATCAAAA
The DNA here is from genome assembly GCA_016097615.1 of Eucalyptus dawsonii. NCBI lineage: Eukaryota > Viridiplantae > Streptophyta > Magnoliopsida > Myrtales > Myrtaceae > Eucalyptus > Eucalyptus dawsonii. Next base: position 17,308,189 of record CM027872.1, read on the forward strand.
TCTGGAATTGCCATGAAATGCTCCGATTGTCATGGCATTGGACACAACAAGGTAACATGCCTCCGACCTCCGGTGCTTATTGAGATCAAACTAACTATAAGGATGTTTAAATACAAATGTGATGCATTTTCTCTTAAAATACCTTTCTTATATAAGTGTATTATACAGGGCAAATGAGGTAGGCCAAGGAAACATCCAAACCAACTAGGCATTGAAAGAGGGGCATCTAACAAACGAAATGACAATCGAATATTGTTAGATATGAGAAGAGGAGGGTGGGTAATCTATAAGTGCAATTCATATGGTTTTGATAATGCCAAGAGTAAAATGTTGACATGGTTCCTCTTCTTATATGAACTATAAGGATATGAATTTTATGTATCTGAAGCCACTGTAAACTCATATTTGAGGGTCAACATTTTATTTTGTTAACATTTTTGTAATCCATTGTGATCAACATAATAACATTACGTTTCCCCTCAATTTCATATGATTGGCAGTAACATAGTACAAGAAATTCGTCAAGGCGGTGCAAATCATATTGTGGATCTTTCAAGCCAAGTTTCTGGACCCCCTCAAACTCAACAATCTCAAAGTGAAGCAAGGTAATGAATCTGTAAGGAGAATTGGATGTCTAGAGTAAAGCTTGTTTAAAGATAGTATTTATTGAAGTTTTTTTTGGATGGTTGTGATATAAAACATGCTTTTAGACCTTTTGTTTAGATGATGTTACTGGCAATTTGATAATGAATCTGGTCGGTTGCATACGGCTTGTATGCTGGGACTCTCTCTCTCTACCCACTCATCTTGCCAGAATTGGATGCGAGTCTCCAGTTCTCGTTCAATCAATCGAGTATCGCCGGATCGCCTTTTCCTTGTTGGTAATATTTTTTAGTAAACTAGAGAAAAATTTCAGGTGATATAGAGGCAATGTTAGAAAAAATTGGAAAATAAACTCTGCATATTACAACTCAACCCTGTTTGGGAGTATTGACGGAGAGTAAATGTGTTATGTATATATCAATTTGTATTTTTGGTAACCCAAAAAATTAGTTTGGAATAAATTTATTACAAGTGTAAGTGTTTAGGGTTGTGCGGCTTAACCGCGTTTTGTGCCTTTTTGGCTTCTCTTCTTTTTTCTCTCGGCACCCTTCCACTCATTATGCCTCTGTTCATTATGAGTGTATGTTTTAGTGCCATTTTTGTTGTAATTATTGGTTTCTGCTTAATATGATTACCTTTCACAAAAAAAAAAAACATTAGGGGTTTCCACGTGGACTTGCCATGTCATTATTTGTCATCCACATTAGCAAATTAATTGGTAAAATTTTATGGAAGTTAACAAAGGGTAACATGTGTACTAGTTTGGGGTTTTTCATGGTGATAATCCATGTCAACAAATTTAATGGTAAAATTTGAAGAAAGTTAACGAAGAGTAAATTTGTTATAGATGTAACGGTTTAGAGTTTTTTGTGGTATTATCCTTAAAATAAATTCAATCACCAAAGATACTAGTTCAACTCAAATTTGGGAGCAAATATATCGGCAATGATTTTAGTGCCTGAAGATCGAATTACCGATTTCGTGCTATCCATAACCTAATTTTAATGCCTGAGGATCGAATTATCGATTTGCACACGGCTCAAAATAATAACTTTCCTAACTTAGATGTGCTTAAAAATCTCCAACAAATTAATATTAGTGTCAATCAATCTATTTTAGGACACAAAATATTAGGTAGAAGGACATTAGAAGTAACAAAAGTTATGTACGATCCTCACTTTAGTTTTAAAATTTTTTGTTGGATCACTTAAGTGTCAAATTGAAGAAAAAGCAATTATATAAATGTCAACGATGAAAAATTCCGTCCAAAAATAATATGTGGCTTCTATAATTAATAATTTTATATGACATGGCATATTATTTAAAAAATCCAGTCCATGTGGCATTTCCATGTGGCATGCCTGGAATCGAAGTAATTGCTTTTTGACAACAATTGCCACTAAAGTGATCACTTCAAATAAAATTTAGCACTCCATCAATCACTATTTATAACTTTTAGACGATGTTGTTCAGGAGTTATATACTGACTAGGTATGCCAGCGAGCCATGTAGAATTGAGACAGTAGTAAAATATGGCCACATCGGATTTTCATTTATCTAAATTGGAGTTAACACTAAAGTGATCATTTTTTTTGAAAAAAAATGACACTTAAGTGATTAAAAAAAAAAAATTTGACATTAAAGCAAATGTCATATATAACTTTGGCCACTTCTAGTGTTCTCCTCCCTAGAATATTGAAATCAATTTGGTTTGGAAAATTTCCCAGTGTGGAGAATTCGTTTCTCAAATGGCTGGCCACGGTGGAGCCTTTCAGTGGCCGATGAGGAGAGCTTGTGCGGCGGGACTATCGATGATTGGCAAATCTCTGTCGAAAATGGCTGGGCTAGTATTGCAGCAGACCAGCTACCACAGCAAAGGAAATTGGCACCGGGAGAATGCTGGACGACAATTCGAGGAAAGATGTCGAGCTTGCTTGGCGGGCTGAGCATGGCCATGGAAAGGTCCGTGCGGCAAACCTGCAACACCACAAGCAAGAACAAGCAGCCACGCTCAAAACCGAGTAACGGCAAAAAGGGGTAGCCCTGCAGCAGGGAAACCAGCGGCGGTGCATGGGGAGTAAGCTGCTCAAGAACACGTCGGGAAACCTGAAATAGAGAAAACAGAGTGGCCGGTAGCTTGAGCAGGGCCTATGAAGCCGATGTTATGTCGTTTGGCAGCTGCAGGTCGCGGTAAGATGAGGCCACGGGGAAGTCAAGGATCGGCAGGATTGGACTGAAACTCGGAGCAAAGGACCGCCGGGTAGAATTGGAACACTGCTGGGCACGCGGCAAGGCTCGTCGTTGTTGAACCTTGATGTGCCTGCAGCTGTGTCGTCGCTGGTGCAGTTAGAGGGCTTGTCGGATATAGCTGGATTTGCCAGCGGAAGGCTTTGGGACTGCCGGAAGGAATTCGGCGGCGGCCACCCATCTTGCGGTCGAGGTGCTGCTCGTAACACAAGGCGAAGCATCAAGGGAAATTGCACCATCAAAGATGATGACCACTTTTGATTCTATAAATTTTAAAGAACAAATTCACGCTTAGTCAGAATGCTTCAAGGTGCTGAACATGTGTCTTGAAAAATTCACGTGCTTATCGCAGAGTGCAGCCATTTGCTTGTCAAAGTAAAGGGCCTTCGGTTGGCCTACTATGCAAAATACTCTTCCTCTTCGATGGGTTTCTAATCCGCCCCGTACCCTTTAGGATTTGTCATGTTTGGAAATCACTAGATGTGCATAATCTATTGAGGTATATGCGCAATTTCAGGGAATAGGAAGAATTATAGTTGTACTTAATGCCCAAAGTGGAATCCATTTCTTACACAACTAATATTCTTGTCTTGGAAATCATGCAGAGTCAGGTTAGACACAGAGAATCTCAAATTTTATCCAAAACAATTAATGCTCCTAGTGGAATCCATTCATATACGGCAAATATTCTTGTTTTGGAAATTACTTGCAATCTGCCGATCAATATAAGGTCTTCTGTTCTCAAGGACTAGTTGTTTTATCCTCCATTGATTCAAGCTCTCCTGTAAGTCTTTACATGTTTCTTTCTCTCACGGTAAAGTCTGAGAGGAAATCTTTCTTTTCCCTTTTTTTTATTTCATGTCTTGGAGGTTCTATTAGCCACACCATTGAAATGTTTTGCACGATAAAGGAGGGGTATCCTTTAATTATTCATTCTCGTAAGAAAATTAGGATCAAATTGAAGGTGTCCATATCATGAAGCCGTGCACAGTCTAATACCACAGATCTTCATTCTTAATTTATCTTTCAGATTACTAATTAACGATAATTTTCATACTTTTGGAATAGGTATCTCAGAGATGGCACCTGCTTTGATGATCCTCATTCTATCGATCGCAGCATCGCTACACTACCATATCAGAATCGCAATCGCACTGTCCGACATCGGTGTGAACTATGGAATGGTCGGCGACAATCTCCCCCCTCCGGCAACGGTCATCCAACTCTACAAGAAGTACAGCATTGGAAAAATACGACTTTTCGACCCGAACCCTGATGCGCTCAAGGCACTTCGGGGCAGCGGAATAGATGTCACGCTAGGCTTAAAAAACCAAGACTTGCCATCCATAGCATCAAGTGTCGATTCGGCTAAGGCATGGTTTGACGCCAATGTGCAACCCTACATAAGCGACTTCAATTTTCAGTATATTACAGCCGGTAATGAAGTCGTTCCTGGAGATTTGGCTCAATATGTATTACCGGCTATGCGCAATTTACAAACCGTCATTAGCAATTATAAATATACTGGACTGAGGGTGTCCACAGCAGTTGCGACTAGTACTTTGGGGACTTCATACCCACCCTCGAGCGGTGTATTTGCTGAGGCAGCTCGGGCCGACATGATTGGAATCATAAACTTCTTGTCGAGCACTAGCTCCCCATTACTAGTTAATGCATATCCCTATTTTGCATATGTATCGGATCCAATTAACGTGAGATTAGATTATGCTCAATTCACCGCGCCCGGTCCAGTGGTTCGGGATGGCAACTTGAGCTATTCGAATCTGCTTGACGCGATATTGGATGCTTTCTACTGGGCCATGGAGAAGGAAGGTGTGAGCAGCGTGGATCTGGTGGTCGCTGAGAGCGGTTGGCCGTCAGCCGGAAACGGTAACTTCACCACTCCGCAGCTTGCACAAACTTATAATAAAAATTTTGTGAAGAAGTTTCTAGCCAAGCAAGCAACTCCTAAGAGGCCAGACCTGAGACCACTACTTGGAAGGATTCATCTTTGCAATGTTTAATGAGAATAAAAAGTCTCCGGGCGTGGAGCAAAATTTCGGCTTGTTCAATCCGGATGGGACGCCGGTTTATCCTGTATTTTCATAGGGTTGATTAAGAGAGGTGGACTATATAAATGAGTATCCACAGAATTGTTTTAATGTCGTTCCTATTCATCTACGGGGATGAAGCTTCATACAATAGGAATATAATAAATTTCAATTTCAAGGTAACAATAAATTTCAAGTTTTAAATCCTATGTATTGATTTCAATCGGCTTCTCCATTTTTCAGTTACTTCATTTAATAAGTCCTAAATTTAAATCTTACGTGTGGTTTAAAATTGGAAGATTTAAATCTTCCCGTTTTCAACAGACGGCCAAGCACTCTCTAAGAACCACCCCATCCAGGTTGTCCATGCCTTCTGTCTCCATTGCCCATTATAATGTGCATGATCGCATCGAGCATGTTCGTATGACTAAGTTTACCATTTTAAAGCATCGGACAAGACGCATTGAATTGAGCATAACCTAGTCTCATAATTAGTTGGATATGAGGTGTACACAAAATATGGATACACCTTAATTAATGGGAATGAGCCAGTGATTGACAAGAAGTTTTGATCCCACCCTATCGGCCTAAGCTTCATCGGAGAGTGCACCACTTAAGGTTCTAAAGAAGAAAAGATGCCATTTATTTGCTCGTAAGTTGTCTGACCGCCGGTAAGAACTCCTCCGGTGCCAGACGCGATTGTCACAGCAACCCTCACTCCATCATTTTTATAGTTTCTTAAATTGGTTGAAGATTTTGCATTGTCGATAATATATGCCGAGCTATATCTCTGGAGACGACTTCGTTACCACAAGGAAGACTGATGTTGCTCCTTTAGAGTTGCAAATTGGTGCCGAACCATGTCCTCACCGCATCGGCCCTTGATGCTTTGTTTTGCAAGTCTTGGTTTCGCATGCGTCCTCCTAATCTTGTAATTCTTGTAGAGTCGGACCACTGCGGCTGGAGTAGAAAGATTGTCCCCAAGCATATACCCCGGTTCCCGTCATGTCGAGATGCGCCTTCGTATAACCGATTTGATAGTGAAGCAATGCGAAGATTGATAGAATGAGTATTGTCAAAGCCAAGGCCATTTCTTAGAATTTTACTACCAATTTCAGAAATAATGGAAGTTATCTTTATAGTAAACTGAAAGAGGTAATGAGAGTAGGCCGTCTCTTACTTTTAATTTTATTCCAACCTTTTTGGGTTATCAATAAATCCTATCCAGTCGAAATCACATCAAATCTTTCCCAAGACTGAATTCCCTCCAAATTTTGTCAGTTAGTTGACTTTTTGCCCTCTTCAGCCTTAAATTTTTATGACACAGCCATTACGATTACGGTTTTTGGACTAACCATTTTTTTTTTTGTTCATACCAAAAATTCCAAAAAAAATTAATAAATTAAAAAAAAGCTGATATGCAGCCAAAGAAATATTTTCCCTTGAATTATGCATTTGTAAAATTATTCTCCCTTGATTATCCTTTGTTGAATAACAAATTAGATAATCTTCTTTTGACGAATTGGATTTGGGAAAGAATCTAATACTACATTCGCTTTCACAAATGGTGTTAAAGGGATTGGGATTTATTAGAAACAAATTCGAAAGGTATTCTTTTTATAGGATTAAAAAGATCTACTTAAAAATTAGGCTCGATTGGCAGGCCAAATTTGCTATCAGAATCCAGCATCAATGCCGCCTGGTCAGGTGACAACGACCTTGAGCTCGCCTCGTCATCCTCCTTCACTTGGTCTCGTTGCCACCATCACCAACTTGGCAAGGACATGATTTGCCGCCATTTGAAGCAATATCTAAGGTTCCTGACTCCCAAACAAACAAAACTCGATTTGATATCAACTTGCCTCTTCCTTTATTTATTTATTTTTCTATTCCTTTATGGTTAACCTAGTCAGTTACAATATACACCGGTGATGGTGTGCAATAGATTGAAGTAGTGATGCATTAGGTATGATAATAGTGAGTTATGCACTCAAAAGGAAAATGGTTAATGCTTCATAAAAGAGCTGTTAAAGCTCTAGATCTCGTTGCTGATAAATTGGGATGGGTATCGGAAAAGTAGCTGACAAATTTCTAAGATAAGATAGTAATACACATTTTGAGAAACCTAGGGTGTACATGATAAAATTTATGTTTCTCGATTTCTTCTGCTCGTTTAACAGGTTTGGAAAGAAATTCGTTTGGTAACACAATTTGATTTCTCTATTTCTGAAATAGATTTCTGTTTCAGAAATAGAGAAATCGAAGAAATCAAAAACTGAAATTTTTAACTTCTTAGTTTCTGAAATATAAATATAAATTTTTTTCACAACTTTTCAATTTAGTTAATTTAGTCCAAAATATTCTAATGGTTTTTTAATATAATCATTTCAATTAATATTGATTGAAAATCTTAACCATTGGGCTAGATGGTGGGAATTGAATGAACAAGACTTCATTTGTTGCACGCAAGAGATTTCACGCATTGTAATAGTCAACTTGCCATATTTATATCTAACTAATCTTTCTTCACCTACTCTTTCGTAGTACGCCAGACAACGGCTTTATCTGGCTAACTATTTTTTTAATCACAAACTTCATATTGAGGCGGTAAAAAGGGGTCAAATCATTAGGGTTTCATCTGATTTTTCTTTTATATAGTGTCCTCACTTATCAAGACGCGAGTAAAAAGAGATCTAATAAGGAATCTGTTGTTCTTATAAGAGTGTTGATGAAAATATAGATTTTGATAATAAATTTTTAAATAATCCTGGTGTTGATAATTTTGAAAAAAACTGGTGACGATTTTTGAACATGGTGAGGATTTTTTTAACAAAATTCGGAAAGAAATTGGAATCAGACTTGAAGTTAGGATTTTTTTTAGGAGATTAGATTATTATAATCATGGCTATCATTAGACTTATTTGATTAATGTGAAATCAATTTTGGCAAAAACATGATTCACTACAATTGAATTTCAATTGATTTTTTTTTGCCACATTGTTTATTTTTCGAAAGAAAATATTACGTAATAGGAAACATAAGCACATGTAATAGGAAATTCTATGAAATTGTATTTTCAACTTTTGTAATGTATTAGTACTATTTCAACTATTATTTTGTATTTGAGGATTTCCTATGTTATATAATCAATTTCTATTCCTAGAAATAGAAATTTTATTATGTTATCAAACGGATTTCTATTTTAGAAATATAAATTTTAAGTCGTTATCAAACATGCTTCTTTGCTCAAAAACTTGTCCGTGGAATAGAAATTGAGAAATCAATTTCTAGTCAGAAATCAATTTCTAGAACAAAAATTTTGTCATGCGCCCCCTAGTCTATTGAGTGAAGCGATTGCAGGAGCAATCCCGATATTGGTAGAGAACTTCCTAACGACTCTCAAACGACTAGTTGATCATCCTTGAAGGTCTCCAATGAATATATTGAAGACCTAAAGTGTATAAGGAGCAATGAAGCTGTGAAGAGGGTTAGCCACAAGAATAGAATGCATGAAATATTGTTATTGCCTTCTAAGCTAGAAATCTTCACTGATTCTGATATGTAAACTTCCCTATATTTGGTTAAGCACTGTAATAGCTAATAGTCAAGTGTACAAAAGTAAGTGTAGTATTCTTGTATCTCGTTAGTGTGATCTATCAAGTGAATGGAACTATATTAGCCAATTGTAACTTCCAATGTTGATTATTAGCGAAATCCAGTCATTGTCAAGGCTGTTAGTCTAAAGAGTAGATGTAGATTTTATTGTTGAATTGCTATACATCCTTGTATGATTTGTTTATTCTACTCTGATTTACTAACTATCATAATGTGTATTAATCTATCTCGAGCACCATCTTGAGTGCTAGTTAGTTGATATTCCACTAAAAGTTTTAATCTGTCAACACTCCACTTATTCAACCCTTTCTAAATTGCTTTATTAGCCTCAATACTAAAATCTAAAGCCGCACAAGCATATTGCAATGGATAGTTCAATTTTTTGAACATCAAGAGATAAAGATTTCCACTCAGATTGAGCATGCTCATTTGAGTGTAAGTTTTGGAGCTGGTTGGTTGTACATTTTGACATTCCCCATTATATTAAGGGTTAATACTCTGAAAAACCCAAAATTGGTACACTTGTGACAAATTTACCCCAAACTATTTTTTTGACCACCAAAAACTCCAAACTGGTAGACTTTTGACAAATTTACCCCAAATTAGTACACTTGTGACAAATTTACCCCATGTTAGTTTTTGTTAAATTTTACAGACAAATTATTAAGTTAAATTATACGTGATAATTGACTAGTATATCGATTTATGATTTTATACATTATTTGTCACAGTTTACAATTTTTCTGATTTTTTTTGTGGTATTAATCTAATTTAGCGGATGTTATATTTGTCACAAATTTATCATTTTTGGGTTTTTTGTGGTCAAATAAATTAGTTTAGGGTAAATTTGTCGTAAATGTACCAGTTTAGAGTTTTTTATGATCAATCGGGGTAAATTTGTCACAAGTGTATCGGTTTGGGGTTTTTCATGATAAAAAAATTAGTTTGTGGTAAATTTATTACATGTGTATCAATTTGGAGTTTTTCAAGATATTAATCCCTATATTAATTACTTACTTTTACCAAAAAAAAAAAAAAAGATCACAAGGGGGACGAATAAGAGGAAGTGGAGGTAAGTGGTGGCATCATTGGATTGGTGGGACAGGAGGATCTCATTGTCATAATTAAATACATGGGTACTACGCGTCCCTTCGGACACCGTACGAGCCCTGTACATATTCCATTGAGTGAACTAAAGACATCCTTAAAGTTATTTAAAAAAAAAAAAAAATAGAGATACCCTTAGGTTCTAAGGTTGGTCACGAACTTGGAACCCCCATCGACCCGGTTTAGCTCGCTAGATACCCACTCGCCTTCATTTGAGGACTCGCGTATATCTTTAAATTATTAGAATTAATGCATTTAAATAAGATTATATTACATATTTGAAATGACAAGAATTAATATAAATTTCATATTTACATTAACAAGTATATAAAATCTCTCGATGACATGATTTACATAACTATAGAAATCGATTATGATAGGTAAACACAAAATTTGTCATGATATCAGTTTAATATTTTTTATTATCAAAATATTAATTAAGATAAAATTTATCACAAGTATATTAGTTTTGACATTTTTTGTATCATTAATCTTAAAAGAAATTCAATCATTAAAGATATCAATTCAACTTAAATTGGGGAACAAATAAACCAGCAACCAATCTTAGTGCCTGAAGATCGATTCACCGATTTTCTGATATCCATAACCGAATTTTAATGTGTAAAGATCCAATTAAATGTGCCTAAAAATATTCAACAAATCAAAATTAGTGTCAATCAATCTTTTTTAGGACACGGAATATTGAAATCAATCTCGGTCCAGAAAATTTCTTAGTGTGGAGAAATCCTTTCTCAAATGGTGGGCCTTTTCAATGACCGATGATGAGAGCTTTCGCGGCAGGGATCGGCAAATCTCCGTCGACAAGGGCAAGGCTAGTGTCGCAGCAAACCAGCTGCCGCAGCAAAGGAAAGCAGCCTCGGGAGAATACTGGAAGGCAGTTCGAGGAAAGATGCCGACCTTGCCTCACGGGCTAAGCACAGCGATGGAAAGTTGGGCGTGCTGGAAAGTTGGGCGTGCAGGAAACCTGCAACACAACAAATAGAGGTGGCAAAATGGGTTTTAGACCCACATAAAACCCATTTAAATCTTAAATGAGTTATATATGGATCACTTGTTTTTTTGATAAAAAGTAGTTAAATGGGTTTAACAATTGAAGACTTTTGATAGGTGGGCCTTAAATGTGACATCCAGATTTTTGAGATTTAATTTCAACTGGATAAATAGTAATTTTAATCGGAATTTTGTAGAGGAATAGTTTTATTGTGAAATTGGGATCAGATGGGAAATTTTATTGGATGGTGAAAAATAACAATTGGAGCATCATTGATTAATTTCATCAAAGTAAAAGTGAAAATGAGGGAGTGGTTGTACCGGGTCTTTAGGAAATTCAACCGAACGAAGCTTGGGAGGTTATATGGGGCTCATAATGTAGGAAAGTATTTATCTTGGTTTAGATTGATTTAAGGGAGATATTTTGCAAAATATCAACCCTTGGTGGAGCCCTCACTCTTCATAGCTATCCACCTCTCTCTCTCATCCCCCACAACCGAACAGCTTCTCTCCTTGATCGTCTAAGCCCTTCTTCTCCGTTCCTTGTGTGCGACCTCCAACCAGGAAGGGAGAAGGCCAGCAGGGGCAGCTCGTTGCCGCCAGACCGCCTGCCAGCACCACTGCAACCCACGTTCCTCTGCTCCCTTCGTCTCTGCCACCATTCAACCGAAGCCGTCTCTCTCTCCGCTCGACCCATGTCCCACGAAGCTGCTGCTGCACGTCTTCAATTCAACGAGTGGAAGTCAGCAAGCGGTGAAGCCCTCCATCTCCACGCTGCCACCTACGGATTTATTAACCTTCTTCGGTCAACACTTCTCTTGGTTGAAACCGCTGGTTGACTGAGCAATCCATTCCCACGAAGCTGCAACCCACCGAGATCTCACTTTGCTGCCACGTGCTTCTCCATCTCACTGCCGTGGAAGCCCACGATCCCTCCGCAAAGCCAACGCACGCCAGCTGAAGACCGTCGAAGCCCCCTCAACCGAATCTCTCTCTGCTGATGGTTGCTCTTTACTTCGTCGCGTGGATTGCTGCCTCAACGAAGACCAGCTGCTTCGGTCTTCCTTCGCCACACCAGCTGGACCGAGCCCAACGCCACAGCTGCTTCTTCATTCAGCCCAATTGAAGACTTGAAGCCCACGTGAATTGCAGCAATTCAGCCCATGGGGGTTTAATTTAATTGAAGCCCATGTGGAGTTCGGCCCAAGAGAACAGCCCAGTTCAGTTTTGTTTCAAGCCCATCTCAGCCCAAGTTTCAAGCCCAGCATCATTTGTATTTCAGTGAGACCCAGAAGTTCAGGCCATCTTGGGCCGTGAAGCAAGTTTCCCCGTGTTATTCGGCCGCCGTCATGTCGCCGTTGCGATTTCCGATCTTTTCTTTCTGAGTTTTTACCACTAACGCTTCCTTAGTGTCTTAATTACACTTAAAGGTTGATTAGTTTTAATTAAGTGTAATTAGGTTGTTAGATTAGAATTGATTAGTGTTTATTAGTTAATTGCTTTGCGTATTAGTTGTGTGGTTAGTGTAATTAGATAGAGAATTACGTATAGTATTTATTGGATCTTCTTAGGATTTTTTCCCGTCCCTTATCGGTGTTAATTAAGCGATTTACAGTGGTAATTTTAGGAATTAAATATTAATTTGAAATTAATTATTTAATTATTTATTTTAAAAATTAATTAAGGATAGTAAGGTATTAAGGATTTTATCTTGATGATCATGGAAGATCTGTTTATTTAATCGGTACTTTATATTCTTGTTAAATTGAATTTATTGCATTTATTTATTTAATTTTCGAAATTAATTATTTAATTATTTATTTTTAGGAAATTCAACAAGGATGGCGGTGACCGGAATTTCGTGCTGACTGTCGTGGAGTGGTTCGTTTATTTAATTGAGCTTTAGTTCGTGTCGAATTGATTTAATTGTGCATTTTTAAGTTATGTTCCAAAGAATGCGATGTTTAGTTATGTTAGGCGGACCTTAAATGGGTTGGATTTAGAACTCATTTTCATCCAAAACCTCACAATATCTCTCTTCTCTCTTTAACTTTACAAATATATATATATAAATCAAAATTAATATATATATATTTTAATTTTTTTCTTTCTTTCTTCTTCCTCCGATCGCCGGCCAGGCCAGCCTCGAGCTTTGGCGAGGGTTGAGCTCGAGCTCACTAGATCTGGCGAGGCGGATGCCTCACCGACATTTGGTGAGGCTCAAGCCTCGCTAGATTCGGCAAGGGGTAGGCTCGAGCTTGCTTGACGCCAACGAGCCTCGAGCTCGCTGGATTCGACGAGGCTTGAGTTTCGTCGATGTTGGAGAGTTGGGCGAGCTTGAGGCTCGCCTGTGCCGGCCGTCGTCATGGCTGGTAGCCGGCCAAAGAAGAAGAAGAACAACAAAAAAAAAAAGAAAAAGAAAATTATATTTAAAAAATAAAATAATTTAAAACATAATTTAAAAAATAATTAAAATTCAATTTTTTAGAATAATTATTTTAAAAATTATAAAAAAATTTCATTAAATTTGTGTTGTATAAAACTATTTTAGCAATACCATTTTTTAAAAAAATATATAAAAGAAATAAGTTTTTTTAAATTTAGTTAAATGGGTTCGGTTTGTGTTGGGTCGGGTATGGTTTAAATGGGTCGATTTGGGTTTGACCTTTTATGACCCGACCCAAACCCGACCCAACCTACCCGTTTAATGGGTCTAACAACAAGTAAGAACAAGCAGCCACGAGCAAAACCGAGTAACGGCAAAAAGGGGTGGCCCAGCAACAAGAAAACCAGCGGCGATGCAGGGCGGTAAGCTAATCGGCAACCCGTCGGTTGTTGAACCTCGCTGTGCCTGCAGCTGCGTCGTCGCTGGTGCAGCCAGAGGGCTTGCCGGATGTAGGAGGATTGACTGGCGGAAGGCTTTGGGACTGCTGGAAGGAACTCGACGACAAGCCACCAGCTTGCGGTCTGCTCGAAACACAAGGCGAAGCACCAAGGAGAATGGCACCATGAAAGATGATGGCTACTTTTAATTCTATAAATTTTGAAGTACAATTTCACATTCAGTCAAAATGCTTCGAGGTGCAGACCAACTGTCTTGGTAAATTCACGTGCTTATCTCAGAGTGCAGCCTCTTACTTCTCAAAGTAAAGGGCCTTCGGTTGGCCTACTGCGCGTGAGCCCAAAGAAAAGGTTGCGGATTGAATTATAAAGTCCCAAGTCCAAAACATCATTCCTCTTCGATGGGTTTCTAATCTGTCCCATGCTCTTTAAAATTTGTCATGCTCGAAAACTCAGTTGATGTGAATAATCTATTGACATAGGTGCGCAATTTGAGGGAATACGAAGATATGTTGTTGTTCTTAATGCCCAAAGTGGAATCCATTTCTTATAAAACTATTATTCTTGTCTTGAAAATCATGCATAATCAGGTTAGATATAGAGAATCTGAAAAATTTTATCTAAAAAAGTTAATGCTCCCAATGGAATCCCATTAATAAACGGCACATTCTTGTTTTGGAATTAGTTGCCATTTGCCAAATTTTGTTGTACTTAATGCCCAAAGAATCCATTTCTTATACAACTATTATTCTTGTCTTGAAAATCATGCATAATCAGGTTAGATACAAAGAATCTCAAAAATTTATCTAAAAAAGTTAATGCTCCTAATGGAATCCCATTCATAAACGGCACATTCTTGTTTTGGAAATTAGTTGCCATTTGCCAAATATTGTTGTACGTGATGCCCAAAGTGGAATTCATTACTCATACAGCTATTATTCTTATCTTGAAAATCATGCATAATCACGTTGGATACTGAGAATCACAAACATTTTATCTAAAAAAATTAATGCTCCTAGTGGAATCCCATTTATAAATGGCACATATCCTTGTTTTGGAAATTAGTTGCCATTTGCCAATCAATATAAGGTCTTCTGTTCTCAAGGACTAGCTTTTTTATTTTCCATTGATTCAAGCTCTCCTGTAAGTCTTAACATGTTTCTTTCTCTCACAGTAAAGTCAGAGGAAATCGTTCTTTTCCCTTTTTTTTTTCCATGTCTTGGAAGTTCTATATGCCCCACCATTGAAATGTTGTGCACGATAAAGGAGGTGCATCCTTTAATTATTTAATTCTCGTAAGAAAATTAGGATCAAATTGAAGGTGTCCATATCATGAAAAGCCGTGCACAGTCCAATACCACAGGTCTTCATTCTTAATTTATCTTTCAGATTACTAACTAATGATAATCTTTCAGACAGATGACGCCAACTTTGATGATCTTCATTCTATCAATCGCAGCATTGCCCCACTGCCATATCATATCGCAATGGCACAGTCCGAGATCGGTGTGAGCAGCGGAATGGTTGGCAACAATCTCCCCTCTCCGGCGACGGTGGTCCAAGTCTACAAGAAGTGCAACATTGGAAAAATACGACTTTTCGACCCGACCCCTGACGTGCTCAATGCACTTTAAAGCAGTGGAAGAAGAAGGGCCATTCTTTTTTCCAGAAGTTGTCCGACCGCCGGTGAGAACTCTTGCGATGCCAGACGCGATTGTCACATCAACTATCACTTCCATCATATTTATAATTACATAAATTGGTTGAGGATTTTGCTTTGTCGGTAATGCACACCGAGCTAAATCTCCGGATATGACATCGACACCACACGGAAGACTGACGTTGCTCCCGTAGAGCTGCAAATACTGAGCGCCAATGCGCTCGGTAGATGCTTTGTTTTGCAAGTGTTGTAGAGTCGGACCACCGAGGCTGGAGTTAGGGACATTGTCCCCGGCATTTTCACTACCAATTTCAGAAATAATTAAAATTATATTTCAGTTAATAAACTGAAAGAGGTAATGAGATCAGGCCGTCTCTTACATTTTCTCTTCCTTTAACTTTATTCTCACCTTTCTCGATTATCAAATCTTTCCCAAGACTGGATTCCTTCCAAAATTTGTCATTTAATTGCCTTTTTGCTCCTTCGGCCTTAAATATTTATGGCACTACAATTAAGATTATGTTATTTAGACTAACACGATTCTTTCTCTATTCATACAAAGAATTCCGAAAAAAATTAATGAATGAAAAAAGGCTGATATGCAGCCAACCAAATATACTCGCTCGAATTATGCATCTGTTAAACTGTTCTCCCTTGAATATCCTATTTTGAATAGTAAATAAGACAATCTTCTTTCCTTAGTGACAAAATTGGATTTGGGAAAGAATCTAATCTGCTCTCAAAACTGGTGTTAAAAGGACTGGGATATATAAGAAACAAATTCGAAAGGAATTTTTTTTTATAGGATTAAAAAGGTTTAAAACAAAATTGAAAAATCAAGCTGGTTCTGCAAGTTGAATTTGCCATCGAAATCCAGGGTCAATGCCGCCTGTCCAAGTCACCAGAAACATGCGAAACGACCTTGAGCTTGCCTCGCCGTCTTCCTTCACTTGGTCTCGTCACCGCCGTCGCCAACTCGGCAGTGAAACAATTTGCTGCCGTTTGAAGCAGCGTCCAGGTTTTCCGACCACCAAAAAAAAAAAAAAAAGAGAGAGCAGTGTCCAGGGTTCCAAACTCCCAAACAAACAAAACCTGATTGAATATCAACTCTCTCTCTCTCTCTCTCTCTCTGTTTATTTCCCTTTTTCCTCTTTCAATTATTTTTCCTAACATGGCTGATATGGCAACTACGTCAGCGCCTATCTTTTCGGAAAACAACAAAAGGCCACCTCGTCATTTTTTATTACTCAAATTAGACGAAATTAACGGAGTCATTCAATTGCATGAATTTGACGAGTTTTAGGGAAAATTCCAAATAAGAACCCGGAGTAAATATATTTTCTCAAATTAGGACTCAAAGTAAACTTTGTTTCAAATAAAGACCCAAAGTGGACCATTGTTTCAAATAAAAATTCAAAGTGATCAAGTTAATCTTAGCTTATCGGAAGACATTTTTTGACGATTAAAAACATGGGCAATTTCGTCAGAAATTTGTCATTCGAAAAAAAAGGGAAAATTCTAAATTAATTAAGTTTAGGTTATTTGTTTAGATGTTTATGTTTTCTTCTTTCTTTTCCCCCAATGTTCCTCAACCAAATCGCTACTTGGTCATTATCGTGACTCGATTCTCGTCGCTCCTCGCCTTGCTTGATTGGTGGAGAATTTGTGTCTCCGCAAACAAAGAAAGAAGCATCTGGTTTTTTTCTTGTTTTTGAATTCGTGCCTCAATCGGTAGAGAATTTAGGTTCTCGACTTTGTGGAGGATGGGTACAAGGAATGAGGAGAACTTTGGTCTTTGACTTTGCAGAGGATGGGTACAAGGAATGGGGAAACTGTAGAAAACCTATGGTTTTTTTGTTTATATTTTAGGATTTGTTAATTTTCCCTAGATTTTTTTGGAATAAAATTTGCCCAAACTCCGATTGTCAGAAATGTCACATGCTTGATAACCGGCGAATATTTAGCTGACCAATAAGCTCAAATTCTTATTTGGAATTGATTTAACCACTTAGGATCCTTATTTGAGACAATGGGTCAATATTAGGTTTTTATCTGACACAAAGTTTATTTCGGGTCCTTATTTGAAAAAATTTGTCCATTTCGAGTCCTTATTTGAAAAAATTTGTCCATTTCGGGTCCTTATTTGGAATTTTCCCCAAATTTTATAATTCAATTTCATCATTTGAAAATTTTAAAACTTTATCGTACTTGTATTACAAGTTTTAAGCCTTTTGATATACTTTTCCTTTTAAAGAGTGACGTGTCATTCTTAAATCATTAAATACACCTAATCTCACTATTTTACTGATTATTAGGATTAAAATGTGCAATAACATAGTCGGATACCAACATGCACCTCGTCTGACAATTTAAGATCACACACATATATACAAAGATGAAAAATCAGTTTTTTTTTTTTTTTGGATATATAGGTGGAGGGAGGTGCTTTAAAAAATTATTTATTGACACCATGGTGCTGCTTTTCGATCTTTCAATTTTGCACCTCAGCGATTTACAAAATTATTCTCTGGCACCTTATACGTCACTTTTCAATTTCGCACCACGATGCTGCTTTCAATTTCTCAACAAAGTGCTTTACAAAGTCTTTCTCTGGCACCTCTGTGGCCAATGGTGCTTTTGAAATTTGCAGCTAGGCTCTTCAAGAAATTATTCTCTGGCATCTCAGTGTCGCTTTTCAAATCCACACCATACTGTTTTCCAAAATTATTCACTAGTGACTCGGGTGCTGCTTTGTGAAACTTGCAAGTAAGTGCTTTTCAAATGTCTCATTTGTTAGCGGACAACCTCACGGAATCTCTTCTATGATCTATGATCAGGCCCCGATACCTAACCTTTTGCTTTTGAGACTCGTACGGTAGGATCTCTTATTTCATAATAAAACACACGCCTGTTTATATAATAATAGATTACGTTAATGTGGAGAGAGAGAGAGAGAGAGAGAGAGAGAGAGAGAGAGAGAGAGAGAGAGAGAGAAGATGTAAATTAATTTTATAAAGAAATTTGAATTATTGTCACGTGAGAGAGATTTTAATTCTTTGCAGAGTAAAATATTTATGAGATAAGTTGGTAATTAATTAAGTATATGATAATCTTATCAATTCTCTCGTAACATGTTATTGTTATTCCAATATATGTTAAGAATGAGCATGGACTGTTCATAGAATTGTTTTATGAGAGTTTGAGATATGACCATTTCATCGATTCCCTTTCAACATGTTATTCTAATATATGTTAAGAAGGAGCATGGGTTGTTCATAGAATTGTTTTGTGGAAGTTTGAGACTGAAATAGTATGTGGTCTGGAATGATTAATTTATCATTTAAGCAGTATTATTATTTTTATATATTTTTTATTTAAAGTTGCTTTATGTGGATAATTATTCACTCCATATATTGGTGAGAATACTATATCTTAACTTTGGATACATTACAAGTGCAATATTTCATTTTATGATGATTGGGGCAAAAGCTCGACTCTTCCCTAGTTATTAATGAAACGGAGGATGACATCACTGGATGGTGAGCCTAATGGTGTAACACTTACTTTCGAGTGATCTAGGATTGTCTAGTCATAGGTTCGAAATCCACTGGCTGCAACTCGACCTTAGAGAGCGTTAATTTGTCGCTATTCAGTCTAAATAAGTCTTGGTACGTTCGCAACATATGTTGGATTGTTTTGTGGCTTCAAATTTCGTTGGCTTTATTCTTACTAATATTAAGGTGATGTTACCAACAAGCGTGTGGCCTTGCTGGTAAAGGGATTGGGAGCGGAGTTGGAAAGTACCAGATTTGGGATGCGATTTTCGTGAGCACACCGCATGGATATCTATATAAAAGAGATGAGGGAGATCTCAAATAAAAAACAAATATTGACGTGATGGTTTTGCTAGGACTTGCAATATTTGGTAACCTTGATTCTAATTTTTTGTTCCCGAGATTAGTTTGGGAACAGAATCGCGTTTGGTAAAATTTTTGTTCCCGGAAACAAATTTCTATTTTTTTGTTCCTAGAAGTAGATTTGGAACAAAATCAAGAATTAAAAAAAAAAAAGTTGATTATTGTTCCTGGAACAAATCTAAGAATCAACACCAACTCTTCTTCTTCCATTTTCTCTTCTTCTTCTTCTTCATCGACCGCTATCCCACGGTTGCTGTCGCTACCATTTGTCGCCGGTCACCGGCAATCGGTCCAACGAGCTCGCCGGAGGTAAGCCTAGCCACCGGCAAGGCTTGGCCTTGCTGAGGTTGGGCAAGCTTCACGATTTGGCGAGGCCGAGCCTTGCCGGTGGCCAAGCAGGCCTCGCCTAGCCCCGATGAGGCTTGCCCGCCCAGCCTTGCCAGTGGCTAGGCAAGCCTCACTAGTGGCCAAGCAAGCCTCGCCAGTGGCCAGGTGGGCCTCGCCTAGCCTCACTGTGGCTCGCCTAGCCCCGTCGGTGGCCAGGCGAGCCTTGCCCAGCCCCGTGAGGCTGGCCTGGCCATTGGCGAGGCCAAGCCTCGTTGGGGCTAGGTGAGCCTTGCCTAGCTATTGGTGAGGCTTGGCCAACAAGGGCCGGCGACGCTCTGGTGAGGTTGTCAGCTCTCGTCTGGCCGGTCACCGGACTAGCAACCGGCCATCAGAAGAAGAAGAACATGAGAGAGAAAGGAAAAAAGGAAAAGAAAAAAAAAGAAAAAATTATTTAAAAATTAAAAGAAATTGATTTGGAACAAAATCAATAAGCACGATACCAAACGTAATTCTATTATGGAATCAGAAATTTTAGATAGTTACCAAGGGCACGTATGATAAAATTTCTATTTATTGATTTATCTATTTCTCTATTCCCAAAAATAGGTTTGGAACATAAATCCGTTTGGTAATGTAATTTGATTTCTCTATTTGAAACAGATTTCTATTCCAAAAATAGAGAAATGAAGAAATCAAAAGCTGAAAATTTTAACTTCTTAGTTTTTGAAATAGAAATCAGAAGTTGAAATCAAACCACATAAAAGGACCTTGTGCTTTCTTGCTAACTTAATTCATTCATAATCATAGCTTCACAAATTATTGCTAATTTTCTTTTTCTTATTTTGCTCATGTTTTTTTTTTTCATTTTTTTTATAACTTCCTCTTTAGGATGAAAGGCTCGAATGGGTCTCCAATTTAAAAAAACGACCAAAGTTCTTAAATGCTTACCTAAAAACAATGGGGTTTTTTCCTCCTAGAAAGGGCACACGCATGGCTAGTTGAAGAAAAAGTTCTTACGCAATAGATGAATAAAAACGTGCCTAACCACCGCCCGCGGTGGAAGCATTGGTTAGGGCTTGGTACCCCAAACGCAGGGGGAAGGGTTCGAACCTCCGTGGAAGCGATGCTTCAATGCATAACGCGCGTCTTACCTGCGCTTGGGGGTCAGCGGTGGGGGCCCCGGCGCTCAGGTTTACTCCCGCGCGGCGGCGTTCGGAGGTTCCCTCGGGTCATCAAAAAAATAAAAAAAAAATAAAAAAAATAAAAAAAAAATAAAAACGTGCCTAGAAATTTAACTTTGTTTCTTTATGGATTCAAAATTTTTGCAAAATCAAAATAGTTAGATTGTTACACAATCTTGAATTTTAATTCAAAGGCAAGAGATTCAAGAGAATCTCTCTCTTTGCTATGCAAGGGCCATTAAAAGGTTCATTGAGCAACAATAAAGAAATTAGGGATGAGCAACTGGATTGATGCAATTTGAGAATCAAAATAAACCCACCTTCCCCCAATTGGTTCATAACCATAAACGTAACTTCAAGGTAGAATTCCCATATATTCCTTTACACCATCAATTTTATTTTGTTCATGATCTTGTATAATACTAGTCTTTGATAAAATGACAGGGCTATATAGGCGTCATTGATGGCACCCATATTCATGCTTTTGTACCCGTGTTGAAGCAAATCCCATTTAGAGGTAGGAAAGGAATCATCATTCAGAATGTGATGTGCGTTTGGTCATTTGATACGAAATTTACTTTTGTATATGCTAGTTAGGAAGGCTTTGTCAACAATTGTAGAGTGCTTGCAGTAGCACTGGAGACTCCTTGCTTGGAATTTCCTAGGTCGCCACAAGGTATTTGTTTGTCCTTTAAGGAGTAATTTTCTTTATGATCATATTTATAGTTACAAATTATAACCAATGTATGAATATATTATTGTAGGCAAATACTATGTTGTGGATTTTGGTTATGCAGCAACTCTAAGATTTTTAACTCCTTTTAAAGGTGAATGGTATCATTTAAATGATTATAGGGGTACAACGAGACGGCCAACAACTACAAGAAAATTGTTCAACTATAGGCATTCTTCTCTAAGGAATGTCATTGAAAGATCATTTGAGGCATTGAAGAATCATTTTTTCATATTGAGGCACATGCCCTCATTTGCAATTTGAAAGCAAACACATATTATAATTGCATGTTGTGCCATCCATAATTACATCCGTGATCGGGACAAGATGGATAAAAAATTTTCCCTATATGAAGATCTGCAGTACTTGTCTGAACCTACGCAAGATGAGCTTGCAAATGATACATTGACCGATGAGGGAAACCAAATAAATACGCTTAGGAAAACCATTGCTAATAAAATGGCAAGGGATAATAATATGCTGGACGTTCCATGAAATTGTATTTTCAACTTTTTGTAATGTGTTAGTATTATTTCCACTATTATTTCTAGAAATAGAAATTTTATTATATTATCAAACGGATTTCTATTCCAGAAATAGAAATTTTGAGTCATTATCAAATGGATTTCTTTGCTTAGAAACTTGTTCGGGGAATAGAAATTGAGAAATCAATTTTTGGAACAAAATTTTTGTCACGCGTGCCTCAAATGGCTTAAAATGCTTGGAAATTGTTCCCGGGAATAGAATAAAAAAGAATTATTTCTGATCAAAATCTATTCCTGGGAACAGAATCGTTACCAAACGCATTCGAAATGATCACGAAAAAAGATTTCATTCCGTTGTGGATTGAAGTAGATGGGATGGCCACATTTAGATGGGTATACAGGTTAGCACAAGAAAACTGGGACAAGCAACAGCGACTTATAAAATTTGGGTATTCATACGTACTGACATAATTGGAGAAAATTTCTTGATATCAAGAATGACAGAAATTACATTTGAAAAGATATCGTTCCTCTCATAGTCAATTTCTTCACTTATCCTTGATTATAGTGAAAACGATGCTTAATTTTAGAAGAAATTTGAAGGGATATAAATTTCTTTTGGCTACGGCTGAGATTTCTTAATATCAGGAAAGGAAGAAAATAAGGTCTACGTTGTAGTTACAATGAGATGTTGTGCACGATAAAGGAGGTGAAATCTTTTTTCGTGATTATAATTTTATAAGTCAGCTGTGAAATTATGGAAGTTTTTATGAATAACATTCTTACTTAAACATCTTTTTAAATTTCTGACATGGTAAACATGAGACCAGACATTATTATATTTTGAGTTGATGGATGTGCTTCCGCAATATAAATTACGTAGGGACTGATCTAAAAGATATAAATCCCCATGATCGATAGACCTTAAAGTTTAGTGCCATTAGGATCATCCATGTCCACTCAGAAATCTCGACCCGGCAAATCGTCAAATAAAAATAAAAAGGAAAAAGAGGTGTGCAACACGAGAACTTCACAAGAGGTCACTAGTTAACTTTGGAGTTCTGATGGAATCCGATGCATTAGTGTTGGTATGATCGCACCCGTCATGTTACGCATTACAAACTTATTTCAAGCGCATTATGTCAAAGATAATTTGCCTCGTGTTCTAATTCACAGTCCACTTAGTTGATGGCCGATTGATTTATACCAAATCTTAGTATGTGGGCCCTCCTCTAACTGGTACTTCTCCTGGAATGCTGAAGATGAAAGCTACCTGATCTGGAGTAGCTGCAACTGAAGTGATGAAGTAGCCTTGCTTCCACCTTTCATGAATTGCCAGACATCCTCCTCCATTTGAAACGAGTCCACTTACAAAACCCCATTGGGAGGACAATTTTCTAAGAGCATTAGGAAAGTATGTAATCATTAAGTAAATCAATTTGATGCGCCGGCATGCAAATGAGCAGTAAATCAAGTTGACACTTTGTAGGTGGGACTTGGCCTTGCAGTGTCGAGCGGTAATTCACTTGCCAAATTTTCTTGAAGTGACATAGGACAAGATGGACTGAAGAAAATGCCAGATTTGTTTCGGTTAATAGCCTGTCCAGTGGCCAAACAATACTGATTTAGTATGTTAGAAAGATTCTGGCACTCCATCAAGGTTCCATTGAGGAAAAACACAGCATCGTCAGCAAATAACAAATGAGATAAAGTGGGACACCACTGATTCAATTTTATACCTTTGAGTAATCCCAGATCGAGAGCATTCTTAATGAGGAGTGATAGGAGGTTAGCAACGATGATGAAGAAGTAGGGGGATAGAGGATCACCCTGCCGAAGGCCCCTAGTCGGATGAAAACTTTGAAGATAATCACCATTCATTTTAACACACAAAGATGTAGTTGAGATGCACTGCATGATTAGCTGTACCCAATGAGGCTGAAAACCTAGACAAAGTAGGTAATCTTGAAGAAAATCCCATTCAATACGATCATAGGCCTTCTGCATATCGACTTTTAGTACTGCTTGAAAATGATGCTTTCTTTTTCTAGTTCTAAGCTGATGAATCACTTCCTGAACCATAAGAACATTATCCTGTATCTGTCTGCCAGCAACAAACGCACTCTGTTCCTCAGAAATTAAAGCAGGCAGTAAAGGTTTTAACCTGTTAGCAAGTACTTTAGAGAAAATTTTATAAGCATAGTTGCACAAGCTAATAGGTCTATATTGATCCAAGCACTCTGGGTTTGCGGTTTTGGGAATCAACGTTATAGCAGTTCGATTTAAGGCCACCGGTAAAGATCCCGACCTGAAAAATTTTTGCACTTCCCGAAAGATATCCTCCTTAATGACCTCCCAATGAGATTGATAAAACATACCAGTTAAACCATCGGGGCCTGGGGCTTTTGAAGCACCTAATTGAAAGATGGCCTCTTTCACTTCTTCCATTGTTACCTATGCTAGAAGCGTGTTGTTCATTTATGTGGTAACCATTTGTGAACATTGTTGTAGAATCTGTTGATAACATCTAGGCCCAGAGGTCGTATAGAGGAGAGAAAAATGATTTGTGGTCATTTGTTGGAGCTGGTGAGGGTCTCGAATCCACTGTTGATGATTATCTCGCAAGACTGAAATATGATTACGTTGTCTTCTTTGGAGAGTCGTGGCATGAAAGAAACGAGTGTTACGGTCCCCCCACCTTAACCAATTTATCCGAGAGCGCATTGCCCAATATTGCTCTTCCCTCTGCCATGCTTTATGAAGTTCTGTTTTTACATGTTGTTGCTGTGCTTGATTTAGAGATGTAGGATACTGATTATTCAGCAATTCTAACTGGTGCTCCAACTGTGATGCCTGTGGCCTGTTATGAGAAAACCTCTTACGACTCCACATGGACAAATCAATAGCAACTGCAAGTAGTTTAACAGAGAGCGGGGAGTCCTTTCTTGAAATGGAGTTCCAAGAGGATTGAATGGCCACACGACAATCAGGATCCTGATTCCAGAAGCTCTCAAAGGTAAAATGTCTTTTTCTTCGAACTATGCTCGGATGAGTATTTAAAACCAGTGGACCATGGTCTGAACCGACTGCAGGGAGTGCAAGTACCTGAGCATTTGGATACAAAACGTGCTAGTCAGCATTACACACAGCTCTATCAAGACGTTCCTTTACCAAGGCATCTCCTTCTCGGTTATTAGACCAAGTGAAAGCGCAGCCATGAGAAGGAAGATCGAGTAAGCTGCAATCATTAAGAAAATCTTGAAAAGAAGTCATGCGGTAAAAGTCGGCAGGGCGAGCACCTATTTTCTCCCAGCGATGAAGAATTTCATTGAAATCACCAAGGCATACCCAAGGTAACGCATTAGATCTGCTATATCGTCTCAAAATCTGCCAAATATTCTAACGATCTTGAAAAACTGCAGGAGCATGAATACAAGTAATTCGCATTGACCTGCCTTCCGAAGTATCTTTGCTGATGAAATCAAAAAAATACCGAGAGGAGGTAAAATCAGACAACTGAAAGCCTTCATTCCAAAAAAGAGCCAAGCCACCCGCAGAGCCTAACGGGCTGAAAACTCGAAGATGCAAAAAACGCAAGGTACGTTGCAAACGAAATAAAACATCATCACCATTCTTAGTTTCCATCAAAAAAAGCAAGTCAGGCTTTTCTTTTGCCATTAGGGCTTTTAAAGCTTGAACTGTCAGGGGATTGCCCAACCCCTGACAGTTCCAACTGACGATTTTCATCTCTGCACAGGTGGCTATTGTGGGCCAGCCACCGACGCCTTTATGTTGTCCTCCGTCGCCATTACAATTGGAGTATCCAATAAGAGTGAATCATCAAAACCTCCCAGGTGCTCAGTAGGTATATCATATGGGTTATAACGTCTAGGTTTCTTTGCAGGGCCTATTTTAATACTCTGACGAGAACTCTTGCCTTTCTTTGGCAGGGGAGGCAATGTCTGCATCTGCACCCCTTTAAGCTTGTCCTCCGCTGGAATTAGGGCAGTAGTAATACTATGATGTGTTAGGGTAGCAGAGTTCACTATGTCAGAACAACCCTTTGACATTGAGGATTTCATTTGCTGCGCAGGAAGAGGTTCTTGGGGGAGAGGTGGTGGTAAAAGAGGGAGTGGTTGAGCATTGGACGGAGGTGTCTCAGGTACCGATTCCTCCCTTTCCTCCTCAATAGATGAATTTCCATAATAAACTTTCCAGTATGGACTGTATTGCTGAACTTCGGCTTTTAACCAGGGACCATAAGGTGTTTTCTCCGAGTCTGTGATCATAGTTTCCTCAAAAGGGATAGACGGACAAGCATCAGTGTAATGACCCAATCGACCACAGGAGTAACAGTAGTGAGGTAACCTTTCGTACTTGAAATCCAGCCAGAGAGTTTGGTTATTGTATTTAATGATTTGACCAACCTTCAATGGTTCAGATAAAGGCAGCTCAATCCGTGCTCGACCAGCTCTCAGGGCGGAACCAGGTACAAAATCTGATTTTATTTGCAAAACAGGGCCAACTATACTTACTGCCTTACGAACATATCATCTGTACAGCATTCAAGAGGCAGTCCAATAACCTGAACCCAGAACGCACAGGTAGAAAAGTCATAACAGTGCAGAGGTGTGTTAGCGACCCAAGGTTTGAAGTTAATGAGGTGTCCCGAAAACTGCCAAGGTCCAGTTTCTAGAATTCGTTGTTTTTCAGCTTGAGATCGGAATTTTGCTAGATAAATACCCTCTTCTCACTGCAGGATATCAACCTTCTCTGACTTCCATGCCCTTTTCAAAACCGATTGGAAAGCTTGGAAGTTAAAGGAAGGATTCGAAGGAATCTTACCGATTAAAGTCAACTTACATTCCTCGACTGCTTCAGGTGGGGGTTGAACATGCCATTCATCAATTTCGTTTTCGGAGCATAAACGTCCCAATTTTTGACATAGTGCTGCAATTCGAGATGTGCCTATATCATCGTCACTAGCCATTTATATATAAGGAATTGCTCCAGTAGATTCAGACGAAGACTAAGAAAAAATGCGAGAGTAGAGGAAGATGACGGATTGCCACTCGCATTTTTTGTAACAAGGTGGGACTAATCCTGTTGCGCACATCCCGCACGCGTTTGTTCATGTCTTCTTATTGAATTTGCCATAAATTCACATTAATATTTTATTAGCCAGGACATTCTATTCATCGGGTTCCAGTTAATTTAGGTAACTAAATTTAAATGATGGGTGACGATCAAATAATTGGTCCATGTTGTCTTGAATAGCAATATTTCACTTTGGATGTGAATGTTCTTCTCAGTTAGGGACATAAGCACATTTAGGATCATTGTAACTTTTTAAATCATTTAATCATCAATTATTTTCCCGCATAAATAATAATTGTTAAAATATATATGTGCTAATGAAAGAGCAATATTTCACTTTGGATGTGAATGTTCTTCTTAGTCTTGATTTATTATTTGTTAGACTCTTCAAGAAACCTGAGTGAGAGTTGGGTACTTATGGAGTAAATGGAGATTTATGTGTACCTCAAGATGCTCTACCGCACTGATTGGTAAGTAATTTTAGGTACGTTTTTTTCCTTTGCATCATGCATTTGCATTAGCATTTTCATGCATCATATAAATTGCATTTTAAAATTGAATTAATTTTCCAAAAAAAAAAATTATTCATTGCATGCGCATGATCAAAATTTAGGTCTCAATTCATCTTTGAAGAAACCTTTGCGAGCTTACCTTCAAAGAGGGGCAGCTGTTGACACCTAAATTTGAGCAACCCATTCAGTCATTTATGACACAAAAATTAGAGATTAATTTTTAATCCCTAAAATAAATAAATTGTATAGCATATAATTTTAGATGCATTTATTTTTAATTTTGCATTTACAATGGGCTGGTGACATATGTGTTTGAATTGATGGTTCGGAACTTTAAAGTGATGAGTTGGGCTAAGCCCCCAAGCGCTCAATAGATTGTTTGAAAACAACCTAGCAAATGGAATAATTTTATCAAACGGATTTCTATTCCAGAAACAAGTCTAGAATAGAAAAATTGTTTCTGGAATAGAAACAGGTGGTTGTCATGCACCCCTTAAGTGTCAAATTTTTTGGACCACTGTCTAAGAGCTTATTTCAAGTCACATAGACTTTTTTTTTTTCAATTTGCAGAAATAATTTTCTTTTCCAGAAACTTGAAAACCTTTTGGTTGTATCATGTAAATATCCTCCAAATTACCATAAAAGAATGCAATCTTAACATCCAACTACTCCAAATATAAATTCTTAATAACAATACTACTCAATGCTAACCTGATATTTGTCAATTTCACAACTGGAGAAAAAATCTCCATGTAATCAATTCCTCGTGTTTGTTGAAACAATTTTACTATTAACCTTGCTTTGTACCATTTCCCGCCATCAAGTTCTTCTTTGACCCCATATATCCACAAATTCTACAATGCTTTCTTCTTATATGGTAATTGAGTTAACACCTAAGTTTTGTTTTTCTCAAGTGAGTCTAACTCATCCTGTATTACTAATTCCCACTCAATAGAATCTTTAACATGCACTACTTTTGAATTTTTTTTTTTTTTGATTTGCTGGCATTAGTCAAAAATAAATAATGCAATGATAGAGAATATCTTTATATATGTTTAGATGTTCTACTAGATTTTCTCAAAGTGGGTTCAGGTGTACAATTCTTGTTTTGGTTTTTGATTTGAGTTGACAACAACAATTTCAGGATTTTCAATCTAAACACTTTTCAAAACCTCCTCTAATTTAATCTCTCTTTTCCACTGTTTGTTTCTTCACAATAGATTCTACTACAGATTTGTCCTTAAATAACGTGTTTTCATTGAATGTAACATCAACAGTTTTTATTATTTTTCTATTTAGTCTATATCAAAATTAATAACCAAAAAATAGTTAGACTTGTTCGTAGGAGTTCGCTGGGCTTCTCTTATACTCGCTCGATTGTAATTGATGCCATGAAGCGATTATATATCCAAGGACTGTGCAGAAGAGTGAATAAGATTCTTTCACCTTCTCTGACAAGATTTACAATTAATTTACCAAATTTGGAAAGAGAGAACATATTCTGTCGACACTTACCAAAAAAAAAAACATATTCTGTTGACGAGATGCAATCGAACACTCCTTTTTATCTGAAAGGCATCCACTCATACTGATTTCAGCCTTCTTTTTCTTCGTAAGGTGAGTGGACGTACATGATCCCTCCCCTCTTTTGTTCTTTCTCTGCACTATTATAATAGATTTTCTTGAGTGGGGATAAATTCTACAACAATGCTGCCACAGTCTGGAACTTCGTTAATCTTTGAAAGGCAATAGGAAGATATGTATATAACTCGATGCTTTGATTTGTCAGCATCCCCTGGATTTGATTGTCAATTTCCATGTGGTGCTTTTAGTTCTACGAAATCAATTACAACTAAATAACTGTTTGAACAAGGTCACTTTTTTTACCCGATTGAATTGATGATCGAGGGACATAAAGCAGAAGAAGAAAGACGGATTTCTTAAGCAAACTTTATTATTAGCACTCATGGTACAAGGCCCCTTATAGGTGCAAGATTTGCATCAAGGGTCTCTATAATAAGTCACATCACTTAATTGTCCTTATTTATTTAGGATAGGATGATAGAGAACTTTCTGCTGATATGATGTCTAGCAGCTGCTTCCCTTGTGCCTGCGAAACACAAAGTAAGTCGTTAGAGTGGGAGCTTGATACATCTTAGTCTCAGAGAGGTTTGAGATCATATGGACGATTTTTTTTTTTTTAATGATATTTACCCTAGCAAAATTTGACATAATGGAGTTTTGTCTAGCCTTTGTTGTTTATTTGCATTTGTTAAGATAATATGTGCGGATGTTTCCCTGTAATGAAGTTATCATTCGATTGCTCTTGAGGAGTGATTATAATCTTTATAAGCATATTTACTAATCCTTAAATTATATGAAATAGTTAGTTATCACCTGGTCGTCTACCTTTTATATCTTCACCTTTCACTCGCCGTCGCTGTCGCTGTCGCTCTCATTCTCGCTCTCGCTCCCGTCGCTGCACCTGTTGTCACGAGTTATGAATTCCCTGCTCTGAGTCTGGGCCTGTTGAGCATGGTAACGGTAATTGCTTCGGCCCATGCTGTGATTCTGGTCCAATTGCATAGGGTAACGGCTATTCTTTTGGCCCGTGCTGACATTCTTGACAACTTGCTCACAAAAAGGGCCCTTACCGTAGGCAGTTTGGAGCCCACTACTGTAGCCACTCTGAGTTTGATTCTTGCGGCTCACCCTTTCCATGGCCTGCTGGCCAGGGCCTTTGGCCATGTCGCCACGGCCTTTAGCTCTGTCAACATAGCGTTCAGTCAAATAGCCATGGCCTTCAACCGTGTCAAAATAGCCTTCAGTCACGTAGCCACGGCCTTTAGTCGGGTCAACATAGCCTTCAGTCACGTAGCCACGGCCTTTAGCCGCGTCAACATAGCCTTCAGCCACGTAGCCACGGCCTTTAGCCGCGTCAACATAGCCTTCAGTCAGGTAGCCACGGCCTTTAGCCTCGTCAACATAGCCTTCAGCCACGTAGCCACGGCCTTCCGCGTCAACATAGCCTTCAGCCATGTAGCCACGGCCTTCCCCGTCAACATAGCCTTCAGCCATGTAGCCATGGCAATCCCCTTTCTGGCCAAGCGACTGGAATTGGATAATTGTATATCCCGCGCGTTGGCCCAAGCTGCTCGGTGGGCGGGAGGATTTCTCGGCTTTCTTGAAGCGCTGGACCGAGGCCATGGCAACTGAGGCAAGAGGCCTTTTGTGTGTAATTCTCTCAGGCTAATTTTTTTGCTTGCTTGACTCTGTGAGGCAGTCTTGAATAGCAATTTATAGGCATGGGGTTGAGTGGAATTCTTTTTGCCGTGGTTACATTATCTCTTGGATTCGCTTTTGTAGGATGGGACATAGTAGCATCTATTCTGTCTCCAGAAGATAAAATTCCAAGCTCAATTCTCAACATTATAGAAAATATTCCAATGTATATGGTGGAAAATGATCCAATTGGCACTAGTTTGCCTATCTTTCTCCATCTAAATGATTTGTTTCTAGATGATCAGAAATCACGTGAGTCACTATTACGAATCCAATGGGAAGTGTACACAAAACAACTTTTTTCCATGAAATTGGGAAAGAGTAAATAGAGCTCTTTTGAAACGGTTTGGATTTTGTCGAGTGTTATTGCTGTTTTCTTTTTTTTTTTCTTTGGTTGATGAAATGGTGTTTGACTTGACCTTCCAACAGTTTGTAAAGAAAAAATAATAATTGAGTTAATTAATTGTTGTTTTTCATTGACATGTTATACTATATAAATAGAGATATCGCCACCTATAATTATGGTTGAAATATATAATTATTTTATTTACATGATAATTAAATAAAAATTTATTAGAAAATATCTCCAAATGACCAACTCTTGGATATTTTGCTTGATTAGAATTTGCTTGTGAATCACTCTCATGAATCCAATCGAGGGTGTTGCAAAACAACTTCTCATATGAAACTAGGAAAGAGTAATTAAAGCTCTTTTTTGAAACGGGTTGGATTTTGTTGAGTGTTACTACCGTTTTCTTTCTTTTTCTTTGGTTGATGAAATGGTGTTTTACTTGGCCTTCCAATAGTTTGTAAAGAATAAAAAAGAATTAAGGGGGTGCATGACAACTGCCTATTTCTGTTCCAGAAACAATTTTTCTATTCCAGACCTGTTTCTAGAATAGAAATCCGTTTAATAAACTTATTCCGTTTTTCTATTTCTGAAATAGATTTCTATTCCAGAAATAGGTTTGGAATAGAAATTACAAATAGAAATTTTCTACTTCTCTATTTTTGGAACAAAAATGAGAAATAAAAATTTTTCTCATCGTTCATCAACTGGTCCTTCATCCGTTATCGCCGAACACTATCCATTGGTCACTAGCCGTCCACTGGCCCCCACCGATCGCTAGCCGCTGCCGCCACCGCCATCGCCGGTCACCGCCGCGCCGCGCGCTATTCGTCGTCTCTGCCGCCATCCGAAAGGAAGAAATTTTGTGTCGTTATCAAACGAATTTCTACTTTTAGAGTAGAAATTTTGTGTCGTTATCAAACGGTTATTTTTGTTTAGAAACTCTTCTAGAAATAGAAATACAAAAATCTATTTTTGTTTTAGAAACTATTTCTAGAATAAAATGGTTGTCATGTGGGCCCTAAGTCACTAAAGCATTACTTTTCATTGATATATTATATTGTATAAATAGAAATATCACCACCTCTAATTATAGTCGAAATAGATAACAATTTGATTTACATAAAATTAATTTAAAAACAAATAAAAAAATATCCATAGATGATCAACTCTTGGATACTTTTTTTTTTTTTTTTTGGTCGATAAACACATACGACGATTTCATTGATAGCAATTTAGATGTGCTACATCCAAAATTAAAACATCCAAGAGATTAGATGGAGGATATTGGACCCAATTGTCCGGTAATAGATTTCTTCGCCTGGCTTTGACCACCCAGTCTGCGGCTGCATTCGCGTCTCTTCTACAGTGGGTGATTTTGATGGGCTGAATTCTAGCTATTAGATCATGGGCTTCACAGAGCAGGGGCCTGATTTCCCAGCAGATCCGGCCCGCACAGACTTCCTCCCAGCTCGCATAATTGGCTTCTCTATTCCGATCTGTGAACGTGCGTATCACTTGCACTAACTCAAGCTGATCAGATTGGATCTCCCAACTCCTTCCGTCCGAAACAGCAGATGAGTTCTTCAACAGCCACTTTAGGGTTTCGACCACTGCGCGAGCTTCCGCTTGAACGGCCGAATCGGCTTGAACCAACTGAGCAAAGCTGGCGATCAGCTTCCCCCCATGGTCTCTGCATACTCCAGCTACCGCGGCTTCTCCAGAGTCGCTGAGGAAGGACCCATCTACGTTCCACTTGAGGCAGCCGCGGGTTAGGGGGTTCCATTGCATAGGTGAGTCTGATTCTTTGCCGTGTTCTTGAGTTTTCCGTGAGAGGCTTTTACTGAACTTGCTGATCTGTTGATGTTTGGCGAGGGCTGAATCAAGAAGATGCTGCGGGTTGGGTTGCTGGTTTCGAAAAACCATATTGTTCCTCCCCCGCCAAATCTGCCACAACAGTTGGGTAAGAAGTTCGAAAGAGATGCTTGGGTGTTGGAATTCAGAGATCCACTTTTCTATACGGCTGATCTGGTGTTGGTTGATGTAGATCTGGATTTGGGGGTCTTCCCATACCTGTTTCGTCCATGGGCAGAGAAGAAAAAGGTGTTCGCTTGTTTCTGGGAAGCATTGACAAACAGGGCAATGGTCATCTGAAATTATCCGTCTATGCAAAAGGTTTGTTCTTGTTGCTAAAGCATTATGACAGATATTCCATAGGAAGTGCTTGTATTTCGGTTGTGTGTTGGATTGCCATATGCGATGCCATAGTGTTTTCGGAATTTGGAAGGAAGATGAGGCTGCATTCTGATGTTGGTCTTGCTTCATATCTTGTTTACAATGATATGCACTCTTGACGGTGTATGTACCAGTTTTGGTTGGTGTCCATACCAGTCTATCGTCAGTATTTGTCCTGCTTAGAGGGATTGCTAGAATTTCTTCTGTTGTATGCTGGTCGAATAAGTCCCTGATGGGATTTTCCTTCCAAGCCATTTGGGCTTCATCCACTAATTCTGACACCCATTGAGGATCACCCCTGTTTGCTGGCCCTCCAATAATTCCTTTAGGTAGCCACCGATCCTCACGAATATTGACCTTCTCACCATTACCAATAATCCAACGGGAGGAGGGTAAGATCGCATTTCTTCCAATTATTAAGCTCCGCCATCCCCAAGAGGGGTTGTTGCCATTTGCTGCTTGTTGGAAGTTGCCGTTGGGATAATATAGCCCTTTAAGAATCTTGCCCCATAGAGTCTCAGGCTGCTGGAGAAGTCGCCAGGCTTGCTTGCCAAGCATAGCCTCATTGAAATTAATCAAATCCCTAAATCCCAATCCACCTTTTTCTTTCCTATCCTTCGGGATTTCCCACTTTCAGTGAATTCCTCTATCTTGCTCGTTTGTTTTCCACCAGAAATCTGCAATTTTCTTCTCTATTGCCGACAAATAGATAGTGGGACTTTGAAGGTTGACATCACATCTTTGCGGTATTGCTTGTACCACTGCTTTAATCAATACTTCTTTCCCTGCTCTAGACATTAGTTTCTCTTTCCAGCCCTCTAGTTTAGCATTTACTCTTGACAAAATCCACGTGAACATTTCCTTCTTTGATCGACCCCAATCAGATGGTATGCCAAGATATTTCCCTGTTCTTTCTAGTTCGGGGACTCTCATTTCAGTTGCCAATCTCTGTTTTAGGTCTAAGGGGCAGCCCCTACTAAAAAAGATCCCGGATTTATTCAAATTAACCATTTGACCAGAGGCAAAACAGTACTGATTTAAAACAGCAGCAACATTTTGGCATTCAGTAAGCTTCCCATCCATAAATAATATGAGATCATCCGCAAACATTAGGTGAGAAAGGGTAGGGCACTCCCTATTTAGTTTAATGCCTCTTATACTTTGATCATCAACGGCTTTATGCAACAGCTGAGACAGAGCATTTGACACTATAATGAAGAGGTATGGAGAGAGTGGATCACCTTGCCGTAGTCCTCGGGAGGGTTTGAAGTAGGGCATTTCCTGTCCATTCATTTTGACACTATAGGAGACTGTAGAAACGCAATGCATCACCCAAGAAATCCACTTGTCATGGAATCCCATTCTTCTCATACAAGCCTCTAAGAAATCCCACTCTACTCGATCATAAGCTTTTTTCATATCTAGCTTAAGGACTGCCTGAAATTTTCTTTTCCGACGACGTGTTCTTAATTGATGAAGCACTTCTTGCACAATCAGCACATTGTCTTGAATTAATCTTCCTTGAATGAAGGCACTTTGTTCCATAGTAATCAGTTGGGGGAGATATTTTTTCAGCCTGTTAGCTAGTACTTTGGAGATGATTTTGTAGGCAAAATTGCACAAGCTAATAGGTCGAAACTGATCCAATTGTTCTGGATTTTTGACCTTTGGGATGAGGGTAATTGTAGTGTTGTTCAGCTCTGGACTGAATTGGCCAAACTGACTGAATTTTTGAAATTCTTTGTATATATCTAAGCTGATGCCGTTCCAATGATGCTGAAAAAAGATGCCATTTAGTCCATCCGGACCTGGTGCTTTCAAAGCACCCAATTGAAATGTGGCTAGCTTAATTTCCTCGGGTGTGAAAACTTCAGTTAGTGCCTGATTCATGTCTTGTCACTGACAGGGAAGGCGATCCAAAAGCTGGTTGAAAATTCCGATCCCCACTGATTTATATAGTTCTTGAAAGTAGTCAATTGTCGGTGGTTTATTTGGCTCGGGTCGCGTATCCATTCTCCCCCTGAGTTTTTCAGCATAGAGATTCTATTCCGCTGCCTTCTCTGTCTTGTTGTGGCATGAAAAAACTGCGTGTTTTTATCCCCCATTTAAGCCATTGAATACGAGACCTCATCCCCCAATAGATTTCCTCTTGTCGCCATAATCTCTCTATCTCATCTTTCAGCTCTTGCATTCTGTTTTTATCATGTTTCCACATTGGACAATTGGTTAATTGTTGCATCTCCTCTTTTAACCGTTGGATTGCCTTTCTAGCATTAGAAATTTTTTTCTTGCTCCAAGGATGAATTTTCGTAGTTAACGCTTTGAGTTTGCATCCCAATCCTTCTGTTCTTTTAGCTAGTCCCCTCCATGTATCTTGCATAAGCTGCACATATTCCTCATCTTCTATCCAGTACGCTTCAAATTTAAACTCCTTTGGTCGTTTTTCAATTCGAGGAGAGAAATCCACCAGCAAAGGACTATGATCTGAACCTATTGCCGGGAGGGCATATACCTCCGCTGAAGGGAATTCCACCCTCCATTCAAAGTTACATAAAGCTCTATCCAACCGTTCCTTCACATAATTATCTCCCTCTCTGTTATTCGCCCAAGTAAAAGCACAGCCTTGGCTATCTATGCTCATCAGTCCACTATGATCTAGAAAGTCCTGGAAGGCTTTCATTCTATAGTTTTCTACTTGTCGCTTCCCCACTTTCTCCCATACATATAACACCTCATTAAAATCACCTAAGCATAGCCAAGGTTCCGGAGTGAGATTTCTCATGGATACTACGTCTGCCCATAATCTCACCCTATCCTGGAAATCAGTGGGTGCATGAATGAAGGACACCCTAATGTTCTGATTTGTTTCCGCATTAGTGCAGCTGATATGTATAGCGTGCATAGAGCTCGATATGAGAGATATAGTTACCTGGTCATTCCACATAAGTGCCAATCCCCCAGCAATACCTCTTGGATTGATAGTAAAGCAGTGCTGAAACTTCAGTCGTCGTTGTAGATTCTGACAAACTTCCTCTTTATTTTTTGTTTCCATAAGAAAGAAAACAGCGGGCCTCTCTTGAGCCACAAGGGCTCTCATAGCCTGGATTGTCAAGGGTGTGCCCAACCCTTGACAATTCCAGCTTATCATCTTCATTTGTGGTTTGGTGGCTTATTAGGGCTAGCCACCAAAGCCCATTGCCTTGTTTTTTCCTCCGTAAGAACTGGAGTATCCAGTAAGGTTGTTTCATCGATGTCTAACTTGCTTGTCCCCTGTGGTTCATATGGTGAGTATCTTTTCAGCTTCTTTTAGGCAGAATGTTTCTGGCCTTTTCCTACCCTGTCAGCCCCATGACTAATTAGCACTCCCTTTTTTGTGTTTCTTAGTAAGGTAGCCTGGTCATCATCTGGGATAACAACTATTTCATCTATTTGGTGCCATTGCATCTCTCCTTGGGTGGATTCCTTACGTTTACCTCTCTCCATGGACTTGATATGGTCTTCGCACTCACCCTGCTGTGTTTCATAGATGATCATTTCTCCTTGACTAACTGTCAATTCAGGGGTATTGATCTCCTGCGTTAGATCTTCAATTTTGGTCCCGTAAAACACATCCCAGAATGGGCTGTACTCATTCGCCTCTGTCTTCAACCATGGTCCGAACAGCATATCTTGTTTGTTTATAAATAGTGCTTCCTGATATGGCACTTCATCGCAATGCTGTGCATAGTGTCCCATTCTCCCACATGAATAGCAATAATAGGGTAAACGTTCATATCGGAAATCAAGCCAGATGTTCTTGCCGTTGTTGCTGAAAATGGAACCCGATTTCAAAGGCAGAGCCATTTTAATTGCTACTCTTGCTTTCCCTATTTTATACGGCATATATCCTTTTGCTTCAATCTTAACTTCTGTAACTTCCCCTATTTCTCCAGCAATACGTTCTACTACCTCTGTTGAAATCCATTCTGCTGGTAACCCATGAATATGGACCCAGAATGAGCACTTATCAAACTTATAGCATGCTGGGGGGGTATTCGGTATCCATGGTTGTAATAGTAATAGATGATTTGCAAATGACCAAGGACCCATGGTGAGTGCACGCTCTTTCTCCCTCTCCGAAGCAAATTGAAAAGCATAAATCCCGGGGCAAGCGGATTGATATGCATCGATCTGCTTTCCATACTTTACGCATTGTGCTCTGAAAGGCTTGAAAATTGATTTTAGGGTTTTGGTATAGCTGTCCAATTAGGGTTTGCTGACATTCTCTTACCTTGCTTTCTGAGATTACATCATCGACTGAAGTAATGGCTTGATTTGACCATAGTTTCCCCAATCTTTTGCAGAGTAATGCCATTCTGGCGTTGTTTTCTTCCTTTGGCTCCATATTTGCTGGTTCTAGAAGATTTGATTCAATAATCTAGGGAGCTACCCGCTAACAGGAAAGGAGAATAGATGATCCGGGAGAAGGGGTATGGAGCCATCGTTCATCGTATTGGGACACTCGCTTCTTCCATGGAGCCAACGTTCGACAGAGAAAGATCCGAGAAAACCTGGGTGATTGACTTCCTTCGAGCTGCTTAAAAACCACGGAGACAACCGATCCCAAATTCCTATTTCTCGATTATGGGGGAAAGGGGTGGAACAGTATGTGGGTATGCGGTTTTTCCATCCTCAGATTCAGTGAGAAGATGAAGAGGAATAGCTAGGGTTTTGGATTTTGGGGAGCTACCACAAAAGGTAGAGAAAACTCTCACCAGAGAGAGAGCGTCGCTCGTTCCGCAATCAGCCCGTTTCCGCAATCAGCCCGTTTTGGATACTTTGCTTGACCAGAAATTGCATGCAAATCACCATCACAAATCCAATCGAGAGTGTACATAAAACAACTTTTTTCCATGAAACTAGGAAAGAATAAATAGAGCTCTTTTGAAACGGGTTGGATTTTGTCGAGTGTTATCACTATTTTTTTTTCTTTGGTTGATGAAATGGTGTTTTACTTGGCCTTCTAATAGTTTGTAAAGAAAGAAAAAGAATTGAGCCAATGAAGCGTTGCTTTTCATTGATATATCATACTGTATAAATAGAGATATCACCATCTATAATTATGTACTTCATCAGTTTTGATTCTCGTGAAAAAAATTTCATCAAACGCTGCCTTTTGGTTTTATTATAGGAGATTCAGGTTATGTGTTAAGGCTTGAACAAGGAATGTCAAATGCAAGGGAAAATTTTATTCTAAACTTGTATATATAGCCCTGATAATTGATACATAAATGGCTTAAAGACTAATTGCTTCTGAGCACAAATCACACCAAAATCTAATCAATGATGTAATCTAGACACAAGTAGCTAGATGGTTTATGATTTGAACTCAAACTATGCCAAAATTTAATCTACGACATAACTTGTTTTAAGTGTAAAACCAGAATATAATCAATAGCAATACTCCTGGATAGGAAACACAATGTCAGAATTTAATCAACAACGCTGGGCTTGTAGAACAACATTGAAATTTTATCAACGATGTTGGACCTAATAGAGATATATGTTGGAATTCAATCAATGATGGGAATCTTGAAAAACTACAATTAAAATGTGATAAAGTAAAGATAATTGTTGTATTATTCAGGGGGCTTCTCGTTGGACTGGTTGAGGTATTTCTAGGATGGACGAGTAGCCATTGATCGGTTGCTTCTTCTTGGATGCTACTATGATGTCCCAGTAGCGTCACTTAGGCTGCGCATGACAAAAATTTTGAAATAGAAATTGATTTTTTACCAGAAATCAATTTCTCAATTTCTATTCCCCGGACAAGTTTCTAAGCAAAGAAACCCATTTGATAACAACTTAAAATTTCTATTTCTGAAACAGAAATACATTTGATAACAGAAAAATTTCTATTTCTATGAATCATGCTATCCCCATACTTTTACCTCACTCTTCTTGGTGCTTGTGATGGTAATTTAATTTGATAAAAGTTGGTAAATCACTTAATTTAGATTGGTAATTTGATAGAGTAGTTAGGAACTTCAAAACATTAGCAATTTATGTAAATAAAAGCCTGTAATTAGTATAGAAAATGCTAATATGCAAACTATAAAAGATTTGGTATTTTCAAATGCTAATGTGCAAATAGTGAATGTATTCATTCTCCTTATTCAAGATTCGGGTTCAAGTCACTACGCTTTTTTGAGCAACTCGCGAACATCATTTTCAGATATAATTGCAACATAAGCGTTTCGGAAAACTATGCTGGAACTATTCAGCTGCAGAATGTTCAGCTACAGTTTCACATAGGGACAGGTGGTAATTGATCTCATCATGGTGGTCCAAAATAGAATGAGATTGTGTGAGTGCATAAAATTTTTTATCAGGATGAGATCAATTCACCTCCTAAAATATGGAATCGATCAATTAATTGTAACTTTTTCTGCATTACATAAGATTCCAGTTAAAGTTTTACTGCATGATCTAAAGTTAAGATATAGTAGCCTTGTGAAAAGTTACATGGCCGATTGACATAAGACACAGACACCCATGAATAATTGATCGATTCCATATTTTAGGAGGTGAAATCTTAAATAGAGACTTACTGCTCTAGATCAATCCGGCCGGTCCGATTCAATCCGATCTAGGTGGTTCTCGGTTTGGTCGATCTGATATGATTGGTTCTCGGGTCTCTTTTTCTTTCCTCGTCCCCTTTGATAGTATATCAAGAGAAGGAGAACCCACGGAACCGTTCAATCTGCCCATTAGGTCAAGATGAAGGAGGTCAACCCCTGAGCTCCTCCATTGTCTATGTTATTTCATAGATGTCCGTATTCCGTGTGGGACAAACCATTAACATAAACAAGTAATACAATTACAAAACTATATTCCATGGACCAAAACTTAAAAAAAAAAAAAATCTAATATCACAAAGGAAGAATTTATAATAGGTAACCGTGTGCATGTTAGTCCTACCTACGGCTTGCCAAATTGAAGAGAAGGATTTCTTAAAAAACACATTCTTGTTTGTATGAAGTTAAAGAAACGAAGTGAAAGGATTACAAGAGGTTGGTAAAGTCAACTATTGGGTAAAAGGTCATGTTTGTATTCAAAACAAAAATGTTTTTTTTTTTTTTTTGCTTTCGCGCCAAAATTTGGAATATTATTTAAATTTTAGAAAGTTATGATCAAATTACGTGTGAAGTTGTGTATCAATACTTGAGTATTTAGAAGTTTCGAGAGTTTCATATTTGAAATAGGTCAATGTGCATGAGTTGCAAGATTTAGACTAAACGAATAGAGAGAAATATAAGTCAAGGCAAGCCCTAAATACATAAAAGATATAATGAATGCATCTCTGCCCTCTCTTTTCCCTCCCTCGCATCCTTCAAATCCTTTCTCTTCTTTCTTTCTTAAGTACCTCACAATCCCATTTTTTTCATTTCCAATCACCCCTACCCAACATAGTATCAAAGAGCACTCTAATCTGTAAATACAAGAACCCCTATTTTATATGCTTGTAGAAGAAAAACTAAGACCGTTGATGTTTGGGTTTAAACTTGAGAATCCTCTCTTAATATGGTAATCTATAACATGTATAGAGCTAACAGTACAAGACCTCCGATAAAACTAAACGAGTTGAATACTAATATTATAGCTAATTTCTTGTATCTGAAAAGGATGAAATATCTAAAATGACTATAAATTGCGCCACAGACTCAAATTATTGTAATAACCTCTAGTTATTTTATATCAGTAA
This sequence comes from Eucalyptus dawsonii, assembly GCA_016097615.1. Taxonomy (NCBI): domain Eukaryota; kingdom Viridiplantae; phylum Streptophyta; class Magnoliopsida; order Myrtales; family Myrtaceae; genus Eucalyptus; species Eucalyptus dawsonii. Next base: position 17,349,186 of record CM027872.1, read on the forward strand.
AAGTGAAATAATATAAATTATTTCACTCTTTTATATTAATCCATTATAACCAATATTTTCTCTACACAATATAATAATTATTAAGTAAATCATTTGAGCAGGTTGGCCCCTGCGTCTCTCCGCTTTGGAATTCTAGCCTCGTCAACGTTGACTATAAGGGGACAAACTCTCATTATCCACTTGGAAATCCTTTTTCATCTTTTTAATAATGCGAAAACCCAAGAGCTGCCATCTCATTCTTCACCCACCGATGAATAGGAGTTTCACACGTCATGAATTTTGGGTCTACAGCTAACTTCCTATTAAACCTTTTTTGCTAAAACAATAAACGCATTAATCCCCCGGTTAAAAAGGTTTGCTTAATCGAAAGGCATGTTTATTTTCTTACTTAATTTATATATAAAAAAAATTGGGTCAAAGAGGGTCCTACTTGATATCTGAATGTAAATATATATTTTTGCACCTTTTCTTGGGGTCATGTGTTCCAACAACGCATTCACTCTATCACATTAAACTAGAGTGATATACAAGGTAGTGGGCCCTAAATTTTGGTGTACGCTCGTGTGCAACATATTTTGTTATAAATCATGGCATATTTCCAGAAAAATAAGGGTGTGTTTGGTAATATTTCTATTTAAAAATTGTTCCAAGAAATAGAAAAAAAAAAAAAAAAGTGTTTTGTCTCGGGAACAATTTTTGAACAAAAAAAAAGCGTTTGGTAAACTTGTTCCGGAAATAAAAAATAAACAGAAACACGTTTGGTAAATTTGTATAATTTTTTTATTTATTTTATTTATTAATATTTTTTCTATTTTCTTTCTTATTTTCTTATTTATTTTTTATTTTTTCTTCTTTTGGCCGATTGCCGGCCTTAGCCATGGTCGGCGATCGGCCGACGAGGACCGATGGCCTCGCCCAGCCTACGACGAGGCTTGCCGGCCCCTGGCAAGGCCGAGCCTCGCCGTAGTTGGGCGAGGCTCAGGCTCGCCTTGGCTGGGCGAGCTCGAGCTTGCCCAGATCTAGCGAGGTTGAGCTCGCCTAGTGGCCGGTGAGGCTTGGCGTTGCCGGGCCACCGCCAGGCAATGCCGACCTGGCGGTGGCCCGGCAACATCGAGCCTCGCCGACCGCTGGGCGAGGTCGGGCTCGCCGAATCTGGGCGAGCCCGAGCTTCGCCAAGGGCTGGTGACGCTCGGCCTCGTCGGGGCCGGCAACGCTCCGGCGAGTTCACCAGCCCTCGACGGCGTCGCCGGCCAAAGAAAAAAGAAGGAAAAAAGAAGAGAAAATAGAGAAGAAAAGAAAGTGTTTCTAAAATGTGTTCTAGAAACAAGAAACAACTTTTTTTTTTTGTTTCTTGTTTATGTTCCAGATGTGTTTCTGGGAACAAAAAAACAATTTTGGAACAAAAACGCACCCAAACACGTTTTTGTTCCTTTTTTGTTCTCAGGAAAAAAAAAACAGAAATTTTTGTTCCTGGGAATAGAAACAACTGGCAAACAAACGCAGCCTAAGTAAACAGGCGTGTGAACCGGAGAAGGTGGACCTCGCGTGAATTTCTCCTTGATTTGTTGGGGGCACAATTTACAAGTTAGAAGAATTACACCCATAACGTTATATATACTCCGCGTGATTGAATGAGTATAAAATGGGGCCAGATGTCATGATGTTCCAATCAGTCTCTTTGACTGGAAGGAGTTAAAAAGGGACTCAACTTTTCCATCCTTAACTCGTAGGCAGTTTAATATTATCTTTCTCTGGTGAGAAAAATGGTTAAAGGGGAGTCTTACAACTTATGTGGATACGACACTCTAGTCCTAAATTCTTCTTTTCATTGCAGTAAATCTTACAAATGATTTGGTAAGCATGACTAAACGGCGAGCTGCAATACTCTAAGTCAATGCTGCCTATTGTTACCCGCTGATTCATTTGTTAAAATTTGTATAAGATCATCACCAATTGATCTAAAATATTTAAGCTATTATATGAAAGCATGATGTTTTATTGAACTATTGTAACATTTCCCTTCATACTTAGGCTTGTATTTCGCCTGAGAAAAATGTGTGAAATAATAATAGGCAAAGAAAAAGTTTTAAAATATTTGAACTCAAGACACCCACTACTATGTAGAATTTAGTGCACAATAATTTGCTCCAAAAACCTTGGAATATGGTGCTTGTGTTAGAATATTTAAATAGCAAATCACGAAGTCATTTAACAGCTTATACTTTTAGAACAATTAGTTATGATCCCATAAAAGTAGGAGGGCTTGAGTTCACATATTTCAAACTTCTATTTACCTTACAAATGACCTGTTTGCAAGCTTCACACTTAAGTTAAAGTTTAACCTATGCGTGATGGGGAGTGTTAGAATAATTAAAAATTAAATCGTGTTTTCATCCAATTGCTTAAGTTTTTAGAAATTGTTTATAGTCCCACAAAATCTCAACATATTATATTTTATGCCTTAAAATGATGCGTGGATCCCTAGAGTACCATAACTTACGAAAGTAACACTTAAGTGCCAAAACCGGAGCAAAATGGATCACTTAAGTGCCAATCCGGTCAAAACGCTGACGTGTCAATTTTATGGCGAAGCAAGTGCAAAACACCGTTGTTTTGGTGCTGACGTGGTAAAAAATTAATATAAAAATTAAATAAATTAAATTTATTTAAAAAATTTATAAAAAATATACAACATTAAAATATTAAAAAAAATAAAAATGGAGGCAGCAAGGGCCGGCAACAGAGGGGGAAGGGTTGGTTGGTGTTGCCAAGCCTTGGCCAGGGGCCGATGACCCCGGCCAACCGGTGGCAAGGGCTCGCGAGCCCTGCCCTGATCTATGGTGAGGTCGCGGCCCTCGCCTAGATCCGGCGAGGGGGGAAGGAGGAGGAAGGGAGGCAGCTTGCAGCTGGGGAGGAGGAAGGAGGTAGCCGGCGATTGATGGCTCAGCCCTTGTTGCCATCGCTGCCATCTCTCCTCCGTCGTCGGGGAGGTGGGGGACGGTTGGCCAGGGCTGTCAAGCCTTGGTCAAGGGTCGGTAGCCCCAGCTGATCGGTGGCGAGGGCTTGCAGGCCCTCACCCTAGACTAGGGCGAGGGCACGCAGGCCCTCACTGCTGGTCGACTAAGGTCGTCAACCCTTGACCCGTGCTTGGCGGCCCCGGCCGACCCTCCTTCACCTTCCAACAATGGCGGGGAGGTGGCGGCAATGAGAGCTCAACCCTCAGCCGTAGGTTGCCTTCCTCCTCTTTTTTTTTTTTTTTTTTAAATAATATAAATTATTATTATTATTATTATTATTATTATTATTATTATTATTATTATTATTATTATTATTTGTTGTTGTTGTTATTGTTGTTTTAAATTTAATTAAATTATTTTTTATATTATATTAAATTTTAAATTATGCCAAAATGACGTTGTTTTGGCCGATTCAAGGACACTATTTTGGCCAACTATAGAAACAGCGTTGTTTTGGGTGAATTAGAGTTAAGTCAGCTCTTCGGCGAGCCACCTCAGTGAGAAATATTAATATTTAATTGCCATGTATGATTTCCGGCCGGCTTCGCCGGAAGTGGCACTTAGGTGTCCCACATTTCTTAAAATGTGGCACTTAAGTGTCACTTTCCTAAGTTATTGCACTTTAGTGTCCCTTTGTGCCAAGTTATAGCACCTAAAATGATCTTTTGCCGCCTTAAAACTCTCCCTTATGCAAAGGTTTGGTTCGATGATAAAGGCCTTAAGCATAGGTCGCAACATGTGAGTCCCATGGGCAAAGGATTATCAAAATCTAAGGCTTATAGATAAGGGAACCTATGAACGAGTGAAAAGGGCATGGTGCTGTTTTACTATAAAATCGCTCTCCTTAAATCGTCTACCGGACAATGAAACTTATCACATGTATCGGACTCCTTGTATTTCAAATTGACAGATGATTGTGAGTCAAGAAAGGAACACAAACTTGATGATTAGATTATAAAACTTACGAAATGAATCCACTAATTACAGCACATTATTTTCGAAGGATACAACCAAGCATTTCATAAACATAAGCAACTGGAATGATTGGAAATAAATTACTGGGAAATGACTAAAAATAAGTAAAGTGTACTGACAAAAGTAAAGTCTTGTTCTTCGGATGTTTGTGCATATCTTTTCCTCTTTATTTTTCTCCCTTTTATAGTCCATGGGTAGCTGGCCTCTTCTAATAAGTGTTCTCGCTCATTGAAATTTGATTTTTGTTCCATATTTTATGGTATAATTGTTCCCGCCTCAGAAGCTCGACTACAATAACTAATTGACTCAGCTAAACAATTTTTTTTTTTATTGCAACTATTAGTTAATACCTTTGATAATTGTTCCTATCTAAGAGTTTGACTGCAATAATTGTTTCCGGTATTTTTATCCTTACAGTCGATTTGATTTCAGCCAAGTTTCGCGAGCCGATGTTAATGTTTCTCAATTCCATCGACATCGATTTGACCCACATCGGCTTGACTAGTCCCACCTTGTCCACTTAATCCCGTTAACTTCTCACGACCATTGTTGGCGTTTAACCACTGACTGTATTTATAGTGAATATCATATCGCATATGCTCATTAACATACTGTTTACTCCTTCCTTAGTGACACCCTACATAATTATTAATCGGTCAATAATCATAATCGGCCTTGACCTTGTTTAGTTGACTACGGCTCGACTTAAAAGACTGCTCTTCGTCTCAATGTGTTTAGCACTTTCTCATCAAAGCCATAAAGCCATAGGTGATGTAAAGTTAATGGCATCAACTCTTATGAAATTGACATCAAAGTTGACATTTTTAGGTTGCTAATAGTGACAGATTAAATCTAATATTTTAACCGTTTTACATATGTCTGACTTCCTTCTTTTAATGGACCCATTACACTAATTAATATAGACAAGCAACGCACTAAGGAGTTTTACCCTATATGGATGCAAACCACCATTGCATTTCCAAGACCCAATACCCTTGCTTTTCCATCCAAAATGATACACAATCCAGGAGATGCATAATAAGACTTTCGGGGATTTTTTTTTTCCTAATGATCACAATTATCGAATTTCTACCTTTTCTCCTTCGTTTTATGTGATCATAAAGCAGAAATTATCAAGACAATAATCATGTCGAGTTAGAAGTCGTGGTTTCAAAAGAAAGAGAGAAAAAATGGGCTTTCAGCTGGTGAAAGCTGATGCGCCTGCATGCGTAAGTGTATGACTTAAGAACACGTATGCATGGCATCGACACCCGCTACACATTTTCTTCAATGTATTCTCGTCTTATCTTTTAGACTTCCCTGTGTGGTACTTCGAAATGATAACATTGATTGTACTTTCATTATATTGTACTCTCCTCGGCATAAGAGTAATGACTAAATAATTACTAAACGTGAGGTTTAATTTCCACATTGCAGAGAACTGGCAAAAATGTGTTCAACCTTGTCACAGTATCACAATCAGCCATGTAAATCCACAAGTTATGTGAAGACCTTGTGAAATACACTTGCTTTATGTGAAAAGACAATGTAACTTTGTTTTATCCCTCATTGTCCAAATAATCATTTCCTAATTCACCATTCAGAATGCGATGTGCGTTTGTTCATTTGATATGAAATTTACTTTTGTATATACTGATTAGTAAGGCTCTGTCAACGATTGTCGAGTGTGCAGCAGCACTGGAGACTTCTTGCTTGGAATTTCCTAGGCCGCTACTAGGTATTTGCTTGTCCTTTAAGGAGTAATTTTCTTTATGATCATATTTATAGTTACAAATTATAACCAATGTATGAATACATTATTGTAGGCAAATACTATGTCGTGGATTTTGGTTATGCAGCAACTCCGGGATTTTTAACTCATTTTAAAGGTGAATGGTATCATTTAAATGATTATAAGGGTACAACGAGATGGCCAATAACTACAAGAGAATTGTTCAACTATAGATATTCTTCTCTAAGAAATGTAATTGAAAGATCATTTGCGGCATTGAAGAATCGTTTTTTCATATTGAGGCACATGCCCTCATTTGCAATTCGAAAGCAATCACATATTATAATTGCATGTTGTGCCATTCATAATTACATCCGTGATCATGACAAGATGGATAAGAACTTTTCCCTATATGGAGATTCGCAGTACTTGTCTAAACCTACGTAGGATAAGCTTGCAAATGATACATTGACCAAGAAGGGAAACCAAATAAATACGCTTAGGAAAACCATTGCTAATAAAATGGCAAGGGATAATAGTATGCCGGAAGTTCCATGAAATTATATTTTCAACTTTCGTAATGCATTAATATTATTTCGACTATTATTTTATATTTGAGGATTTCCTATGTTGTTATCTAATCAATTTCTATTTCTAGAAATAGAAATTTTATTATGTTATCAAATGAATTTCTATTCCAAAAATAGAAATTTTGAGTCATTATCAAACGGGTTTCTTTACTCAGAAACTTATCCGGAGAATAGAAATTGAGAAATCAATTTTTAGCCAGAAATCAATTTCTGAAACAAAAATTTTGTCATGAGTGCCCCAAATGGCTTAAAATGCTTAGAAATTGTTCTCAAGAACAGAATAAAAAAGAATTATTCCTGATCAGAATCTGTTCCCGGGAATAAAATCGTTACCAAACGCATCCGAAATGATCACGAAAAAAGATTTCATTCCGTGGTGGATTGAAGTAGATGGGATGGCCACATTTAGATGGGTATACAGGTTAGCAAAAGAAAACTGGGACAAGCAACAGCGACTTATAAAATTTGGGTATTCATACGTATGACATAATTGGAGAAAATATCTTGATATCAAGAACGACAGAAATTACATTTGAAAAGATATCGTTCCTCTCATAGTCAATTTCTTCACTTATTCCTTGACTATAGTCAAAATGATGCTTAATTTTAGAAGAAATTTGAAGAGATGCAAATTTCTTTTGGCTACGGCTGAGATTTCTTAATATCAGGAAAGGAAGAAAATAGGGTCTACGTTGTAGTCAAGTTTTCGAACTCGTTCCTTGATTTAAGGTCAAGATTATGCTTAATTTTGTGAGAAATCAAAAAAATACAGTTTGCCAATGATGAGAAGATTGAAAACTTGATTGCATCTAAAAAGATTTCTGATTCAATGGATTAAACAATTTAATCCCTCAATAACGACTCGTACTGCGCTTTCTTAGCTTTTTTCCTACTCCAACGTAAACCTAAGAAACTTTCTATGCCCTCAACGTCAACCTCACCTTCGATAGACTATGGTATGTACCCGCTCGTTAGGCAATCAATAAATGTGATAGATATGTGTCAACGCGACCATTTGTAATTTGCCTACCACAATTCAACTCAATAAAAGAAAAAAGTCTCTCGTGATTGTTAAAACCTTCTTTCCTTAAAATTTGATGTCGACTTTGATAATGTCACTCCATAAGTAACTAATTAGGTCCATTTATGTAGGGGTGAGCATTGGTTTAGGGTTAACCCTGAACTGACCCTAGATTGGCCCAACCTTGCCGGTTCTGGTCCACTTTCCAAGGAGATTGGATCGGTCCTTGGTCCTTAATTCCTGGACCAACACTATGGGTTGTTCCTCGATCCTAAGAGTTCCGAGTCAGTTCAACCCGAACCAACCTTGACTATATATATCTAATCTATTACTTATAATTTTTTTATATAGAGAAAAACTTAAAATAAATGGTGTCAACAATATTAAAAGGTTATTTAGTGAGGAGTTCAAGTAATTTTACATTATTTTTTAATAACTTAAATTTTTAATGTCTTTTACGGTATCAATAGTCATAATTTATAAATAAGGAAAATATTTTTGTGAGGAGTCCTCATGTTGTCCAAAAAAGTACAAACAACTCTTTATGGCATCATTATGTAGTATTCGTTCTCTTCTATCTTATTTGTCCTCTTAGTCTTCAATTTGCCAAAATTGAAAGAAACAACTTCTCCGCTCACCACTTGACACCGCCTCGCTCGCTTTGGGTCACTTGTGCCGCTTGCTGCTTAATGCCCGCTTGGCTTGTTGCTTCCCGCTCAACATTCAATACTCATTTTGTTCAATGCTCACCATACTTGATTCTCACCGCTTGCCTTTCTTAGTTGATCTCGCTCATCATTAAACTCATTGGGTCGGTATGGTCCTCGGTTACCCTTTTAAGAAGCATAAAAAATGAAATAAAAAATTATTGGTGGTCTTAGGTTGACTCTAAAACCGAACTGAACTTATTGGGTCAATTCGGTCCTTAATCGTTTTTTTAAGGAGTACAAAATATGAAATAAAAAATTATTGGTTGGTCCTAGGTTGACTTTGAAATCGGACTGAACCTAATGAGTTAGTTTAGTCCTCAATCGCTTTTTTAAGAAGTATAAAAAATGAAATAAAAAATTATCGATTGTTCCTAGGTTAACCCTGAAACCGGACCAAACTCATTGGTCGGTTTGGTCCTCGGTGCCAAGCTCAATAGGGTCGGTCTTTGGTCTTAAAAATTGAAGACTAGCACTGTGCGGATTGATCCTAGGTTTAGTGGGTGGACCCGTCCAATTCGGACCATACTCACCCATACATTTATGTTCTTAGGAACAATTTTTGTTCATAAAGTAATTTTTTTTTTTTTGTAATTTCTATTCCCTAAACGAGTTTATGAATAGAAGAATACGTTTGATAACTGGATAAAATTTATATTTTCAAAATAGAACAAAATAATAGATATGCATTTGGTATGACCTTGAAAATTTCTATTTCCAATTTTTTTCACTTAATTATAAAAATTTCAAAGGAGACTTAACAATTCATGTTTGGATCAAATTGGACTTTTGGTACTCTCTAAGATGGCCTCAAAAAATCCAATGTAATAATTAGTCATAGATAGATGGCTAGAAATGGCAATAAGGATATAACTCACAATATGGAGAGGTTGATCGTAAATCTTTGAGCATGATAATAAATAAGGGCATAGACCTTTCGAGCTTTTTAAGTTGCAAGAAGAAGAACAAATGTTATGTAGTGGAATGGGCAATGACTGAACAACTAAGAATGGAGGTGATCCTAAAGTTGGTGCACCTATTTGCACAAATTCATCAAACTTTCAAACAAATGATATCGGAAATCAATGGAGCACGTGATTATTTGGCTACTATAAACATAAAACAAATGATAATGCAAAGCACGTTTTTTAAGAGCTATCTAAGTTTCTATTTATACAAAGTTGCATATAATCTTAAAGGATGTATGCAATAGAATCTTAAGGGAATACGATCAAAGTCGCCAAGCTTTTGTGATTTAGCATTGTCTCTAAAAGAAAACGACATTTAAAAATCCATATAATAAAGCCTAAAATGTTTATTCAATTTTTAATTAATTTTCATCAAAAAAATTTCACATTTCTTTATTCTAAACTAGAATTAACATCATAATATAGTAAATCCATTCAAAATCCAATTTCTAAATTATTTCCTAAATTTCTCAAGTTTTTTTAATTTTTATTCCCAAAAATAGGGACTCGGATAGAGTTAGGAGACTAGACCTTGTGTCAATTGTCTAAAATCGAACATTAGGTTATATTGAGCTTTTTTTTAAAAAAAAAAAAAAGACCTTATTCCTCTTTTTGTTCTCAGGAACAAAAAACTAGATTTTTTTTTTTTTACTTTTTATTCCGTTCTAAATCTATTTCCTATCTATTAGTCTATTCTAAGGAATTAAAAAAAAAATTAGCTGACATTACCAAATGAATTATTTTAGGGAATAAAAAGAAAAAAAATTAAAAAATAATAATTACTAAATAGGCCTCTAGTGGGACTACTAATTTATGATGTGATGACCAATGATGTCCTCGACAAAAGCTCTTCATGGAGGTGACTTACAGACCCATCCTTCACTCTTGTCGAGTATAAAATTTTACGATTTATCACAAAATATATATAAGATCTAAGACTAGAGAGGAAAATTTTTTGAGAGAGAATCATGTGCAGCTGTCCCACCGCACCACATGACATGACATGATAGATCAGAGAATTCTTGGGCATTTCTATTAGGTAAAAATTCTGCTTTAAGTAACGTAATTTTTTTTATTTAATCCTCGAACTTTTAATTTATCTGATGAACCCTTGAATTTGTATAATTTTTTTAATCAACTCTATCCGGTTTCAAATGGAATCAAATAAAGTGGACATGTTAATTAGAGTTGTAAGAATGTGATGTGGAAAGTTTAAAGATGTATGCAGCTTTAATCTGGACTTAGAGGAGGAGAAATTTGATTAGAAGAGATATGTAAATTCAAACACTTGATTAGAGAGATTAAAATTTCAAGAACTTCATTGAATTGAAAGACCGAAAGAGGAAATTTACCTTCTGAAGCACAAAAATCAAATCCATGCTACAAATGAAAACTTAGTGTAGATGTGCTAGCTTTATTACATCATATAATGTTATGACCAATACAGAAATTACAGTGAAAATTAAAACTGAGAAGAATAAAGGAACACACAGATTTAAATGGAAAACCCATTGATCAGTTGAATAATGAATCATATAAAGGTATAACTATGGATCGTTTGCATTCTGCACGCATGAAGTATGCTCAGCAAATCAATCCTCAATGGTTAACAGTGAAAAGGGCGAAGAATGTTGTACCGAATGAGCGTAGGTCCTAAAATGATCTCGTGTCTCTTTTGATCATACACTATCGCTATTCAAAAGAAAATACAAGCGAAGCAATGAGGAAAGATACGAAGCAATTAGGCACATTACATGTTATGTGACTTTCCGAAAATATGAGGTCAAGAAAGTATGCACAACCGTAACATCCTAAATCCCATGTCGGGGAAAGATAGCTTGCCGCTTAGGCGATACATAAACATAGATGAATCCTCATAGGTCACCTCAAGAATATTCTGTTTCGGGGTTTGGCACAGTGGGCTGCGCCCGCCGTTACGGTGAAGCTTCTTGCAAAATTAAACGGCGAAAGATTCCGACATTCTTGTTATGAATTATAGGAATAAGCAGAAGGAGAAAGAACTTATGAGCATGACGATTCATGTACTACGATCTTAAGGAAATGAGAGGACTAATACAAGCATGAGAATTGGACAAATCAACTAATATCTCACTCTCATGGAAAATTTTATGCCCATTCACTTGTCTGTCGGGTTCAATCAAACTAATCTGTACAACAGCTCATTGGAGTACAATAAACATCCCGCATCAAACAGACCTCCGAATCAGGCTATCACAAAAACGTCATCCGCAATCTCCAGTTCTAACATGGTACAAGAGATATCGGCTTTCTACTTTGCCTTTTGCTTTATGGGCACTGAAGAATGCCCAAAAAGAACATCAGGGCAACTAACCAGCGATAACTCCCTTGCATAAGTGAGCCTGTTGCAGAAAGAAGAGAGACGTTGAAAACATGATTCAGCCTAAGAACAAAGTCTCTTGACTGATGTTATTCTTTTTTTGTCCCCCCTTTTGGCCAGCTTTTGACAGATTTTATTCGATAAGCATAAACTGCAACTTTCACCTTCTCAATTTCTTCCACATCAAGACTGAACTTCTGTGAAGAAGTTTTGTTTAGTTTTTCATGACTGTGCTTGGACTCAAATTAAGTAAATTAATAATCTTTTTTTTTCATGAGCACAAATGAAACACATTAACCTTTGTTAGCATATCTATTACTTTTCACTAGTGGCAAAAGAGTTGTTCGTGCAATTCAGAGAGCTCAAAAGCCAATTTAGTTTGGGACTTTGCTTGAACCTTACCTCTAGACCCATCACTGGCTGCCGAAGGGGGTGCTGAAACAGTATTATTTGAAGATGAAATCCCAAGATTCGAGCAATCCAAACCAATTCCACCTTCAAAAGGTAATAGCTAATTAGGCACACCAACATTTGGCGCATTAGGAAAAAAAGGAAATATTAATCCTTAGAGAACAACTATTTCTCACAGCCACTAAACTACAGAAAGAAAAAAACAGAAATACTGTTCCTTTCATGTTTAGAGAAAAATAATTGAGGACTCACACTGTTTGTAGCATGGGAAAGCAGTGAGATTGAAGAGATTGTAGTAGCCCTCATCACATAGGCAACTGTATGAGAGAATTGAAGTCCTGTTACAGGAGCCACCTCCGCAATCAGCCCAATGACAGGCTATAAATGGAGAAGGCAACCGAATTTAGCATGAACTCATCTACAAACCAGCATAAAGCAACTTGAGACATCAAGCAGATCAAAGGTAAGTACTTACGGTTGAGAATTGATCCGTTAGCTTGTCTTGCTTTCTCCTCAGCTGAAGCAGGGGATTTCATGCATGAGAAATTGAGGGTGCCTGCAAAAAAATGGGGAAGCAAGAGAAATGGTATCAGAGCAGCAACCAAATCACATAAAGTTAACGAACAAAAGAAACAACTATAAGAGTAAAATTTTTAAGGTTAAGTATCAGATTATTCATTCTTGTACACGATGCGTGTTGGCACAGGAAAGAGATTATTGCCTCAAGTCTAGTCGATCCCGTCAACTGCAGTTTCAAACTCATATAGATGATACTCATCTTGCCATTTAAAACAACTGGACACGTAGACAAGTTCTATGATCTTGACACTACCTATCTTTATAACATTAAATGGACTCCTCTCTCATTTGGCTAACAACTAGTGAAAGCAAGTCTGGTAATATAAGTTCTAGAAAGATCAGTATCCATCAATGTTTTTTGTTTTGCCACTATTCATTGATTTTGAGTGTTGGTTTAACTATAGACATATAATCATAGAGAAGTTAAACTATGCTAAGTCTAGCTGTAACAGTCAGAGCTCCAAGGAAGAAAGACAGAATGGGAAAGTGGGATTGTTAGAAAAGGCTCAAGCCAACATGCATGAAGACAGCGAACTTTTAAGTCTTTCCTTTCAGCAACCATACAAGTCTGTGTCTTATAACTTTTTAGAAAAGAAATCAATAGCAATATTCAGAATATCCAAATTTATGTCTTATTAGGTGGAGGAATGAGAATACGTTTGTCAACATCAGTTTAGGTATCGCATGAACATCACATGTTATGGTTGCTTGTTTAACTTTCTTTCTAACTTTAACTAACCCACATCCCTTGTCTACAGGGTCTATACAACTCTTATATTCAAGTAATCTCCAGTAACTTAGCAGCTTAAGTTTTTCAGCATAACTTTTTGACATGACACCAGAGCTAATTTCGCCCTTAGATTTATCTTGAGTGTGAGGCTCCCCCATCTATCAATTCAATGCGCTTTTTCATGTAGTCTCTCTCCAACTAATAGCTTTGGGTCGGACTTCTGTTGCAGTAACGATGTCAGACAAAATCTCAGAGTAACACGAAACCATAGACAAGATGATAATTTGATTGACCTCCATTACCAACTCAAGCTAAAAAATAATTTAGAAATTGATGATTATGACACATTCCTCTTTGATTATTTTGGGGTTCTTTTCACCTTCAAATTATTAATAATGATCAATCTAGGACTCCCCTCTTCATTTAAAATGCATAGAGAATCCACCTGGTAAACTGATACAAACAAAGCAGAAAGGAGCAATTAACACTATAGTATAGCTTAAACAGATAAACAGTTAAAACCATTGTGTTCATAGACTCATATTTGATCATGCCCTATGACCCAATTAGATTTCCTCGTCTTCCATTTAGGAAATGCTGCATACTGACGGTTCCACATATGGTCCACCTGAACTCATTTGGAAGGATGACTAGCTGAAAATAAATTATTGACAGACAGATCAAACAGACAAAGGATCACCCCAGCTTATAAAGTCTTATTTCTGTTTTCTTCGGCAAATACTGGAAACATTCTTCTATGCACAATATGAAACTAAGTCGGACGTACTTCGTGACAATCTAGGCAGTGTGACAGAAGTTGATCTATCCCCGCTATCAGTAATTTAGTAAAGTCTTCTTTTGAAAACTTAGCTGTTGTGAATCGTCCATTACCATCTCTTCATTTGCCAATACAAAACTATCGGTAAAATACAGAGAGCAACCCAACAGAAGACATGTACTGAGATCATTGCTTCACATCAATTCACTTTTATCTCAACATCTAATCCTGAATAGCAGCTGAGAGAGAGAGAGAGAGAGAGAGAGAGAGAGAGAGATTACAGTTAGGAATTACACAAGGGAGGAAGTTCACATAATGATCAGTGCTTGAAAGAGTATGCTTCCATCCAGGGTCACATTCACATTCATACAAGAAAGTGATATTCCCACTGGGCTTGCACGTTCCTCTCCCACAGTGCACTTCCTTGCACACATCATCTGCAACATCGAGTCACCAAAACAAACCAAATTAAAAAGACACAAATCGAACGGCAGTCGAGAACACCCAGTTGGCCAAATGTCCGTAAAAAGGACAGCCCCAGACGAAAACAAAGCAAACTCCTCTCTCAGCCAAATCGGCAAACCCCACAAGAACAGTAACCGAATCAGAAAACGACGAAACAGAGGAGCATGGTTTTCAGGGAAGTAACGACGCGAACCCGCGACGGGCGAAAGGAGAGGGGGCAAGACGTTGCCGAGAGCAAGCGTGGGAAGCAGAACGGAGATCACGGCGAGACAAGCAGCAGCCGCAGCAGCAGCAGCAGCGACGGCTGAAGCCATCGCTGATCAGGAAGGCAAGCTAAGCAAGTGCTGCGGGGCGGCGACCCGATGATCAGTAACGAAAGATCGGTCGACCCGCTTCCGTTTTATGTCTCTCTCGCTTGTCCTCCAAGACGAAAAAAATATTCGGAATGACTTTGGTTTACTTCGGGTGGGAGTTGAACTGGAAGTCACCGAGTCAATCTGAGGTCAATAAAGATAGATTTTTTCCTGGGTCAGAAAGAGGTTATTTTGATTACACGTGTTGTTGGGTAGCTGAGGCTTCTACATGCAGGGATAATCTAATTCTCGAAAAACTGTGGTGTTTGCCTTGAATAAAATTAAATCTCGCCTGCTGATCCCAACTTTCTAAATTTTACGGGGAGTAATGGCGAGATCCCTATCGTCGTCCGTGGCTGACGGGATCCCGTCCTGATAGTCGAGTCCTGTGCCGCGGAGAAGCCATGGCGACCATCTCTTGGGGCATGGCCCTAAACCTGGAAGCCCGGCACCCTCCATGGCCCTGGATGCCGAGCCTTCGAATTCGGGCGTGAAGTGAAGATTGTGGTCCATGGTGAGTGTGTGGGTCTGAGCAATGGGTCTTTAATATTTGAGATTTTTGAAAATGTTAAAAGAAAAGGTGGTGGGACCACTTTAAATAATGAAAGCAAAAGAAAAAAAAGGGGAAGAGATAAAAAGGAAAAGAAAGCCCACGTTCGGGGAGAAGAAAAGAGGAGAAAAGAAGGAAGAATAAGAAGAAAAAGAAAGGAAAGAGGTTTTCGCATGTGCACACGACAAATGCATCGTCAAGCCGACTCGACTCCTGCTCGGTAATAGATTAGGCCCATCCTTCGTCCAATTGAAGTAATTTATGAGTTTATGGCTCAAATTCGAAACTTTTGGAAAATCAAGCGGCGAAGTCCAATTTTGGAGTCGTTAAGTTGCGTATTTTTGTTGGAATGATAGTTTAGGGTATTGTGGAGCCGTAGGATTTTACGAATCGTGATTTGAGCTTATAGTTTGTCTGAAACAAAATTTCAAAGTTTCCCGTGTGCAGTGAACAATACGCGTCCGGTAGCTTTAGGCCCATACTTTGTCATTCTTCGGCTTGATTTTGGGACGGTCAAGTTGGGATTCTTGTTATATGTTTGATAGGCTTTCTATTGACTATAGGTATGTTCAGATCGGGATTCGGAGGAGAAAGTTTTGGCGCAATCAAGTTTTGTGGTTAAAATCCGTGTTGCGAACGGCTTGAACAATCGCTTTGGTTATGCGATTTGTTAGTGCATAAGAGTCCTTTTGTTAGAGTTAAGGCATAGTTTAGTCATTTCGTAGTTGATGTAGAGTTTTATTTTGATTTTAACATTATTCATTGGTTATTTGATAGAGCCGTGAGTTTCGATGATATGAGTATTGTTCGTTATTTGGTCATAGACAACAAGATGAGTGGTATTATATCTTATTTGGTTTTGTAAAATTATGTCTTGAAGTATATATATGTATATATATTGAATTGATAAGAGCATTTTATTGTATAAAAGTTGGATCAAGCGATTAATACTCTTTGGTTGATTGTGGATATTTGAAAAGCGTGTTATACAAAGTTTGTTGAGAAATATATATATATATATATATATATAATTGCTTTACAACTTATTTATGGAAATGTTTATGATGATTTGAGAAATGGATAGGAAATGGATGATGGGTGATGTTGCAAAAGGTTATTTACTTGGTTTTTATGAATTAAATTTCTAGTATTGGAGAATGATTATTTATGCTCAATATGACTATGAACCCAATGAGAGGTTTTGGAGGTATGCATACTAGGTTTAGGATATCCTTTTAGGCCTAGTCTATCGACTATAGATTGGAGACCTTCCCAAGGGAAAACTTGGTCGCATTGTCATTGGGTGTTATATCGTGACCATGGTAAAATATCGAGCAATAAATTAGTTAATTGATGGACCATTGATATGTGATATTTGATGGAGATTATTCAATGGACTTGACCATTGATACTCAACTTTTGATGGTAATTTAAATGAATTTTCCATATTAGTATAAAGCTTTGATGATAAGAAATAACTCTTATATGATTTGATATGTATTTTATATATTGAGTTGGCGTTATGAAGTTTGGTATTGCTTTGTAGTTATTCAATCTGCTTAGAAGATATGTATTACTTATTGAGCTATTGTTGCTCATTTCACCCATTCTTTAATCTTTTCAGGTTCCTTAGTTAGCGGCAGTCAAATAGAGAGAGCACCATCGGTGGAAAACTTTTGGGGAGTTCTATTTTTGGGTATGGTTTAAAGAAATGGTATACATAATTGTTGCTAGTGGTTCGATTAGCTGAGTTTTAATTGTATATTTTTTTTGGTGAATTATAGAAAATGTTGATGTTGTAACCAATCTATTGATCTATCTGATATGTATATATGGTTTGAAATATATAAGTTGATATCAGGTTATTGGTTGTGTTTGAGGATAGTTCTTCGTGGGAAGGATGGCCATGTCATCCCCATTCTTTGTAGTTTGGGGTGTGATAAGGTCAAAGTAGAGTTGATCATTAAACAACCCCAGCTAGGCCCAAATGTCGAGCCTATAGTAATGTCCAAAAATGCCAACAATATACAATTTACATATAAGTATTTGGGCCAATCTCAAGCTATAGTTAGGTGAGCCGGGCATTACATGCAAGTCCATTGTCTAAACTCGCTCATTTACCTTTCTGGTTTGGGTGGGTCAAAGGAGCTACCCATGAGCGATCACATCTTGGTCAAAGAAAAGAGAGAGAGAACTGGGATGAGGGTTGAATTTAGGATTTTGATCCGGTAGTAATGAGCATAAAATGGAGCAGCCCATACTATCATCCCTTCGCTTTGACAACAGGTGATCATTATCTCCTTTTGGAAGGTTACCTAGCGTGAATTAATCTAGTTCGTTATTCAAAAGCTAAGGAGTCTTGGATTAGGGGTTTTATAAGCTCTTTGATGAAATCGACCAAGGTGGAAATACTTATTTCCTAGGGAGGTTAGGGAGCCCATCGTTGTTCCTAAAAAAGTGGAAGGCTTAGTTACATAAAGAATACGGAACCAAGTTGAATTTTCTGTAGCTGGACGACGGGTATGTCAATTGTCAAACATAGGAAAGCTCAAAATCAAGATTTAATCATTTGAAAATATTACGTGTTACCAATAAATAAAGTATGGAAATTATTTGTCGTCTATGAAATCTATTTAGAGTGACTTTCACTTTCAATATTTTCTAGAATCTTTTGGAACTCAAATTTTGATTTTTATTTAATCTCAACGACATGAAACCTATTTAAAAGTTTCAAATATTAACATGTGGAATGCTATATGAGTTTTTTCAAGTTTTTTTTTTTTGAAATTTACGTTGTAATTTTTATTCACAAATTTGATGGAGAAAGTGATAAGTAGAACTAAGAGGCAGTTGAAAATGGCACTTGTTTTAATCAACGAAGCTTGGGCATCCGATACCAATAGTTATAACCTCAAAGCCCCACTTTTTTTCAAGATAACTTATGATGGCTAACGCTGCAGCGTGCGGCTACGGCTCTTGGTCGATGCATTTAAGAATTCTTGGTCGATCACGAAGTATAAAACTTCATCTTGCTGTCTCGATTCTTTTGTTTTAGCGCACTGTGGCCAAGTGGCGGAGTCAATAGGACCATCTTATTCTTGATTTGGTACTATAAAGAGATGTCGAAACGAAGACACACGACACATGTAGAGAGAGAGATTGAGTTTTCAGAATCATTGTCCTGTCTCTCCGTAAGTTGCACATTTCTAATCGTCCTCTGCAGAAAAGCAATCCCTCGCTCACACACTCATGGAGTAACATAAATCGGACATGTCTCAGTGAAAGTGAAATCTGAATACAGGCTCTGTTAGACCCAGAGTGGCAAGAAGTTCTAGGGAGTTCGCCATGGAAGGACGCGGCAAGACCGCCATTGTCATGCAGGGATTGAGCGTAACAAACCGGGGGAGGCCGGAGAATGATGATTGAGGAGACTCGAGGGCTCAAAGAGAGACAAGCTTAGGACAGAGAATATCACCGAGTTGCACTCAAAGCTCCGGTCTATGGTCCCTGGCATATGTCCCAAGGTTCTGTCGCATTCCCATTCATCTTTTACATTTGGCGCGACTCTGTTACTAGTATGTAAGGATAAGAAGGATACGATTTTGATTAGATGGGACCTGGGTTTTGATTCCAGCAAACCTAGTCGATCTAGGTTATACAGTAGAGTGAAAAACTGCGGTGCTTTTTAACAGTGGCGAGAATCGACATGAATCGCAGACATGCTTACGGCACTCTAAACCAAATTGCGAGCCTAGTAGACATGTTGATCATTGGTGCACAGCAAAATCATCTCCATCATCTTAAGTAATTATTTTTAGCAGTTCACTATCTAAGTCAATGATATTGCCAAGCAAAATACCGGTAAATTTTATGGGCTCAATTTAGTCTTATCGATCCTGTTTATTAATTTCTTTTTTCTGCAGGTTCCAAGGGCAGAAGGTTTGCAAGAAGCGATTCTTTACATCAGGTCCCTAGAAGAAGATTGGGTGAGGCTGGAGAAGCTGAAGATGTCATCTGACCAAGTAATAATCAACAGAACATCGATCAGCGTCACTTTGTCTGACAGCAGTCTCGCTTGCTTTGTGATCACGATGTCAATCCGACGAAATTTGGCGACCAATGTAACTAGTGTCTTCGACCGACATCAAGTAGAAACTCTTGCTTCTCACATCGTGGCTCGCGGAGGAGTATCAGGATGGCAGTGACGGCTGCAATGTACAATGTCGAAGACTGCACTGTCGAGAAGATTAAGCAGGACATTCTTGTGGTATGAAGTATATAAGGGTCTCAATTTCGCATGCTACGACTAACATCTCGAGTTTTTCCGCACATACATAGGGTAATAGGGAAGAAGACGGAAATGTCTATGAGTATGATGGTAAAGGAGTACTAATTTCTGCACTAATCAGTGAAAGTCCATCTTAGACAATTTCAACAGAATGTTTATCAAGTTGCAGTAAAAGGTCAAAAGCTGCGCTAATGTTTTCATTTGAAAGATGAGAAAAATTAACCAGCTTTAGATGAAGAGAATCCTTGCACAATTATGGAACAAGTTACAGCTCTTTCCCGTCTGGAACATGAATCGAAGTCGATTTACCATGGGCCGGAGATAGTTTCGGAGCAACTCCCTAGCCAGTATGATTGCTCGACTTAGCAACCTAGTCATCGAGGAAGTACAGGAGGGCCGATCGCCCGATAGTGTGGAAGTAAACTCCAGAAGCGTCATTGTAGTCGCTGCGTAGGATCCACATCTATGAATTGCGTTTGCGATCTTGAATCAGTGAATCACTTCCAGAGAAAATAAGCTTTTCCATAGCAGCACATGCGATGAAGGCATTCTACAATATAATCACAGCCATGGCAAAGCAACGTTGACTCGAGATTGAAATACATGCTTAAATCAATGAGTTATGAGCCAACTTAGATATATATTAACTACTTTATACCACATCACATGTGAATCTGGTGCAACAAAAGTGTAGTGCCAATCGACCATTGAGATTGAAATACAAGCTTAAGCGAATGAATTATGAGCTAATTGGATTATATTAACTATTTTACACCACATTACGTGTGAGTTTGGCACAACTGGAGTGAAGCACTAATCAACAGTCATCTTTAATACTATTTGTTGGGAATGCTCAGCAGAAGTATTTCACTTGGGGAGATTGCCCACCAATGCAACAAAAGTGAAGCACCAATCAATCATTGGCTTTGATATTATTTGTTGGGAATGCACAAGCAGAAGTGGATAATTTCACATAGGAAGATCCCCAAAAGAGATCTTGAGCCCGTCAATAAATTTAGTTAGACTCATATTTATTCAAAAACTTAAGTCAATGAGTTATGGGCCAACTTGCATATATTTACTATTCTACACTACATCACTTATTCAATGTAAGACTTCTATAATACAAATCACACATGTATCCTAACACTTGTAATGATAGTCTTCGGGCATCAAAAGTTGCATTGGGTCCCCTCATATCATGATGGGTTAATCTTTTTTCTTGGTGATGATGGAAATATGATAATTTTTTATCATTTTCATTGCAACAACAACATGAATT
Source organism: Eucalyptus dawsonii (assembly GCA_016097615.1). Lineage (NCBI taxonomy): Eukaryota > Viridiplantae > Streptophyta > Magnoliopsida > Myrtales > Myrtaceae > Eucalyptus > Eucalyptus dawsonii. Next base: position 17,369,991 of record CM027872.1, read on the forward strand.
GAATTAAGTAGTTTTTTTTAGTACATGAAAAGTTCGAACAGAATTTTTTTTTTTTTAACTTAACACGAAATTTAACTTAACACGAAATATGTTCTTGATTTCATTTCTTTTCAAGTACTTTGTGGTGGCCAAATGCTATCGCGTGCGGCTTCGCCGCTCTCTCCTTGCTCCTCCTATTCATCACCAAGGCAAGCAAGAGCAGCGTGCTGGCTAGGTGGTCGCAATCTCAGACATCATCATGGCATGTCACGTCCTGACTCTTGGACACGCGACATCTCTTTTCCAAAATTGCCGACCCATTCATTTTATTTTCAATTAAACACAAGCGGAAACAGAATCAACTCCATCCAATCATAAACATTGATAGGGATAGTAAGGAAACATATCAACACAAACACTTTCATACATATATACACATATACATCAATTTAGTATATTGGAAGTTTAATAATTACACATCCGCAACGCAGAATCTTTCCGATTATCAAAAGGGGTTGGGGGTAAACCTAGCTCCTCTATCATATGAGGGCGACCTCAAAAAGTGGTACCTCCCTTACGTGCCTAATAAATGTCCATGTTGCATTGGCTCAGGCTTGGGATCGGGCTGCGGGTCTGAGTTTGACTTCGGGTCAGTGACAGAGTTGTCAAGGACTTCCACGATCATAGGGTCCTAGATGGCACTCCTGGATCCCCTGCTTGGCAGCCCATCCTCTGAACCATACGTATCACGCCATGAATTGATGGGGCATCAAGCTTGTCAACTCCTCGTCCACTCAAATGATGGTCACGTACTTCTCATATACAATGTTGGTCTCCTCTATTGAGAAGGGGGTCACTTGAGTGTCCTAATCAATGGACACCCCAAAATGCACGTGGCAGAATGGACTACTCATGATTTGGGCATGAAAACTTTAAACCACAATGAGTGAGAAAACTCAATAAGTGGACTCCCTAAACCTCGCGTGGGAGAGTACGTTGCTTTGGAGACACCCTCTATGTGTGACTTAATTGTCGATGACAAATCAATAGTAAAACCTTTGCTTTGCATCATCCATAAGTATGAAATGAGCAACTCAACATACAACGCCCTAATGACGTATCCAACAATTACATGAATGATTCTCCACATGAGTCCACAATTCCAATAGGCACATGACAAACACAAATAATCTAGACACAACCATTATCACTTTTGTGCATAATGCATCCACATGAGTCCAGGTTATTATGATCGCTCTTGGCCACGACCGATACTCATGTCGATGATCTTCTAGCGTAATCATGCATCGTCCTACCCCCATCAAGCACGGCAATGTCTCGACCTCACTTGAAGACAATATTCAATTAATGGCATTCTTCCAAAATCCATCCGCAAACGGCATTTGGATCTCCACTAGGCATCCAGAATCCATTGGACATTGTCCCTTGTAGTCATACAAGTACATAACCATTTAAGTGATCACACGAGCACATCAACCACTCAAGCCAATTTTTATTTTCCAAATTAGCTAATGCAAGAGTGTTTAATCCTCACACATTATGAACTAGCAATTTTTACACACAAAGATGCCATAAAATAATTCCATATGATCACCCATTGATTTATTTGTCCACCAAAATAATCATACGATAAACTCATTCCATTATTATCAATGCAAACACATAAAACTTGACATCTCACTGCAGTACTTCATGAATCATTCATATCATGCCTTTCTAAGCTTTCTTTTTAAACAATACTTTAGAACAAATGTTATTAATTTTCATTCTCATGGCAATCATCCCTCAATTCCACACAATATCACACCATGGATTTACTTATCAACATAACTTATCACTTTTCAAAATAAGATATCGCAAGCACTTATCAAATTTCAAGATAAGCTATCACTATTATTTATTACTTTCAAGAAAAGCTATCACAAAAACTTATCACTTTTCAAGAAAAGTTATCATCATTACTTATTACTTATCAAGATAAGCTATCACTATTACTTATCACTTATCAAGATAAGTTATTACAACTACTTATCACTTATCAAGATAAGCTATCACCTAATCCATCTATCTCTTAATCTAATTATCATTAACCTTAATTCTAACCCTAATTTCAAATGCAACTACCATCCTAATCAAGGTTCAGGAAACCACTCACTGGACTGGCTTTTAAGCTTTGATAGTGAGCGGTGGCGGAGACGATGGCACGCGGATCACAGCGATGGATGGTGGCGGTGGTGTGCGGCACGACAAGGAAGCGGTATGAGACATCGATGAGGATGGCAACGGCAACAGTGACTCATGGCCTTGGGTGGCGGTGGCGTGTCATGGTGGGAGAGAGAGAGAGAGTTGAGGGATGAGAGTGAGAGAATAGGGGCTTCTCTTCCAAGTTTCCTCAAAACTTTGATGAACTTAATACAAAATTCCTCTTGAATTACTCTTGCCCATGTCTTTTGAATGGCCATCAAGAGTTCTTGTCCTATCCATTCTTCAATTAAATGCTAGATTTCAAGTAGGTGGTCAAGTTGGCAATGAACTAAGGAAACTAACCAAGTTAGACTCTCCCCTTTCCCCCATCAAATAGGCGCCTATCCCTCCTTGGAAGATAACAATTCTTGTTTCATTAAGCCAACAAACTTCTAGAAAAAATACTTTAGGGATTTAATTAATCTATAGTCCAAAGCACTATTCATGCACATGGGTATATAATGTACAAGCTTCCAAAAGGCTAAGTGTGGGCTTAATTGGCCTTGATGGGTCCACCCAAGGTGCCCATGATGGGTGTGAGGCCCGTTGGGCCCACTTACAGCTTGGGCCCTAATGGCTCCTTGTTTGCGGATTCTTATTTTCCTCATCGGTACAATTATCTATCATATCATCATAATAAATAATAAAATTACAAAAAAAATTCTTAGACAAAATGTTCAATTCAAGCCAATATCGAATTAGTTTTTGAAATCCTAAATAAAATTCTTTACATAATGAAAAACCAACCTAAGGCCCGTTTTCATTTTTTTTTTTCGAAAATCCACGGCCCACCGATGAAAAATTGAATTTTTATCCTAAGGAGACCATTCCTTATTTTTACATGATTTATCGATTACTGTCATAATTCTATTCCTTAGATAGGGTTCAAATTGAGAATATCATATATGTGCTGCTTGGGCCACCGGCCACAAGGGAACTCACACGTGCAATGGGGGAAAATGTGCAACGTCTTTGACAAGTCCAGTGACCATGTGCCTATCGCTTGTCTCTGGGTTTTGGCTGACGTGCCATTCCAAAACCCCCTCTAGTTTATCACACGTTTCAATATTTAAGGTTCTTCGAGCAATTTTTTTTTTTTTGTTCTTTTCTCTATATTTGGTCTTTAATGTTGGTAGGCTAATGAGACGTGCAGGTATGTCTTCGCAAATATTGCTTATGTAAGATATTCCATATATTTTTTTGTTCATAAGAAATTGTCTATTCGTTATTACTAACTCACATGAAGCCATGAAAAATCCGTTAATTTTCCTAAACCCGTTTATTTAGATTGCCTCTTTTCATTTTATGGTATCGTTTTTTAAGCGATCATTGTGATAAGTAAAGATTAAGTGGAACTCTACAAAACCTCCTAGTCTTGCTGAAGTTGGGCGGGCTCAACTTTTTTGACAAAAGCCCATTGGCAAAATATGTCTTTCTGGCCTCGCGGGCTCTGTGTTCGCCCTCCCATTGATCATCTCTATTCGCTATGGGTGAACAGTGTCATTCAACTAGGGGTATTAAGCTGACAAGTCAGTTGAATAATACTGTGCGAAGCACAGATCAGCTTAGTGGGTCGTTTTGCCACAACCGAGTGAAGGTTTCCAGTGGTAGTCTAGATAACCCTGGCATCCAATATGGATAACGCCTTATTTTAATGTGCCGGTGCTCACATGCATTCCTCCCTCAATTTCCCACCAAGTTTTTCTTCTCGATCGAGCAGGAGTACGGAAGCTTCACTAGGGCTCACCCTCCCTTAGAGGGTTCTCCTCTTTTTTCTCCCTTGAGCCTTTTAGGAACATATATACTAGTCCAACCCTTAGCATGGGAGTTTTAAATGTTCAAACATTTGTTGAAAGTGACGGTTAAACATTTGGTGTAGGCTTTTTCTTTTATTAGAAAAACAGTACAGGACATGCCAAGAGGAATTTAAGTTGCTTCACACCCAGGAAGAAGGGGGGAATAGAAAATTTGGAAAATACAAAGGCAAAAAGCATAGCAACGACGTAAACCCTTACCGACCTTGCATGTGCTTAAGGACATGCAGACAAAAAAAGGCGAAACGGGTCCTCCATATTTTATTTAATCATATGCACATGCATTTAAACTTTTTCTAATATAGTCCATCCAATGAACTCTCCAAATTAAAAATAAAAACATCAATCAAAACATCAAATATTTTTAAATATCTGTACTATGTGAATAGTGTGTTCTCAGATAACAAGCTGTATCCATATGTTCTGTCTTCGGTTTTCTTCTATAAAAATAACATAAAGTTATCTCTAAATTTCTTTTATTTCACCCTACGCATCCCCTACTTCTAGAATCTGCACTTTTCCCCTTGAGCTTTCTCGGAATCTAGATCACACCTTGAAGTTTAGGAAACTACAAGGACGTATGGAGGGTGGGAGTTATGTATACTTCTAAACCTCATGGGCAAAATGTAAGACTAATCGAGCAGAAGTAATTGTGCTTTCATTTAAAAATATTTATGGGATTAAAGTTTTTTTTGGTCGAAAATATTTGTATCCATGACTCAAAAGGATACATGCAAAGTATATAGACTTTCGTGGAAAAAAAAATCGAAATAAAGCAAAGGCCAAAACACTACAAAACAAAGCCAAATCCAGAAAACAAAGAGGATTAACAAAGCACCGGTAGGGTTAAGCATACACTCATTCTAAAATAATGGATTTGTCAAGCAAAATAATTGGTGGTCAATCACTAGATCTCATATCGTCATCAGTAATGAGCATATATCGGAAATTTCTTGTCCAATAACTAAGATTATCGCACGCCTAGGTTCGGTTTCCTCTACACCATTGCTATATGTAGACAATTAAAATAGGTTGAATAGACACGGATCTAACCTTTAGAAGAGCAAATCTTCATAGTTTAGTGAGACGCTTGAACTCCTACAATCATCATTGAAATTGGAGGCAAATGACTTGTACACGGACAAAGTACAGGGGTATCGAATCCCTTAAAACATTATTAAATTCCTAGATCTAAATTGGGAAAGAAGAACTCCTAAATTTGGAAATAGATTTAGAATACTAATTTAAATTACACAGGGTAAAATTTAGTCTATTAAATAGAAATACTAAATTTTTTTTTACTAAAATCTAACAAAAGCAAAATGGCAGCAGTATCAATGGACCGCACTGCCTATTACCCTTTGAGAAGGACGTACATAATTTATTTTTAGAGACAATGCTTGCTTGTCATAGACGTTTTCGCTTTCCCAACAAAATCCTCACGCAAGACGACCCATCAAATGGGACATGAAGATAATGAAAATTGACCTTCTAGCCATGTTAATGATCTATAATAAGAAGTTTAAGAAGTTAATCTTTATCTTAGGCTCTATTTGTTTTGCAAAAAACAAATGGTTGAAAAATACTTTCCTAAAAATTATCTCTTGTATTATTTAAAATTATTAGTCAATGAAAATACTTCTATTATTGACAATAATTTATTTCTAAATATTATCATAGACAATGAAAATATTTTTCATTCATTCATTTTTATAAGTAATCCAAGGGACTTTTTAGAAAATATTTTCAAATCATTCATTTTTGTGAAACAAATACACTCTTATATTTCTTCTCCATCCTTACTGTCTACAATTAGATTATAAATGCTTTTGCAAGATTTGTCCCATATATTTTATATCTATTTAAGAGGAAGACATGATGATGTACTCAAGTGACTAGACCAAGTAAAGTGACAAATCTCAATAGGTGTAGTGTCTCCCTAAACAAAACAACGAGTCAAAGGATCAAGAAATAAACACTCCACGTGATTGCCAACTAATCCTTTCCACATTACAGAAAATCGATGTTGATGATGAGACGAGACTTCTTAATTCCTCCATAATTCATTGGCAGGACAAGGACAATACCACCTTTAGGGTTCCGTGCATCCTATACCATAGAGTTTCCCGAAGATTATTTTATTGAGCTTTTGTACGAATTTATTTTTGTTTGCTATGTGGTTTTTAAGGCAATGAAAAGGACCAAACAATGGGGGAAACATAACTAGGGGTGTGTGGTGAAAGAGCTGAGTGCAATTATTCTACTATGTTGTTAAAAACGCCATAAATTGGTATAATAAATGGAGCAATTAATGTATTTACGGGATAATAAGTTAAGCATTTTAAACTCATGAATATTAAAATTGTGTTTATTTGAGTAGGACTGGGGTGTTTTAGGATGATGAAGCCCTTGCATGGTGGACAAGGACTGACTTGCCGGACCATGGACATCGCTGAGTCTTCCTTCATTTGTTGATCTTGTGCATGGATCGTTTGTATTGCTTTCTTTGTGCTCTGCTGCTGTTTTCGTAGCAATGACTTATCTTTCGACCGGTTATTTGCCAGCAATGCCTGGTACACTAAGATCGACATAATAAATCGATGTACTAGTTGATGTGATAGATTCTAGGTGCACAATAAGTAAATTACAAAGTGCTGGGATAGAAAACATGCTTCAATAAGAAAATGATGGCAATCAATTGACATATGCACAAAACATGTGGTTCGATTTCTATTCTAAATAAATTAACAAAGTAGAGCCAAGAGAACGATGAGACTAGCCGCACTAGCCATAGACACTTGTACTAAGTCGGGTCCTTGTGACTCCAGCATGGTCACAAAACCGACCCATGTCGTGGGCTTAGGAACAAAGGAAGGTACCCTTGACATCCAAAAAAAATTTCGGGAATGAGATGGGCGACTCGTAATGTGGGCATGCGTTTGGAATGGTATTCATCTCAATACCATTCTAGGATATCTTATGTGGCCTAGGTCCTATAGTAGATTGTGTATACAAAAGTGTAGTGCTAAAACATTAAAAACATAAACAATAGTTTACATCAAACAGTATTTCAATATTTGGAAAGTAAACATTCATTACTCAACACATATCAGCAAGCCATGGTTAGCAATCACTCTACTCATTGTAGCTTCCAATTTCAAAAACATTTAACACTCAATGTTAGGGATGTACAATATCCTCACGGCCAAAGAAAAATATTTTTCAAAGCAAGAAAATCAGCCTAACTCCACTAAGAGTGTTTTTTCATCCTCAGTGGAGTTGATAAGTTATCGCGACCCTCGTGAAGGTATACCACATAAGAGTAGATTAATGGATTACTAAGTTTATACTTAGCTCGTGTTCTTCCATGCCCATAGCAATTTGTAACTTAAGTCTAAGTTATTAACATGACATCATTTTTATTTAAGAGCTGCTATTAATCTATTTTTGTAGGTTGATTAAAAACCCAAGTAAAATATCAAAGATTTAATTTACTCCAACAAACTAAAGATGGTGGATTATGGGACTTGATTACGTTAGATTACTCTAATGCTATTTTGGTACCATTTATTTTATTGGAAAAATGTTTTGTAGGCATTTAAGTTGATTTTGATCTATCCACTAACTTATGAGATGATCGATGCAAGTACGCAAATATGAATAAAAGACTCAATAATCTAAGCAATAAATAAATCAAAGCATATCTATTCCATTCAAATTTGGTGACAAATAAAATTAACAATCTATCCAGTAGCTTAATGATGGCCAAATCATCGTTGGAGCTCCTTAAACCGATGACATCCTTAATGGTTCCAATAAACTCGTTCGATGCTAGAGATCCAATCGATGACTTGATCAGCCAAATCTAGTGGTCGAGAACCTCCTTTGGTGTTCCTCAGTTCGTTTTTACATCCTTAGACGAATCCTAAACGCCGAAGTGGTGATCGCTTAGTTCAATTTGTCTCGAGCTTCAAGAAAATCAAGGTATAGTGCATACTAAACTAGAATCCGATGAAGCGAGATCATGCTAGGCGATCAGGACTTTGATTCAAATCCTAGGACACTATTACATGCTTAAAATGATGATTAGGACAGCTGATGATGATTAAGATGATGATTAGGATAGCTAGTAATTATTGATGATGATTGAACATGAGTGCATTGCTTGTTGATTGCATGTATGTCTAGTTTGGAAACTCGGATGACAAATTGGACAGATTTGTTTAACATCTTCAATTGACCTTGTATATAATTTTGATTATCTTTGATGCCTTCTAATGTTTTTAGAAGACTTTCCGAGATTTCCGTAGGAACTTGTTTGTTCAATTTGGCCATCATTTGCTAGGTCAAATAAGTCTTACAAAATTGAAGTCAAATCTAGAAAATTGACGTGTTCTGCAAGTGTTTCGTTTTTATGACCTTTTTCTATTTGCCAATTTTCTATGATTTCTTTTGTTTACATTCTTAAGTCAGTGCCTCAATGCAAATTATTCATTAGGTTCAAATCTACGACATATAAAATTTCCGTGATGATTGAAGCTAGTTTACGTAGGTCAGTTGCGTTTAGAACATCAGTGTTCACTACTGTGACTTTGCTATGCTAATTGACCTATTTGCATTCCCCGATTTTTGTAAAATCATACATTTGAAATTTTTAGTTGAAGTCTCCTTAGAATTTGTTCATTACCTCCTTGTCTACAAAGTCTATAATTTTCATGAGGATTGGACATGATTAGATTAGGTCGATTCTGCTTAAACCGAACATATTTGTTACTGGAAATTGGTTGTTATGACTGGTATGCATGTAATCAATAATTTTGGTAAAATCAAACACTTGGAATTGGAGGTCGAGGTCTTCCTAAATGTTGTTTGTCACCTTATGATCTGCAATGCCTACAATTGCTGGGTCGAAAGAAGTGCATTAGGTTGATACGAATTGCTTGAAACCGAACAATTTAGGTTCTGGAAATTGCCTATTCCTAAATGACACCTGTCAATTTGTGGTGTTCTATAAATTCATATGTTCTAAATCAGGATGTGATGTCTTCATGAAATTGTGGGACATTTCTTGATCGATGTTGTATAAAAATATCAGATTGAATGAGTTGCTTTAGGATGGTAAAAATAGCTATGAACCAAATATGGTTACTTCTGTAATGCTGATTTTCCCACGATGACCGTTACAATTTTGCTTATTCTTACAAAATCATGCATGCCGAATTAGGTGAGAGGGTGTTCATGAGATTTGTTTGGGACATGCTTAACTTCATTGTCAGAAAATTTCAGAAAATAAAAACGTGATTTGCTATTTGTGCTGACCCTCTTGAAGTTGCATGACTTGCTAAAAATCCAGTTTCCAGAACTAATCTTTGGGGCATTGTTCGATTTTTTTAAAAATTCATATGATGTAAATCTTTGTATGCATTCTTCATGAAATTTTTAAAGAACTTTTCAAGCTATGATTTGGCATTAGTTTCATTAAGTTTGAAATTCTTTTAGTGTATTCAAAAGAGGGCCTTCAAGTCACCAGAGGGAAGGATCGATGACCAGATCGTCAGATCGGGATGGAAATGTGTTCATCGGCACACGCCGATGTTGGATCCGAGAGGAAAAAGCCGTCGTTTAGCCGCTTTCCATCAACAGGCGGAGGCGGCACTTGCGACCAATGAGGAGGTGTCAAGGCAGAGGCGGCCGCGCCGGTGTGGTGTCAGAAACGAGTGATGATCAGTGAAGCCGCGTTGGAAAGAGAGAGGAGAGAGAAGGAGAGATAGAGAGATAGAGAGCTAAGGAGCTAGAGAGAGAATTGATCTAAAATTTGTGAGGCTCCACTCAAATTTGGAGGGAAGATTGGAATTTCCTTGGTGACTTAAGTAAGATTGGAATTTGACATGTGCTTACTTAGACGTCGATTCAATGTGACGACTAAGGATTGATCTTACAAGTGTAACTTATTTCCTGATGATTTAAGTAAGATTGGAATTTGACATGTGCTTACTTAGACAGTGATGATTTTCTAGAACAGTTCAAATCGATTTCGTGACTTAAGGCCAATCTATGGGCATTTTCATAATTTCCCAAAACCAGGGATAATTTGCAAAATATGATAAATTAGAGGGCATGGGAGAGTCGTACACATGGCAAGGCACCATGTTGTGGTCATCAGTCACTAAGCATCAGCTAGAGGAGGGCCGAATCAGCCTCCTCCACCAGTGACCAGTCAAACTAATTTGACCAGTCCAAACCAATTCGGCCAGGTCAACCAGCCCTTGAACGTTTTGGTCCCTATCCTCTTGAATTATACGCAATTTACCCCACTCATGGACCAAATTGAAAAGAAATCTTATCCAATTTGAGTAAAAATGGTCTAACTTGAAAGAAAACGGTCCAATTTTGATGGAATTAGGCCAATTGAACTTTTTAAATGCAATCTGGTAATTTTCTATTGCCTAATTGCCTAATTAACATGAAGAACATTGGCCTCATGCCATGGGTACACGCAATCGGATTTCCTAGGCGAAATTGGAAGATTTTATGCAATTGTTGGTCCAAAAGATGAAAATTAATTGAAATTGAATTTAATTAAAATTGTGAGGCACCTATCAAATTAATCACCCATACCTAGAGTAACATATTGCACTCAAATTGACCTTGAATTGATAGCACGATTTTTATGCTAAAATTGAACCTCAATTTTTGAAATTATACATTAGTCTCAAATGAGTCAACTTGAATTTCAGAGTTCATTATCTTGGTTTTCTCATATTCTAGTAAGCTAAATTCCTCAAATCGAAATATTCCCGAGTGACTTTCCCAAAATTAACCCCGATTTGGATATATTCCAAAAAAAATGAGTGGAATGAAAATGTTCATTTGCAAATCATGTAGAATTGACCTAGACCCCCTAATAAGGGCTAAAAATGAGAATCTATATTTTGGCACTCCCGATCTCAAAATTGATTGAACGAGTGAATGGATGATGATCTCTAGATCAAATGACATAGAATGAAAGTAATTTTATTTTTGGCTGATTTTAGCCTTATAACTAAAAATTGGAAAACAAGGCTTTTAATCGTTTTTTGCAAAAAAAAAAAAAAATTATCCTAAAGTTAAATTGGGACTAAAAGGAATCTTTTTGTGTGAAAACTCAATTTTTGATGTGAGGGTTTGATTTTTGCTTTGGTCAACCCGAAAGTTAACTATTTAATTTTTTTGGGTTTTTATTGGAAACGACAACCATTTGATTTTTCAGATTTTTATTGGAAACGACTAGGAAATTATCTAAAAATGACATTCTCAAATAAAAAAATAAAACAAAAAATAACACATTTTGTTCATGGCTTCTCAAGAAAAGGGCGGAGAGTTCTCCAAGACTAAAGAACAAAACCGTGAAGTTCAGTATAGTATAGGACATGCCAAATCTCAAGTGAGTTAATTGAAGACGTGAGAGTAGTTAATGCCTGAGGCATAAAGCTAGCGAGGAAATGATTGACGACATAACTTAAATTTTGTCATCTCGTAAAAGATAGTGCAATCATTTTACTATTGAGCTACCACGCTTGGTACTTGGTTGATCCTTGAATAGTTTATCAATCCCTTTGTCTATTGCACCTCCCATCATGAATGAGTATTTGGAATGGTGAACCTATCACTCATTTTTCAAACCGTCATTCTTTTCTTTGTTCATGGAGTCTACATCAAATAAAACCACCTCCTTAATTAGATCCACGCTATGGAGCAATACTTGCACGTAACCATATCATGTTCGTCACAATATGAGAGTAGCATGACGTTCATAAGTATCGTTGGGGTACTATACATTTTATGCAGAAGGACACTTGTAAATTAAATGACTACTAAATCAAAAGATTACATTTTTATTTACACGAAAAATTAATGTGGAACATCATGCTATTTCCCATTCTTAAAGATAGAGTAAACTATTGAGTCCCATCATTCATTAGGGAAAAGATCTTCCTATAGCGATTAGAATTGAATGAACAAAACTTTTATAAAATTTCAACATCAGTCTATGTAGTCAAAGATCTTTGGGAATTATTGGGTGAATTTGCCCAACTTGTACAACTCCAATCCATACAAGAGCAAGGCCTAATTGTCTTTCCCCTTTTCTTCACTGTGGAAATTGAATGATTTGAAAAAAAATGATTTTCCTTATAAAAAGAATGAACAAAATAAACCCGAAAAAATTCATGAAAATATTTTTCAAAAGCTAACTATTTCAGACACTCATTTTTAGGAAAATATTTTCAAAATCATTCATTATTCGCAAAACGAACAAGAGCTTGATCTAAAAAGCTTCCAAGAACCAGGTACACTCGGCAATGACAAATCAAGATATTGATTTGATGCTTCTGCATATTGAGACATTTGATAGCTACAGAACACATTGAACTCCATTGAGCTAACCCCATCAGAAATTCTGGACCACCCGTCTACTGCAGACAAAGCGTGGCTTTCCCATTATTTCATGTCGAAATGAAGAAGGGCCAACCTTCAGATTGTACCCTGGGGCGGTCCCTTTGGCTTTATCTAAAAGCGGAAAACATGGAAGCTTTGAAGTCGCTGATTTGGCTTGCCTCCCCAACAACTGCTCTCCCACGTTGCGTCTCCATCCCTCGGTAATGGCTCCTTGTGGACAGGTATTACCCCTAATGGACCCTCTTCTGCAGCCAATGCTAGGCAGTAAATGGTTCCTAGTAACAGCAGTAAATGCCAAGTCATTTCTGGGGAGTTTTCTACTCTTTCAGAGAGTGGCCAGCGACGAGCGCGAAGCAGGGCTGGCAGGGGCGACGGATCTAAGAAAAGTTGTTGGTTGGGAAGAGAGAAGTGATACGCATTTCTAGGAAGAGAAAGTGATTGTTTGGTGAATAAACTCACGTGCGGAATACAATCCAGTGCCTCACTGTAGATTCTAATTTTCAAAATGGAGGATGCAAAGTGATATTCTGGTTGAAGTAAAAAATAGAAGAATTTTTTGAAATATTCCTACTAGTCAAATAATTCAACTGTTCAAAGGTCAAATGTTTTAGCTAGATACAGTAGGTCGTAATCGCATTGTCTCCTAATCAAAATACTCTAGGATGCCATGTCTTCCATCGTGTGATTGCAAACTTATAAGATGCACCATTCTTGAGGATTGTTAATTGTGTCAATTTATGTTGTCATGTTAGTTTGCCTATTCAAGTAAGGACTCTTTATAAAGAAACGAAAGCCAGTCCCTAGTCCACTAATTCTTTCCTAATTCTGAAACGAGGAATTTGTAAGATATGATGCACGGTCTTATTAGGTTGCCATACCAGCTGTTGGGTAAGGCATGTAACGGAAGATATTTGGGCACAATACGCCTTGACCAAGTGATTGATATGACTCACTAAATGCTCAAGTCAATGGATGATAGAAACTCCTCTTTTAACACTTTTCAACTGTTCACGACTTGCCGACATGACAATCCAGCCCCTGTCACTATCTCAGTCCCACAAGTTAAATTGCCTTTGCTCATTGGGGGTTTACTTCTTATGCTCTTTTGGGAAATGCATGAATTGAGAGAGACGGAAGGGCGCGAAAAGATGACTTGATGGAGGGAAATTGCATCTTGACGAATGTCAAGGTTCGGAGACAAGATGGAAAAAGCCCTTCAACTCAAACCCCAAAGTACACTTCATCAGGCAAAGCACCTTTCTTCTTTCTGCAAAACTATTGCACGTTACGGGTGCAAATGAGCGCAGCAAATCTCGGCCGTTGAATCGTGCACGACTCATGTAGGGCCGGCTTCATCAACGACTGGGATTCACCGAGCTTTATCGTGCATCCGGTTCAGGCAAGTGTTTACTCCTCTCTTGCTTTGCATGTGCGTGTGCACTTTGGTCGAGAGCACGTGCAGGCCCGGTTGGCAAACCCTCCAGATTAAGGGACCATTGCCCCTTACATTGGACCCCACCATCCCACAACCCCAATGTCTCTCCAATCTCTTGTAAGTCCCAACAAATTTATAAAATATTAGTGAAATACTAAATAAAATTAAGGATATAGCTCTCAATACAATGACCCCATTATGAATCTCCAAGTGGGACAAATGCACATCTTCTCCCCCGAATCTTTAAAATGAGTATTTTACAAGGATTCCCCATGTTCTTTTGACCCATTTCCACATGGTCTCTGATCATCACCCCACGCCTAATTTTCACCAATACCCTCTACCCAGATTACCAAATCAGCCCCGGACGGGACTAGTGGGGGCAGGCGGCCAGGGCAAGATGGGTATAGGAATAAGATTGGGTGAACATTGAATGTGAAAGCCATAGTGAAAACTGCTGGATACATTAATTCAATCACTAATGCGGATAAGATGGCATTTATCGATAGTAACTCAAGATTATAAAATAATTCCTCCAATGTGACAACTTTTCAAAGAATGTCAATGGAAGGTAAGGTATCACACAACTCACCAATTCATTAGCTCTCCTAGGGATCGGCGGTGTGGCTTTATGCACGTTGCTTCCTCTCAGCTTCCCTCACACCCCCCACCACAGGACAAAATAGTTCTCTCTCTAAAACCTGTGTTGCCAATAAGAAGACCCATCATAATTCTCTGCACACGGTGGTTGCGAGAGAGAGAGAGAGAGAGAGAGAGAGAGAGAGAGAGAGTAATGAGACAGTGAGATGAGGCTGTCAAACCAGAAACAAGAAAAGAAAATCTTGCAGCTGAGTTGTGCTTTTATAATAAGAAAGATCATTGCAGTAGTAGTGCTCCAAACAAGTGTTTAAGCATTGCCTTCAAGTCGTTTTCGTTTGCCTCCTCCTCCTCCTCCTTTATGTTCTTCTTGGCTGTTTAGGCGGATTTGAAGAGATAAAAGGGAAATGGGAAAGACAGGAAAGTGGCTCAGACACTTCTTGACGGGCAAGAAAGACAGGGATCACAAAGAGAAGGACAAGAGCTCAGCCAATCACACCCACAATCCCTCCTCGATTCCATCCGAAAACCCGACGACCCCGATCTCATTCCTGCCCACGACTCCGAAGGAGAAGCGACGGTGGAGCTTCCGGCGATCGTCCGCTTCGCCAGCAACTCCTTCAAAGGACCTGAATTCCTCAGAACTTGTTGCCTCTACTCCTGCAACACCACCAGCCCTGTTGGCCACCCTAGACTCTGAGAATGAGCAGAAGAAGCACGCGATGGCCGTGGCAGCAGCAACTGCTGCTGCCGCAGACGCGGCAGTGGCAGCTGCACAGGCTGCGGCTGCCGTGATCCGGCTGACTGCAGCTGCTAACGGAAGAGGCAGCGCCATTGAGGAGGCTGCTGCAATCAAGATCCAATCAGTGTTCAGATCTTACTTGGTAAAAATGCTGTACTCCTGGAGATCACAGATTAAAGTAGATGTAGCATTCCTTGAGACATGGACGAGTAGCCCATTACAACAAGAGCCAAGTCAACGGGATTGGTGTGATCTGATCTGTTTTTTGGATTGTTTCTCAGGCGAGGAAAGCACTTCGCGCGTTGAAGGGGCTGGTGAAGTTGCAGGCGTTGGTGAGGGGTCACCTGGTGAGGAAACAGGCCACGGCAACTCTCCGGTGCATACAGGCACTGGTGACGGTCCAGGCCAGGGCCAGGGCAAACAGGCTACGCAGCGCCGAGGTCCCAAAGCCCACCGACCCAAGACTCTCGACGCACCGGAAATCCACTCAAGACAATCGGTTCCGCAACATATACCATGTAAGATCCAATTTCTTTGGCCAAGAAAAGTTAATCCTGTATTGTTAGTCACCTAACATGATGGAACAGTGACCTCTAATATCTGATATTAATCTTATTAGGAAATGATGACTGAATCTTTGATTTATGCATTTAGGAATCTGAGAAAATGATGGAGGAGGATATAAAGATTGTAGAGATGGACATAGGGGAATCAAAAGCAAGCACAAAGAACAGGAATAGCTACTCCACTCATCCGGAGCCTGAGTGGATTGATCCCAAATTCTCGGCGCACCGGGCATACTTCAAGCCTGAGAACAACCAGATATCCCCGGCGCCGTCAGCCCTTATGGATCTCAGCCCAAGAACCTGCAGTGGCCACTTCGAGGATTACTCTCTCGGGATGGCTCAGAGCAGCCCGCAATTCTCCTCAGCCGTGTCCAAGCCTGACCCTGCTCCGATACCGTTTGCCTTCCCTAGGTCCGAGTACGCAGAATCCCTCTCTTACGACTACCAATTGTACCCAAACTACATGGCCAACACTGAGTCCTCCCGGGCCAAGGCCCGATCCCAGAGCGCGCCGAAACAGAGGCCAGACATTTACTATGAGAGGCAGCCGAGCCGGAGAAGGCCCTCGTTGGAGGGGAGGAACGTGCCACGCGCAATGAGGATGCAGCGGTCATCGTCACACGTCGGGTCGGCGGCCCAAAACTACCAGTATCCCTGGTCAATCAAGCTGGATAAGTCGACAATGTCGCTTAAGGAGAGTGAGTGTGGATCCACCAGCACAGTGCTCACAAACGCCAATTACTGCAGATCCCTAGTTTCATTTGATGTGAGTAGTGCTAACTCTAAAAATGGTATAGACACATCAAAAGAGAAACTCAACATATGCTAAGTAATTACTTTTTCTTTTTTTCTGAATGCAGGTTCATGGAAACAGGTACTGATTGAGCTTCTTTTAGTGACTGCTTTCTCTGTGACCGCTGTGGATGACAATAAAGAAGCTGCCGTATCAAAATCACTGCCTATCTTCAAAAGCGGAGGTGTGATTGAAGAGAGCCTAGAGCTAGTTTTCTCATGAAGTCAACTACTGATTTTTCTGACAATTTCCCAATTCTCCCTCTTTTTTTTTTTCTTTTTCTCAAAAAATAGGAAGCACCTACTTGATGCAACCTAAGTGTAAAATCTGTATTTCTCTCTTGCCTCTCTCTTTTGACTTTCTCATCTTGAATTTATGTAGCTGAGCACGTCCCTGAAGAAAGTGTTGTCTCTTTTTTAACTTAAAGCAAACTCCAAAGTATTTTTCAAAGGGACAGTCATTCAATTGTTGCTTCATCTTGTCTAAAAAAGCTGATTGAGTCAATTTTATTCCCCCATATGATGTTCGCAATGCTTCATTCTCGACATTGTAAAACGTGTGAAAAATAATGGCAGACAACGAAAATCTCGTGCTGTTTCCATCGGAAGCCTTCGTTCGAAGTTGAAAGAAATGGAGATACGCTCATGTTTGTACTAATGCCTCTAGTGTTGCTGTTGAAAATGACAGAACAACAATGCTCTTGACTTCATGCACAAGTTTGGATGACAAGAAAGGACAGAGGCAAATGACAGATTGCTTGGTGGGTTTTCTCTAAGATAGCAACCCAGTCATGGCATTTAGTATGAGGATTAAGAAATGAAATGGAGTTGGGCAGAGAGGTTGATAGCTTCATTAAATCTGCCACATTCGACCAAAAAAATAAAAAAAAGGTTTGAAGTGGAGACTATGGGCCTAGGTATACATTCTGTGGGCTTTTATGTTGCATGGCTTTCTATGGGTACGATGGGCCTAGACATGTGAGAACTTGCAATGGCGATCTATACATGAAGCGGGCCTTGGGGATGTGAGGATCATACATTCTTTTTGGGTTAGAATTTCATTAGGGGGCTTGGAATGAGGCCTTTCTTGCATCTGGGGTGTATGTTCAAATTTAGACTGCCCTCTAACCCCAATTTAGAGGAGACAAAAGTGTAAAATGTTCCTACTTTTTTCCTGCAAACTGTCCTCTGCCACTCTGCTAGAAATGCATATTAGCTCTTAGATTTGGATTCAGTTGTGGTTATTTTTATCTACCCTTTTTGTAATTAAATACGTTGAAGTTGTTCTGAATGTGGAAATTATGAAAATCCATCTTCATGGCTTGATTTTTCTTGGTTTTGCCATGCCCCGAAAGTATCAAAAATATTTTAATGTTGGGTTCAATTCTCACTCTAGTATAAAATCTAGTATAAATTACTCTTATGATACACAACCAAAAAAAAAAAAAAAAAAACAAAACAAAAGCAAAAACAAAAGTGAAAACCGAAAATCAAAAATCCGAACCAAACCCAGCCCGGAAAAATTACTTTAAAATATACGATAGAAAAAAAACGAAAAAAAAAAAGCAAAAAAAGAAAGCCGAAAACTAATTGAAAACCCAAACCCAACCAAATCGAGGTTTTAGTTCGTATTCGGTTCAGGTCGCATTTGGTTCCATTCAACAGTTTTCCCTAATGGCTCAGTTTAGTTCGACACCCCTACGTGAAAGTATGCATTGGTTGCTAATAATAGGCCCGATCATATGGGTGGGTTTGGCTACACTCAAGTCTACCAATGACAAACAATACAAGATTTATTGCAAAAATCATTCTCAAATTTGCTTTCCATATCAAATATATGTCACTTTCAAAACTCATATTTTGCATCTCCTTGATTTTTTTTTTCGAAAAACGATTACTATTGATTTACTTAGGCAAGTTTAGAGCAAATCATCAAAAGCATCGACGCATAATAAATCATACAGGGTAGTCGGGGGATTCGCTACCCAATTACTAGGAAGACAATTAGCTCTTTGGGCTCTTGCAAGCCAATCTGTTGCTCTATTGGATTCTCTGCTACGATGGGCCAGAGAGAGGCCCGGAAATTCTTTTAGCTTTGTCTTGATCTAGTCCACAATAGACTAAACTTCCCAACTTAACTCTACTGAAGACAAAACTCCTTGCATGAGTAGTAAACAGTCATATTGTACTTGTAGACTTATCTAGTGGAGAGGAAGTCTAGGGTTTCAAGGAGAGCAAGTGCCTCTACCTGTTCCACCGAGGATGCCGCCACCAACTTGGAGAAGTCATTGACTAGTCGACCCCGAGAGTCTCAACAAATGCAAGCAATGGATCCCTTGTGTTCGTTTGCTCCCCTATTCTCCTTAGAATCTGCTGTCGTGCCTTCGTTCCGGACAAAGGAGGCGTTGATGTTGATTTTTAGTGTATCCGAGGTCGAGTGTTGCCATTTGAGAGTGTGGGCTTCGCTTTTCTTCTCTCCTTTTGATTTTCTGTTCCAAGTTACAAAGTCTTCATGTAAAGCTATGGCCTTGAACAACGTTTGTTACGGGTGTGGGGGATGTTGTCCAAAGATGAATTGGTTCCTGTCCTTCCAAATACACCACATGGTTATAGCAATTTGGTCGAATTTGAGAGTACTTCGTGAGTCTTCTTTTCTCATATTCAACCATTCATCGAGTCATGTTAACCCGATTCTTGTAATTTTGATTTGCAGAGGGATAACGCTCCATATCCGAGCTGTCCAAGGGCAAAGCAACAAAGTATGTTCAATGGTTTCGACTTCCCATTTACAGATAGGGCATAATGGATCATGTACTATTCTTCTCCTGTGCAAGTTGTCCAGTGTAGGTAGTGCATTTTGACATACATTCCAGAGAAAGAGTTTAATTTTGGGTGGAGTTCTAGAGTGCCAGATATATTTCCAAAGTTCTAGTTTCGTTTGGTGAGATGAAGTTGCTTTTGTTCATTGTGGGCTGACTAATCTATCTTTGGTGGTGAAATAGCTGCTTTTCACTGTATAGGATCCTGACTTGTTGTTAATCCATACCATTTTATCTTCTGTAGTAGGTAGTCCAATAGAGGTTGCAAGGATTTCCTTCACTCTTTGATCATCAAACAACAATTTTACCATTGGTTCATTCCATTTACCATGCCCTTGGTCTATTAATGTGCCCACTTTTATTGGCTCGTTTTTTGTTGCTGGGCTGCCAATAAGTCCACTCTTCAACCATTTATCCTAACTAATCTAAATTTTCTGTCCATTACTAACCGACCACATAACTTGTGGAGATATAGAGTCTCTTCCCAAGATAATGCTTTTCCATCCCCACAAAGGTCGGGAATCTTTTCCAGCTTTCCAAAACTCACATTGTGGATAATAAAGACCCTTCATCAGTTGACTTAAAAGGGATTGAGGGTGCTGTGAAATGCGCCAAGTTTGCTTCCCTAGCATAGCTTTATTGAAAGTCAAGACCTCCCTCATCCTTCTTGAGTTTCAAAGGTTTCAATTTTTTTTAATGAACCTTCAATTTTTTCTAATGAACCCCAGCAGTTTTGATACCATTTCTCCACCAGAAATTGGCAATTTTCTTCTCAATAGCTTTACAAATTGAAACGAAGATTTTAAAAATGGACGTTGCATATTGAGGAATGGCCTGCACCACTTATTTAATCAAAATTGCTTTTGACAGCAAGTTACCCTTCCAACTTTCCAACTTCATGTTAACTCTAGCAAGAATCCAAGCAAACATATCTTTCTTTAAACCTCCCCTAATCCGAGAGAATGCCTAAGTACTTCCCTATTTTCTCAATTTCTAGAACTCTCAACTTTGAAGTCATATTTCTTCTCAGATTCACTAGGTAACTTTTGCTGAAATAAATTCCTGATTTGTTGAGATTAATAGCCTGGCTTGATGTAAAACAATATTGGTGTAGAATTGCTGCCGGATTTTGACATTATAATGTAGTACCATTGAGAAAGAAGATAGAGTCGTCCGCAAATAGCAAATGTGATAAAGTAAGGCAACTACTATTAAGCTTAATTTCTCGAAGTGCGCCATCTACTAGTGCTTGTTTCATCAAGTGAGATAGGACGTTTGCCACTAATATAAAGAGATAAGAGGATAACATGCCACCTTGTCGAATCCCTCGTGTTGCCTTGAAGAAAGGTAAAGGTTCCCCATTAAAATTTATGCTAAAGGAAACCGTTGAAACACATTGCATCACCCATTGCACTCACTTCTCACAGAATCCCATCTTGATTAAGCATTCTCAAAGGAAGTCCCATTCAATCCGGTCATACACTTTTTGCATATCTAGCTTCAAGACAGTTTGAAACTTATTTTTCCTCTCACAAGTTTGCAACCTATGTAGTACTTCCTGAACAATCATGATATTATTTTGAATTTGTCTACCCCCACAAAAGCGCTTTGTTCTTCAGCAATAAGTCATGGTAGCAAAGGTTTGAGTCTATTGGTTATTACTTTGAAAATGATTTTACAAACAAAGTTACATAGGCTGATAGGGCGAAATTGTTCTAGTTTTTTCTGAGTTTTGGATTTTGGGAATAAGGTGATTTGGGTTCTGTTCATATCAAGATTTAGGTATCCAGTATCAAAGAAATTCTACACTTCGCTAAAAACATCCTAACATATATCTAGCCAATGATTTTGGAAAAACGGTTCATTAAGCCCATCCGGTCCTGGAGCTTTAGTAGCTCCTAATTGTTGCATTACAGCAGTAATCTCCTCCATAGTGACAGGTTCTATTAGCCGTTGGTTCATCGTTTCATTGACTGAGGTAAGAATTTAATGCAAGATATGCTGAAAATTTCGAGACCCCACTAACTCATAAATTTTTAAATAATATCTCCGTCATCTCATTCAAAGGCTATTTCTCTCTCACCCAATCATCTTCTGCATTCTTCAGCAAGGTGATTCTATTTTTGGTTCTTCTTTGGATAATTGTGGCATGGAAAAATTTAGTGTTCCTATCACCCCATTTCAACCAGCTAATTCTAGAGTGCATTCCCCAGTACATCTCCTTTTATTGCCACAATTTTTCAATTTCTTGAGTTATCTTCTTTGCTGCCTCACCTTCTTTAGAGACTTCCGAGCCATTCATTAACCTTTATAGTTCATTTCTCAGCCAATCAATTCTAATTTTAGCATTAGAGAATCTATTTTTACTCCACTTTGCTAGCTATTGTGCCACAATCTACAGTTTTTCCACCATATTTAGTCTTTGGGAATCGTTTTCAGCCCAAGTTTTCTTGACTAGATGCACACATTCCTCATCATCTACCCAGAATGCTTCATATCGAAATACTCTCCTCCTCCTTTCCTTTCGTGGGTAGAATGATAGTATGAGAGGGTTGTGATCAAAACCGATGGCTAGTAATGCGATACATTCAGCATTTGGATATGTAATCTTCCATTTTAAATTACATAATCCTCTATCAAGTCACTTCTTGACAAATTGTTCTCCTACTCTATTGTTTGTCCAGGTGAACGCACATCCCTTGCATTCCAAATTCATTAAGGAACATTGGTGTAAGAAATCCCTTAAAGTTGTAAGCCGGTAATTTTCTGCTCTTTTTTTATCCACTTTTTCCTAGTGATACAAAATGTCATTGAAGTCCCCTAAACAAAGCCAAGGTAGATGATAATTTACACTTGCTCTATATATAGCCTCCCATAACATTACTCTTTCTCGAAAATCATTAGGAGCATGTAAAAATGCAATATGCATCATCTGTTTGGTTTCTTTGTCTTGGCATTGAACATTAATAAAATTTTCTGAAAAAGAGTCGATAGTTAATGATACCTAATCGTCCCCAAAAAAATAGCCAAACCCCCTGCAATCCCTTCTAGATTCACCAAAAAACTATTATGAAATTTCAGCCTCATTTTTAATCGTTGCACTTTTTGCTCTTGATTTTTAATCTCCATTAGAAAGATAATATTGGGCATTTTCTAAGTCACTAAAACTCTCAAAGTTTGAATTATCAAAGGTGTGCCCAACCCCTAACAATTCCAGCTTAAAAGCTTCATGGATGAACTAGTGACTTATTATGGTTAGCCACCAAAACCCACTGATTTAACTTCTCCACCACTTTAATGGAGGTCTCCACTAGCTGTGTATTGTCGAAAAATGGTGCTTTTGAAGTTTGAGCACCATATAGACAAAATTTCTTCCCTTTTTTTTTTTTAAGTTGATAGCTTGGTACCTTTGGATTTGTGCCTTGTCATACCATTTTCACCTGATGGGGTCTCTATCAAGTCCATTTCCACTTCCTTTAGTTGTTTTTTTTTTTTGTTGGTAAAAGGTAATTATATTAAGAGCTTGGACAAATTACAAAAGATCGGATCCAAAACCCACACTCTGAACAATGAAGGCAAAGTGAGGGGGATCCGATGAAAAAGCACAAGGCTACAAGACAACAAGAGATACACGGAAAAGAGAGAAGGAAGAGCCTACAAAGAGAGGCCACCGAACCTCCAGCACTCAACCTAAAAGGTTAAGAACGGAGATAAAGACAGTCAGCCACAATTTGAAGGAGCGTCCGAATTGGTGGAGAAGACCGCCGGATCAAAGCCCCACCACCTTTGAAGTCGCTTATTCTTGGAGAGGGTTGGACATTCTTGAAGGTGATAACTTTGTCCCTAACCATCTTAATTAGATGGTTTTTAAGAGCCGGAAGAACCAACGATTCACCACGGAAGATCATAGCATTCCTTTTCTTCCATATGAGATAGCAAAGAGCACCGAAGGAGAACCGAGCTATTTTGTGGTAAAAGCTCTTACCGGAAAGAAATTTCTTGGCCCAGGAGAGCACTTCATCCCAGCATCTATTCCTCCAAGGTAGATTACACCTGGCGGCCCAAAAGAAGGCCAGGGAAGCCGAGGTGCGACACCCGAAGTACAGATGGTCTATAGAATCAGGTAATTCACTACAAAATGCACAGACATGGAAGTCAATTCTTCCATAAGATAGAAGCATAACCTGTGTGGGAAGACGTTTCTTTGCAATAAGCCAAAGAATAAACTGGTGGCGGGGGGCAATGTCATTATCTCAAATTAGAGGCGCCCAACCAACATGAGGCTTCTTGGATCTAATGAAATTCCAAGCCGATGAAACCGAGAAGGCTCCAGACGAATGCTCACACCAGATAAACTGATCATTGCATGCGGACAACACCGGCAAAGAAATGCCCCATCTAGCAAGGAATCCCCTTGCCGAGACACCCGTAGGAGTAAATAAATCGGCAACCACAGCATGCTCAGGAATATGGAGGTTAGATCTAAAGGATGGAGGCACAAACACATCCAGAGGGCCACAGGGCAACCAAAAATCATGCCATAAAGACACCAAAAAACCATTTCCAATTTTCCATCTAAAGGATGTTCGGTACTGACCTCTTAGCTAGAGAATCTTTTTCCAGGACCAAGAGCAAGTCCTCGGCTGCAATGCATTCCAGAAATTTCTTTTAGGTAAGAAAACCGAGTGGATCCACCGGCACCACAAAGACTCTCTATCGGCGAAGAGGATCCATATGAATTTAAGCATAGACGCTTTGTTGCAGTCTTTGAGATTCCGAATTCCAAGACCACCTTCAAATTTTGGCCGACACACTTCCTCCCATGCAACCTTGGCTCCACCACGACCAAGGGCCGTTCCTTTCCATAGGAACTGCCTCATAATTCGTTCAACACTGGCTAGGACCGAAGAGGGAAGGGTAAACACACTCGTCCGGAAAGCTTGGATGGAGTGAAGAACCGACCGCACAAGTTGCAGTCTACCTGCAAAGGAGAGGAAACGATGTGCCCAAGACTGGATCCTAGATATGATGCGGTCCGTCAAAGCAATGCAGTCCGCTTTGTTCAGCCTTGAAGATATGATGGGAACACCCAAGTAGCAAACAGGGAGTTTTCCCTCTTGAAAGTCAAAAGCCCAAAGAATTTTATTCCAAATGGACAAGTCACCACCCGATATGAAAATCTCGCTTTTGCTTCTATTAGGGAACAGACCACTCCAAGAGGAGAAGATATCAAGCCCTCTCTTGAGCATGGACACCGAAGACCAATCCGCTTGAGAAAAGAGGAAAATGTCGCCGGCGAAGAACAAATGAGAGAGTTGAACCAATTTACACCTCCACTAATACTTGAAGTTATGATTAGCCGTGCGAGACACCAGAATACCGAAGAATATTTCCATAACCAAAGTGAACAGGTAAGGGGACATAGGATCCCCTTGCCTGAGGCCACGCCCTCCTAGAAAGAACCCATGGAGATCGCCATTAATGGCTATAGAGTAATATGGCGTTCGGACACAGGCCATTACCAACCGGACAAATCCTTCAGGAAATCTGAATGCTAGAAGAACATTTTCTACAAAATCCCAATCAACAGTGTCATAGGCCTTATGGAAATCGACCTTGACCGCACACTTTGGTAAATATGGCCGGAGATGAAAGCCCGCAAACAATTCCTGGGCAAGGAGAATGTTGTCCCTAATTCTCCTTCCCTTCATAAAAGCATTTTGAGATTGACTGACTAGATCATCTAGGACCATCGCTATACGGTTAGCTAAAATCTTTGTAATCACTTTGTAAATAGTGTTACAGCATGCAATCGGTCTGAAATCTGAGACAGCAATAACATTCAAAATCTTGGGAATAAGTGCTAGGATTGTAGTGTTTACCTCTTTAAGGAGCCTCCCGGTTTGAAAGAAGTCCCGAACAGCCAACACCACCAATGGTCCAACAATTTCCCAATTAGATTTAAAGAATTCAATAGAGAACCCATCCGGCCCGGGGGCCTTGCCTTTCGCTAGAGAGAAAACCGTATCTTTAATAACAGCATCAAAGACAGGATCATTGAGGGCACGAATTTGATCCTCAAGCAGAGGTCGACGAATAACCGCTTGCAGTTCTTCAATGGATGGCTTAGATGCGGTCTCATGAGGAGCCAATAAGGAAGAAAAGAAGTTGATGAACACCTGAGGAACCCGCATCCGGTCAGTAATGATAAATCCAGCCGAGTTTTGACTGTGAGGATTCTGTTGACAAGCTGCCTCCTTTTCACCGAATGGTGAAATAATTTGGTGTTCTTACCCCCTTCTTTTAACCAAGTAATCCTCGACTTATGTCGATAAAAGGACTCCTCCTGTTTTCTCAATTCAATGAAGTCCTGGCGGCACGATCTCTCCCTATCCGCAAGCTGCAAGTTGGAAGGATCCGCTTGGAGATGAGCGTGAAGCGCAGATAGGGCCACTCTCGCCTCCTCCGTTTTACAAGAGATGTCTGAGAACGACTCCTGATTAAGAATCCTGAGGCGGGCCTTAAGCATTTTAAGCTTGGAGACTAGCTGAAACATAGGAACACCAGAAACCGGGGTATTCCAGACCTGCTGCACAATGGATTTAAAATCCGGATGATGCTCCCAACATTCAAAATACTTGAACGGTTTTCTTTTGCGGGGCGGTTGCAAGACTTTGACCATTATTGGCGTATGGTCCGAGATGCCTGGAGTTAAGAAAGACGCCTCCAAGAATGAGCAACGAAGGTTCCACTCATTGTTGACTAAAGCACGATCTATCTTCCTCAGCTTTTTCAAGCTTCCAACTGAAGTGGACCAGGAGTAGCGAAGCGCGACATATCTAAGATCCACTAAATCAGTTTGCTCCAAGCATTGAGCAAATTCATCAAAATAAGGAATCCAATTGGTGGCACTACCAACACGGTCCGACGGATCTTTTATCGCATTGAAATCTCCCGCAACTAACCAAGGAACATCCTGAAATATCTCATTATAGTGCTGTAAATCATCCCAAAGCGGTCTTCAACAAATAAAAGAGTGTTCTCCATAAACGGCAGACACAGAACAAGAGAGACCAGAGATGATACAGGTGATAGAGCCATGAATAACTTGGTCAGAAATAGAAATAGGGCAAAACGAGACACGGTCAAGATTCCACCCAACCCAGATCCTCCCCCGAGGGGAGCAATTGTAATTCGCAATCCACTTCCACCCCCTAACCAAAGTGGAAGAGATCGATTCAAAAGAATCTTCCGGAACTTTAGTCTCTAACAAATCGACAAGACACAGCTTATTTATTGCTATAAAACGCCTAAGCTCGGTCCGCCTTAAAGGATCAAGAATACCTCTGATGTTCCAGAATCCAAAAAAACATCCAAAAAACAATCGAAGGGAAAGACTTACCTCCTTTTGGAGGTCTTGGAGGCCGTAGAGGCCTTTTTAGGGCCCCCAGGAAGCGGGGTCTCATCTAAAAGCTAGAGGAATTTGTCCTGGAGATTAGCATTTCGCTGGAGGGGCAGTTTTTTCACTCCAGGCTTAGCAGTAATAGGCGAATCATCATCGGAGGACTCCTCATTGGCGCTTGGGTTGCAGATGTCCTCAAAACTCTCCTCCACAACCAAGGACGAATCAACAGTAGGAGATTCAGTCGAGGAAAGAGGATCAGCGCTTACAAGGCCTTGTTGCATACTCCGTAGAGTTTTCGAGTGAGAGATAGAGTCTCGTTTTAAGGCATGCCCTTCCTCCGTAAGAGGTGAAAGGCCAAAAGAAGCCTTATCATTTACATCCTTCTTAGCGGCCTCAGCCGCTGCTGCTTCTCTTCGAGCTTGCTTCCTTTTTTTCTTCTTGTTTTTCCGCTTAACTTGATTCCATTCCATATTCTCAAGTTTAGAGGACTCAGTAATGGAATGGTGATCAGCCAAAAACTGAGCTGGTCAAGGAGGGTCCACTTGAGGAGCACTCGTCTCACCACATAGCAGGGTTCTTTGATCATTCACCACCCCTGAAGGTTCTGCAGCAGCTCGGTTCGCTTGGAGTCCGAGTAGAATATCTCCATCTTGTGAGGATGATGGCGGTAGAGCCACTCCTTTGCCTTTGGCCAACAATGGAGTAGATTGAGTTTAAAGGTATCTGCATTAACGGTATCTGCAAATGCTCCAGACCCAGAAACACCAGCAGCAGGAACATAAACAATATCCTTGCAGGTGTGACCGAAAATACCACATTTAAGGCAAACCAGAGGCTTCCATTCAAATTCCACTTCAACTACATCAATATTACCATCTGTGGAAAGATCTATAGTTTCATAAAGAGGTTGTTGTGCCGAAATTTCGACACAAACACGCGCAAATGCCAGCATAGACATGTTTTCTGTTCTCTGATCCACATACAATGGCTTACCAATAGCACTCGCCACTTTGCCAATCGATTGAGCCGACCAATAGGCAATGGAAAGGTTTCTCAATCTTACCCAGACTAGAACAGACATATGGGCATCCTTTTTTAGCTCGACGCCCGGCTGCCATTGCTGCAGGACAAACGGAATTCTGGCCACTATCATATGACCGCCCTCCAGTATTTTCCTTCTAAAATCCTTATCAGCAATACGAAGGAGATAAACTCCTCTACCGTTTGACAGAACTTCAAGCAACGCATGACCCCATGCCCTTTTGAGGGCCTCCTCTACAACCTTAAACGGTAATTTTTTCCCGATGAAATATCCAACAAGGCAGTCGAAAAGTTTAGGATCAGCTGCTTGTTTATCCGATTCGTCCATGTGAACGACATGTTTGCCATCAATAATTTGCGGGCGCGAATACTCCAGGTCGTAACCCTTATTGGCCGCACTCACCACTGCAGCCCAAGAACGAACACCGGGATTCTTCGAGACTCCTCTAGAAAAGGACCGCTTTGTCTTAGACCGTCCCCTACTGTTCGACCTTCCTCTAACAGACGAAAGAGGAATTCGCGAATTTGCAAGTCCAGAAGGAGCATGACAAGCATTACGGTTTCCAGCATTCACTGAAGGGGCAACCGATGGGGGTCGTTCCATCCTAGGGGAAGGGGAAGGCCGAGTACTCATTCCCTCATTATTCGTTTGGTTCTTCACCAAATCATCATCCATTACAGCAGAATCGCACAACATAACCCAGAAACCCAGAAACCCTAATCCATCGATCCCAATACCACCGACGAAGAGGGAACGTACCAGGAAATGGATCGGAGGGGTTGATAGAGCAGGGAAAGGCGCCTCTTATCACCAAAAATTAGCCTCAACCGTCGGTCAAACCAGGCGGACGCCGCACCAGCAGAATCGCGAGCTACAGTGCAGCGATCGGGCAGCTAGAGAGCAAACCATGAACAGTACCAGGCAAATTCCGAAATGGCCAAACCCTAACTTCCTTTAGTTGTTCCTCATAAAGTACCATAACAGACTCTTCATCTATACAACAACTTCCTCTCTTTTGATGACATTTCTCCTCCATTAATAGTAGTGCTAAAGAAGAGATAGATTGACTATTCTCTTGTTGATTTGGCCTGTCAGCAATGTTCTACCCACAAATAGACAGAATTCTATTCATATTCTGATCCTATAGCTACTATTCTTTTTTAGGAATTGAAGAGATAGAGACCTCTAGCACGCTCTCATCTTCTTCTCGTATTATTTCTTGTTTGTCGTATAAGATTTTCCCATACAAACTAAGTTCTCGGACTTCCGCTCTTAGCCATTGCCCATATCTTCTCGGTAAGTCCTCTACCAGCCTTGAATTCTCATAGGGTATCTCCTTGCAAAATGTGGCATAATGCCCAATTCTACCACATGAATAACAGTAATGCGGAAGCCTCTCATATTTGAACTCAACCCACAGCCTCTTGCTCTCCAAATTAACAATAACTCCAATCTTGAGAGGATTTTCTAGAGTCGGCTTAACTTTTGTCTTGCCAATCTTGTAATTGCTATTTCCTTTTGCTTCTAATTTCACCTCTATTACCTCTTCAAGTTTCGATGCAATATCCCTAATAACTTGATTAGTAACTATCCCAAATGGGAGGCAAAAAAAAATGCACCCAAAAAGCACAATAGTTAAATTCATAACAGATCTCTGGGGTGTCGGGATCACATTGATGTAGAACTAATAGATTACTTAGAAAGGACCATGGCCCATAATCTAATACTCTATGTTTTTTTAGCTTTGAATTGGAATGAGAAAGAGAAATAGCCCGACTCTAACAATGTACATGTAGCATTTTCTATACTCTAAGTTCTTTTCATTGTGTTTAAAAATGCTAGAAAATTCACATTCGGTCTAGAATACAACTTCCCAAACAATATTTTCTGACATTTAGTCAATTTCTCTAAAGAAATGTCACATTTAACATCAACTACATCATCTTCAAATCATAGCTTACCTAGACTTTTGCAAAGAGCTGCTAAACGCCTCTCTTCCTCGTACTGACCTGTCATCTCTTAATCTCCAGACCATAGTTTTCCTTCACACAAGTTGGCCTGAGGTGTTTAGAACCAGCTGAAAAGGAGAAAGCAAGCCCAATCGGTTGAAGGGAGCTCTGATGCAATGGGGTTCTCGAATGGGGAGTGTGGGAGGGGTGATTGTAAGTCTGTATATCGAGTATTGTGGATAGAGTGGTTAACACAGCAAGATGGAAGGAAATGTGATGGGCATTAGGGTTTATCCCTTACACTGGGATTTTGATCGAACACCTGAGGTAGACGAAATAGGGTTTTGTGGGGGACGGATTAGGGTTTGCCATTGGGGCTGAATCAAAACCTACCCTGAAGATAGGAGAAAGCTACCCATGCGGTAGAGGAAATTTCAGGGGCATCTCCCTAACTTAACAGGAACCTATTTGCCCTCTTGTAGACCCAAAATTTATGGCCAGAAAAACCAAATCCAATGTTGAGAATGAAGTAATTTGGGAAAATAATACAGTAACATGTGGGTGAAAGATGCAACTTGAAATTCAATGCAAGAATTGCGGACGGCAATTGCGATTTTCCCATGAATATATACAAATTCTCTGCATAGTCCAAACCAAGATAGTCAATTGAAGCTTTTCCATACAGAGTAATGTGTTCAAGTTGACTCATTTACATTTCAGGTCCTAACAGCTTGATGAGCCCTCAAGCTTATGATCGGTTCCAATATATAAAATGAATACACGTAGCATGCTTCATAAGTGGCAGCAATAGTTTGGGGAATGAAAAATTAAGGAGATCATAATTGAGAGGTAATTATTGTTTTTACATCAGTTTGAAACGTAGTATCAGAGTATTCTGATATATAGCTAAAATAAAATAAATGAGTTCCAAAATCTTTAAAGAGTGAAGTTCTAGTTCAATTCATCAATTCAGTTCTATTTAATTGCGGAATTCTATCTTTTCTACATAAGTTGATACCCAATAAATCTCATAACATTATCGATGAATTTGGCTCATCAAATTCCAACATTTACCATTTCCTTAAAATTTGTTATGTTTAATTATTCTAAACTAGACGGGCAGGTGTTATACAAAGGGCCTAATTCATCATGGATGCATAAATCATTCTTATGTGGTTTTTAACTGACAAACAACATTTATTCAACACAAATAAAATCACCCTCAAGCGCTCTCTCCCTTCTATTCAATTAAGCTAAGAAGGGATAGAGAAATGATTTAAGATTTTATATGCTAGCTAAAGATACAAAATATGATTTCATTTGTGATTACCTAACAAATTGCTTTGATGGAGTTAGAAAAGTAGTTTTTTTTTCCAACTAATTATAGACAAAGTTAGAAATACACAATTTATATTTAACAATTAAGGCCCTATTTGGTTCAGCTTTTTCAAGGAGCTTTCAGCCCCCAAAGCTCCTTGGGAAAAAAACTTGGTGTTTGGTTCAGCATTTGAAGCCCCCATTCCCCAAATGTTGACCTTTGAAATGTTGAAAGCCTAAAGCAAGTGGGGACTTGCTTTGGGCATTTCAGCATTTTTGACATGCTGGTTCAAGGGTTTAATAAATTTTTGCCGATTGCTTATTTTACCCTCAAAATATCATTAAAAGTCCAATTTTACCCAATATTAAACAAAACCCTAACTCTTTTCAAGTTTTCCTCTCTTCTACAGCGTTCTCCATCGGCTCTCTTCTCGTCTCTCTCTCCCAGTAACTCGCACCACTCCATCACAATTTGAATCCGAGCACCACTCCATCAAGGCCGAAGTTCGTCGCGACGAGCAAGCAAGATCTAGATCTTCTACCCTCTTGACAAGCGAGCGAATCTGAGATCTAAGCAATCCGAGTACCACTCCATCTGGATTGTCTCTCACCCATTGCTGTGATCGGAGGTCCTCCTCTCGCGGATCGGTGATGGCTCTAGCTCTGCTTCCTGCTCCTGCAACGGCGACGGCTCTGCTTCCTGCTCCTACGACCAACCTTCTGACCCAGCTTAAGGAACTCAAGGTCGAGCTCACCCTCCTCCGCGTCGCCAAGGTCACCGGTGGTGCCCCGAACAAGCTCTCCAAGATGTACCTCGCTAGTCATTTGTAGGTGAGTGACTCTAGGGTGTGCTCGGGGTGGGAATCGACGACTAGGGTTTTGGGTTTTTCGCCTCGAATATTAATTGGGGGTTGCTTTTTTTTTTTTTATTGTTGTTGTTGGAATCCTAGAGATTGGCTCAGCACCAGCCCACCCAGTACCTGGCGTTGGAAGAGCTGAGCATCGGGAAAATCAAGTTCAAAGCTTTTGATTTGGGAGGCCATCAAATTGCTCACAGAGTGTGGAAAGACTATTAAGGTATGCCTTGGATGTGAGTTTGAGAGTTCGTTTTGCGCCTTTGAATGTTGCACACCGAGGGTACTTTGGTTGATTGTGAAGTGTCTGCATTGTAGCCCTCGCATAAGCTGTAATTGCTACCATGGGCTTGGATTTTTAGGCTTGTAAATGTTTCTTTCTTTCTTCCTTGATGATGACACATTATCAGAGTTACTTGTTGCTAGTGCTCATTGATTGTCCTGTTCTTGCTCTATTTAGATTTCTGCAATTGTAATCTCGTCGCGAGTTTCGATTTTTCTTTTTTTAATTTAAGGGGCACTCTGTTGAATTTGTCTGGTTGTGCTGCACTACGATTGTGCTATTTCTGGCGTTACACATCCTTAAGTCTTGGCATTATCTTGCAAAAAATCTCTCAACTCTGCTACTTTTTACCGATTTCATTTTATGAATTATGTATTACTTTAAGTGGATGTGCCAAAAAAGAAAAACTAATATGAGTTTGAGCCTCAGCTGAAACTGTGTGTGCTTTGTTTGGGTTGCAGTGTGTTTGTGCACATACCATTACTGGAAGGTGTTCGAATCTAGCTTCAAAGTTGGCTTATCTACATTGAGGTTCTCTTTTGATTATATTTGATTAATTCTTTAAGTCATTGAGAAATAAGTTTTTTCTTAAACTTAGGGTTAAATTTTGGGTGTTGGTTTATTGCCTCGGATGCTTTGGTTATGAAAATTTTGTTTTAGGCTATGGATATAAAATCATGATATTTTTTATTTCTTTCACTAGCCAACTAAGCAATATTATATAGAAAAAAGAGGAGTGTACAAGATAATCACAAGAACTGTCCAAAAATTACAAAACCAAAAGTGAGAGTATTAGTGGCTTTAACTGGAAGAACAAAGGGAGGATTGGCCATTTTTTATGTTTAAAGGAAGGTTCCTTCTAGCTAGTTTATGGGCTATCATGTTTGCTGAGCTTGGATTCCAACTTTCTGTTATGGAGGACTTCTCTGTCACAATGTCTTAACATGATTTATGATGGCTTCCATTGACCAAGGAGACTCTGAAGAATATATACTTAATTACATTTAGGTTATCTCACCTAAACTGATGTGTTGCCAGCTTCCTGATCTTGCGAGTAGAGATTAAATTTTTGTTGTCCATGCTTCTCCTTGTTCTTTTGTGAGTTTATCTCCAAGATCCAACCAACATCAGCACCTCTTTAAAATGATATTTTCCATTGACCAAAAAAAAAAAAATTGTTCTTAGCAGTTCCTTGGTGGTCTGCTCCAAGTAAAATCCTTCTTGATGTCTTTTCTTGCAAGTGCAATTGAGCATTTAGTGTACTTCTCTGTGAAATATCCAATATGAAATTTTGTAGAGCTTGTTCTCGTCCTTAATACATTTATCTAATCTAAAAGAAGCCTTTCTATGTTTGCAAGATTCCTCCACATTCACAAATAATCTATAATTAGGAGTCCAAAGATTTTATAAGGCTCTCTATCTCATGATAAGCTAGACCAATCTTACTTGGATCTAGAATTGTCTCGACCCATTCCATTGTCTGTCAATTTTGAAGGTTATCAGTTCTAATGCCTTAACAACCATACATGTCTAGCCACATGACAATAAAAAGGTACACATTTGCTGTTTTCAAAAAGAACATTACAGAGGAGACTTTAGTTTTGTGTTTGCTTGTTGACCAAAGTGAAACTTTTCTGGCAATGGTAGAACTCCAGCTATTGCAATTGCAACCTTTCTTGAGATTTGATTTTCCCAATTAGTTCCACATGTTTTGTTTGCACATCATTCACCTGTCCAAACTAGTGAGAAGTAGCTATTACAATTCCAGATTAAATAATGTAATCTCCATCTATGTTTTGGTAGCCAAATTAACATATTTTCAAGTTTAGTGCAATTTAAGGGGACTCTCGGGATACTTCTGCTTTAATTACGTGATAATAGCTCCAACTTCCATTATTCCTCCTCTTCTCATATTATATGCTTTAATTATGTCCTAGTTAATCCTGATTTGACATTAAAAGTATATTGATTTTTCCCCAATAATCGAATACTTTTGTCTGTAAAAACTACATTTTTTATTCTATCTATAATTCGATTTTCTTCCCTATGAGTTCGAGTCTCAATAAGAATTGGAGTTCTTATTATTTGTTCATATGTTATGATATATAGTTTTGGTAATTTTTTCAAAAATGGCGACCTATGCCACTCTTTTCCAATTTACTTACAAATATTATATATATATATATATATATATATATATATATCACATGGTTGATCTTGTTTGTTTGTGTCTCTTAAATTTGTTCTTTAATCATGTCACTTTATTAGTAAATGAGTTCATCAAAGGCATTTTGGAGTTCGGAAGATGTAGAAATATTTTGTAACTTGTGCATCGAACAAATTGAAAAAGGCAATCGTCATGCAAGCAACAAAAGAGATGGATGGATAAGTTTGAGAAACTAACGGGCAAAAAGTATGATAAACAAAAAATAAAGAGTAAGTGGGATAACCTCAAGGAAGAATGGAAAAAATGGAGGTCATTGCTTTATAATGAAATTGGACTAGGATGGGATTCAAAGAAGAAAACCATTGATGCAAGTGACGAATGGTGGGAGAGTAAAATTCAGGTTTTCCTCACTTCTTTTTTTACTTTCATGTTAAGCTCATCTTTAATGATACAACTTATGTAAATGTTTCATTATAACAGGCTAATCCAAAATTTAAGGCTTTTAGGATAAAAAACATACATCCTGATCTTGAAGTTTAGTTAGATATGATGTTCAGAGATATAGTTGCTACTGGAGGAATCACATGAAATCCTGCACAAGGTTTATGTGTTGATAATGATGTGGAGACCACATAACCTGGTATCGAGGATGTTGTAGGGTCTACTAATGAAAATTTGGAGGATTATGTGGATGAAACCGTTGTTAAACCAATTGGAACTCAAACTCATAAGAGACCACATAAACTTTAAAGATGCAAGTTCGATGAAAGAAAGATAAGAAATTTAGCACAAGAGAGGAGCTCGGAACACAAATTAACAAGCCACTTACAGTTGTTGAGAGTAAGAGTACTACCAATGTTGCATCCAAAGCAACCAGTTTAGTCGGTTATTATGAGGATCTCATAGAGATATTGGATTTCATACCTAAGATTATGAAAGACGAAGACTTGTATTTTTTTTTCAATTTTTCATTTAAAGGAAAAGATAGACAATAGACAAGTTTTCATGAGCTTAAAGGATGATGCAAAAAAGGTAAAGTATCTCGAATATGAGATGAAAAAAGAATTAAGTCTTCGTAGATAGGAGGATGTTAGTATCTTATTATTTTCATGTTTGAAGCTTAGTCATTCCACTTTGTTTTTATTTATGGATCTTTATTTGCAACATTTGTGAACCTAATTTCAATTAATGTTTGATGTTAGAATTATTTTCATTTAGTGTTATCTTAATGTGATAGTTTGCATATATATGATGATTAATACAATATTTCTCTTTATATTTTATTACTTGAAGCACTATGAATGATTCACATACAAGGGAAAATCATGAGTAAGAGGAAAATGAATTATGGAATCTTATCTCAGTCACTCAAGCTGCAATTCTTTATCAAGCAACCAACCTTTGCAAACAATCTTGCATGACCTCAACATATACAGGTTATGTATGATTAAAAGAGTTGATGGACGAAAATGCTAATCCGATAAAGTGTTACAATATATTTAGAATGCATAAGATTGTATTTAACAATTTAATGCATGATTTAGTAATACGTTATGGTCTTCGAGAATCTAGGAATACTGATGTTAAAGAAATGGTTGTTATGTTTTTTTTATATTCTATGACATGTTATAGGTAATATATTAGCACAAGAGCATTTTCAACGCTTTGGAGAAACCATAAGTAGGCACTTTAGCTTAGTTTTAGATAAAGTATGTGATATAAGAAAAGATTTGATCCAACCAACTGATCCACAATATAGAAAAGTTCTAGAGAATATCAAGAAAGATTGACGATTTTATCCATATTTTAATGATTGCATTTGAGCTATTAACGGTACACATATTCCAGCAGTTGTACCTAAGTATGATCAAATTCATTTCATTGGTTGAAAATGAACAACTCAAAATGTGTTAACCATATGTAATTTTAATATAGAATTTGTCTATGTTTTGGCCGGTTGGGAGGGACAAGCTCATGATACCTGTCACGCCCCGATCCTCAGGTACGCACACATCCGTCTCACTTGGTCGATTTTATAATGCGATATCCCAGGACAATGTATCGCCGACCCTTTCAATTATTAAGCACATGCAGAAGCAGTTAAAATCCCCAGACAATAAAACAATGGGATAGAAAAGCAGGGCCATATTTTTCATATTGAAATTTATAACCAAACTTTTATACATGACATCAACTAGAGAACTTCATAACTATTCATATCAATTGGAGTTCACAAAAGAAGATGGAATCTCAATCCCTTCAGGTCATATTCAAAATCTCTCTCGGTATTATCTTTTTCTTTCAAAAATCATTCTCCTCAAGTTTCACCTCCGAGTTCTCCTTTTCAGACTCCTCCTCATCAGCTCCTCATCGGGGTCCTGAAATGTTTTTCCCCAAACTGGGATGAGACTACGTCTCAGCGAGTTCTACCCCACTAAGCCTAATTAGTAAACTATTATACTATAGGCTGCCTATACACGCATAGGGCAGAAAACGTACCTTGGCCTCATATCCCACCTGCAAGTCAGTACAATTCAAATAGGCAC
This sequence comes from Eucalyptus dawsonii, assembly GCA_016097615.1. Classification (NCBI taxonomy): domain Eukaryota; kingdom Viridiplantae; phylum Streptophyta; class Magnoliopsida; order Myrtales; family Myrtaceae; genus Eucalyptus; species Eucalyptus dawsonii. Next base: position 17,406,999 of record CM027872.1, read on the forward strand.
CTAAGCAATCATATCACTAATCAAAGCATCGATTAAATCGACCTAGTAGAGTAAATGCCAACAAGACCACTCACGGTCATTTCTAATCAGTCAATCAATCCACGACATCAATTCAAAGTAATGAATCACATCAAGTCACACTCAGATCGAATCATCGATCAATCGACCTAGTCGATTATAAGTCAATCAGACCATCTCATGGTCATTTCCAATCAATCGATCAATTCACAACATCAGATCAAGCAATGATCAATCGGCTAGTCTATTACACGTCATCACGACCCATGCTTGGTCGGGCACATTCAATACTATCTATAAAGTCCTATCAAATCGTGACTGCTCACCCAAAGCTGACCATTAGATAGTATAACTTCAAGCTGATAATAAAGTATAACGCTCACCCAAAGCGACATATATCGCCCGTAGGTCAATATAGTATACCCTATGCTCACCAAAGCTAATAATAAAGTATAACGCTTTCACCCAAAGTGACATATCGCCCGTAGGTCGATACATAAGATACTTGTTATCTTCACCCAAAGTTGACATATCGCCTGTAGTTCGATATAGTATACCCTATGCTCACCAAAGTTGATAATAAAGTATACGCTCAATTAAAGTGACATATCGCCCGTAGGTCGATATAGTATCTTAAGATATCTTTTCACCACCTTTTGACATATCGCCCGAAGGCCGATATAGTATACCCTATGCTCACCCAAAGCCGATAATAAAGTATACCGCTTTCACCAAAAGTGACATATCGCCCATTAGGTCGATAAGTATATTGGTATACTGCTTTCACCCAAAAGACCGACATATCGCCCGGGCCGATATAGTATACCATATTCTCACCCAAATAATCAATTTAGGAACATATCCTAAATGTCCACAATTAAATCAATTTGGCACAATTCAAAGCTCAAATAAATAAATGGACTGCGCCACGACAATCAAAGACGAGATTTGGTCGTCACCATCTCAATCTTAATTTCTGAAAAATAAATAAATAAATAAATAATTATTAAATATTAAAAATTCCGATTAGCTCAAAATAAAGCCTTCAATTAAATAAAAACAGACTACCATGGTCATCAAAGACATAAATTTCGGTCACGTACATCCCAGTTAAATTTTCAGAAAATAAATAATTATTTAATTAATTCGAAAAATAAATAATTATTTAATTAATTTCGAAAATTAATTAATATTAAAAAATCAATTTAGCTTAAAAATAAAGCCCGATTAAATAAAGCGGACTTCACCACAGTCATCGCATAATATTCCGGTTCCAGACCATCTCCCTTGAATTTTCGGAAAATAAATAATTATTTAATTTAATCCCGAAAATTAATATTTAAGTGTCAAAAATCTCACTTAGGCCCGAATCGCCAAATTAAAGCTCAATTAGGGGTCCGAAAATTCCCAAGATGCCTTTAATAAATAGTAGACCACATCTACTTGCTAATTACGCAATCAATTTATCTAAATCGCATCACAATTGACTAATAATTGCTAATTAATTCTAATCTAACAACCTAAACATAATTAATTAAAACTAAACCAACCTAAAGCATAATTAGCCAACTAATCCGGGATTAATGAGATTACTCACCGAATCGCACGCAAGTCGGATCAATCCGACAGCGGCGCAGGAACAATTCTTCCCAAATGCGGGCCTCGGGTTCGTTCGGGAAATGGCCCAAAACGGGCCCGAACCAGCTGGAAACCCATTTCGTGGGTTTCTGCCCTTGGCTGGTTGGAGCAGATCCGGCGGCCAAAACAGCGAGGAAAGCTGGCGGAGGGCGAGGGGGACGAGGGGGAGGTCCGCGGGCTAGGGCGGTGGCCGGAGGTGGCCGGATCGTGGCGGTGCTAGCCAAGACGGAGCTGAACAGAGGCGGAACAGGGCTGGGCCGAGCGGGAGAGGGACGCCTGGGCGCGCACGGTGTCGAGCGAGCGTGCGAGCGGCGGTGCGGCGGCGGGACAGGCGGTGCGGCGGCGGGACAGGCGGCGGTGAGGCGGCGGGACGAGCGGCGGTCTCCGTGCACCTGCAACTTCCGCTCAAGCTTCTCTTTATGGTTTTTCACGAACAAGAGAGGAAGAAGAAAGGAGTTGATTCGGTCACGTGGGGTGAGGGAGGAGAGAGAGAAGAGAGAGAAGGAAGGGATAGGGGTTTTGACTAGTCAAATGGGGAGAGAAGAAGAAGTCAAATTGAATTTGGCAAGGGGTAGGCGGTTGATGGGGAGGGTGTCCGCACGAAGGGGGAAGGGGAGAGGAGAGAGAAGAGAGAGAAAAAAGAGAGAGAGAAAAGAAATTCAAAAATCATATTATTCTTATTTTTCTTTTCTCTTTCCCTTTATATTTTCTTTTTGTCTTTCAATTTTTCCTAGATAATTTCTTTATTGAAATTTCGGATCCGTAAATAAATTGTGAGCGATTACGTAACCCTATTTTTGGTCAAATTAAAACCCGAAAATCTGGATGTCACAATACCCGTATATTTTATGAAGCTATTGGAAGACGTGACGCACATTTTCTCCATCCTCCTCCAGGTATGTTACACAATAGTTTAGATACATCCATATATCTAATTTGCATATGTTGATTAAATTTACAATATATTTATGTAGGTAAATATTACTTAGTAGATGTTGGATATTCAAATCCTACTCGTTATTTGGAGCCTTATAAATAAGTTAGATATCATTTGCTAGAGTTTTAAGAAAGTCAGATATTGAGAAGTGTTCAACTGTGCCCATTCCTGCTACGCTCGACAATTGAGCGAGCTTTTGGTGTATTAAAACAGAAGTGAGGGATTTTAACTCATATGCCATGTTATCCATATGAAAAACAAATGCAAATTGTGGTAGCGGTAATGACTTTGCATAATTATATACAGAGAAATAACGTGACTAATACAGATTTTGAACAAGCAGAATTAGGTCATGATTATGGATATTCAGTTGACCATGATGATGCAAATGAATGGATGGGTGCTTCAAATTCTTATGCATCTCCGGACATGGCATGTTTACGTGATAAAATAATCATAAGTTTACAAAGTCGTTGAGGTTTGTAATACTAAGTATAACGTTTTTTTTTTCTTGACATATATGACCACGTTTACTATCATGAAATGACTCTTTCTAGTCAAATTTGTATGAGTTTAACTTGGTTTTATTTTTCTTAATGAAGACCTCCCTTTTTATATGCAGTGTTTACTCCAAAAAAATAACATTCACAATCGGTTGCTTTATCATCCACCGATTAAGTTCACCTTTTTTTGTTATATCTTTTTTATCTTTTGACAATTAATAACCCAACTTTTTATTAATATACTAAAATGATAATTAATTAATGAAGATGATTAATACTATAATAATTTAAAAAATTATTCAAAGTTGAAAACAAACCTAAAAGAACCCTAGGTCAAAAGTTGAGTTTTGTATTTAATCTATAATCAAATTCTTTTAATATAATCTTTAAATAAATTTACTAATATGTATCTTTTACATTACTCTCAATATGAAAATGTAAAAGCTTATATACCCATTGTTTCTTTTTTGCAATTTTAAAAATATTAAAACTAAAAAATGTAATTTGGTCACACCAAAAGATTTTTCAAATATATGTTTACCAAACATTCTTATATTTCCTTAAAACACTTTTTATTTATAATTTATCAAACAGTCTAGTATTTTGGAAAACCCCTTTACCTAAAAAATATTTGCATTCTCCCGAGGGCATTTCCTCAAAACTAAACCAAACGGGCCCTAAGTGGTGTTTGGACTAGTTTTTGCACACCTCTACCTCTTTGGGCGATTTTAGGGGCGCACTTCATATTTTATTCATGGAGTGTTTCTAGTAAGACTTGAACCTAAGATCATGAAGAGAGAAGCAACCTCTCATTATTTAAGCCAACACCTTTCTGAAACAAATCCTTTTAATTTGAGTAATTTTCTTTAATTCATGCATTTCTCTCTATTTTTTCCTACATGCTTCCCCTTCCATATGTTATTCACAAATACCGGCCCTTTGTTCCACCATTCGGAAATTGTTAATATTGTGATAAAAGCTCACTACAAACAAATAAATCGAAAGAAAAAAAAAGATTTTCCACGTCTAGAAATGTCAAAATGGGTTAAAAACACATTTTAAACCTATATACAATGAGTTAGGTCACACATGATTTAGTCAAGTTTTAATAAATGAGTTAGTTAATGGGTTAAGTTCTAAGCCTAATCATACGTGAGTTTAAATGGGTCTAAGAAATAAATTCATTCGTAATCCATTAAGCTTAAAAAGGTTATTAGTTGAAGAAATGTATAATAGAAAAAATAGAAGAAGAAGAAGAAGAAAGGAAACCCTACCTAACGTCATCTGCGGTGGGAAAGGGCGAAGAAACAGGGGTAACCCAAAACTGGTGCCCTGCGCCGTCGGCAATGTCGCCCACGGTAGCCCATATCGCCGGTGGCGTCGCCAGCAACAATCAAGGTCTCGCAAGCAAGCACCGGTCTTCATCTCTCCCTCACGCAATGGACAAAGTAATCACGCTGGACGCCTTTGTTCTTCCATTACAACGGACATGAGACCCATCTTTCCGTTCAAGAAGGATGAAGCAATTGTGCCTTGTGACTTCAATCTCATCACCGGTAATTTGGTTCATCGCTCAAACTCTTTCCCCATGAACATTCGCATAACTATCGTAGTTAGGGCTTGATCAGAGAGTATGCGAGGAAGCTTCATGGGCATTTTGTTGTGCCTACGATGGTGGTGGTACGAGCCACCAACGCACGAAGGAGGCTTGCGATTGGAGGTGAAGTTGGAAGAGACGCCGGAGGAGGAGAGGACGTGGGGGAGCTTGGAACTGGCGATGGTTGGGGAGAGCAGCGGAAGAGGCGATGGGGGCTGCAGCTAGGGGGACGAAGCGAGAGGCGGATGGGGTGTGGCAGCGGCGGCAACGAAGCCAGAGACATTTGATTTTCTTTTTAATCTTTTTATAATGTTCTTTGCAGGTTAGTTTAAAGAACAAGAAAAGAGTTTCATTTCTGTTTGGGCCTCTTTCTCTGTTTTTGGATGGGTTTGACTTGGATGTGCATTAGGTTGGGTTGGGCATGGATCATCTAAATTGTTTAGGAAATAAATGGATCTATGGCATATAGAAAATTTCGGTTGTAAAATTATCTCCAAACACGAATGTCAGTCATCCAATAACTACAGAATGATATTTTTACTAGGATTGATTGGTACCAAGATAGATAGGTTTCAAATATAGAATATGGAACCTATCTTGTTAGAACCGGTTTCCGATTTTTTGAACTTGAAACCTACATTGTTTGTCTTGGGAATAACTTGTTTTTCTGGTCCTGAGACCGATTTCTTTTTCTTTCTTTTTTTTCTTTTACTTCATTTTTTAAAATCAAGACAATTAACAATTATAGCAAAATATTATAAGAGACAAAATAGCTTCAAAGTAAAATATCAATACAATATAAATAAAAATATAAAGTAATAAGGAAGTTAAGCTCAATTAAGAATGTAAATCACTCTTCCAACAAAAAAATAGGTTCTACTCTCATAACCTAAACCTTACCTGCATGTACCGGTTCCACAAATTTGGAACTAGGAACTAGCCTATTTCTATGGGCAATCTAAGCCAATTCCCCTCTAGAATCGAACTGGTTGCACATCCCTAATTTTTGCAAGGATCGAACCGGTTGTGCATCCCTAATTTTTGCAAGGATCGAACTGGTTGCGCATCCCTAATTTTTGCAAAGACATTAGACCATGGTCGATATCATAATGAAACTCGCAATCACAAGATAATATAGAAAGACAAAGAGAAAATGTTACGAAAAATCCAAACTATGCCCATTATGATATATTATACCCTAAACTTTTTATGTGACACTAAAAATCCTAAACTATTCATATTGTGACACATTTACTCGAAATATTTTTTTGTGACACTAAAAATCCTGAAATTATATCAATGTAACACATTTATCCTCTGTTATGTTTTCATTGGAAATCACCCTTAAGAGTCCTACATGGCTGTTGACTTGGATGTTGGAGTTCAAATGGCAATGACATGGCACCAACGTATCCCTCCCCCCCTCTCTCAAGCTCAAATCACTCGAAACTTGTTTTCTAGCTGACTAGCTGAAGGCAATTTGGGGTTTTGGGGCTTTGTATGTTGGTTGATTCTCCCTCTCAAGGAAGCTCGACTCAATCAGGAACTTCAATTCACTATAATAGCAAAATTGCGAAAACAAACACCTCAAAAGTAAAAATCGATGAAGAGAATACTCACGGAATGATGGTGAATTAAGACCAGCAAAAAAAAAAAAAAAACCTTGAAAAAGCCCAAATCACAAAGTTGATCTTCTTTGTGGAGACAAACTGGAAACCTCAAAAGAAACCCAAATTGCCTTTAACAAGCTAACAAGTTTCAACAAATTGAACTTCAGTCGAGTCAAGCTTCTTTGAGAGAGAGAGAATCAACCAACATACAAATTAAAGCCTCAAATCCCCTTCAACTAGTAAGCTAGCAATCAAGCTTTCTTGAGAGAAAGAGAGATTTGAGTAGGATATTAACCCTAAAGCCCCAAATCAAGTTCAATAAACCGCGAGGGAGGAAAACAATGATGTTCATGTGGACAAATGGAGTTTCAAATAGAGCACTTGAGCAAAGCAATGAAGCTTTAAATGTGGACCAGGACAAAGAGAGAGCTAGAGCATGGAGCTTCAACAAAGAGATCTTGATGATGGAGAGTTTGGAACATAGAGTAAGGGAGAAAGATAGACGAAGCCCATATAACAACGTTCCTAAATATTTCAATCATGCTAGATAAAAAAAAAAAAATGGCTTTATTTTCCTTCACTTAGTCCACTTTGGCACCATGTCAACATCATATGAAATCTATCGTCCAAGTTAGCGGCCACAAAAGACTTTTAAAGATGATTTTCAACGGCAAAATAACAAAAACTAAATGTATCAAAAGAGTATAAATTTATGGTTTTTTGTGTCACAAAAAAAAATTAGGGCAAAGGTGTCATATTAGATATAGTTTGAAATATTTAATACCTCAAAAAAGTTCATAATAAATTAATCACGATAATATAATTTGCGATTTTATCGCATTTTTCCCAAAAAAAAAAAGAAAGAAGAAAAATACCTTGTACTATCTTGACGATATTACCCTTCTGCCCCAGGTCCACGCATAAACGGAGGACGCGCACGCACCGCATCTTTCGCCCACCCCCATATAAATATCCCGCACACTTACCAGAGCTGGTATTAGGGTTTTCGCTTGCACCAGAGCGTCGAAGGGGGAGTTTGCTCGTAGAGCCGTCAGCAGCAGCTCCTTCGCTCCGAGCCAAACCCTAGTCTCCTCCCAACCATGGCCGTCGGGTAACTCTTCCCTCTCTCTCGCGTGGGTCGGTTCTTGCCGTTCGAAACTTTGGCGTTTGGACTGATGGGTCGGTGGTTTGATGCAGGAAGAACAAGAGGATTTCCAAGGGGAAGAAGGGAGGCAAGAAGAAGGCGTGAGTTTCGGTGTTCCTGTTTTTGGGGGGGCCTCATTGGGTGTTCGTAGATCTGTTGAATGTTCCGGTTTGTTCTGATTTTGTCCGTCTTCTGTTGTTGTTGTTGTGGGGGCATTTGTGCAGGGTCGATCCGTTTTCCAAGAAGGACTGGTATGATATCAAGGCCCCATCCGTGTTCTCCGTGAAGAACGTGGGCAAGACTCTTGTTTCGCGTACTCAGGGTACCAAGGTGTGTTCTTTTTCGCTTTCGTTTAATCTAATCTGATTGACTCGGTTGAAAATGGGGGAAGTTTTGCAGTGTATGTGTGTGTGCCCGTTGTGAAGTTCTTTTACTTGTTTGGACTTTGATCTAAATGCCATTGCTTGAATGGTGGTCTAAATAACACTTAAGACATCGTTGTTAGTTTTCTTGCTGTATTTATCTTTGTAGTGGTTGATGTGTAGAGCCAGCTTCGTTGAGCTTATTTGCTCCAATACTGTCGATTGCTTTTGTGATACTCCCCTTGAAGAACAAGGCATTAAGGTCTTACTGTTGGGGATTTAGCTATGATAAGAATTGGAGATATTGATATGCACAGTGCTGAACATGTCATTCGTTGTTCTCTCTGTGGCGCTCATGGCTGGTTTCTTTGTGAAAATTCAGCCCTGATCTTGCCATGCCCTTTGTAAGGATCTTATGAGTGTAAAAGAATAAGGATAATTTGAAGTCAATGCCTTTGAATATCTTTTTTTATTCAATTATGGCACCTTTGTTGGTGTTATCTTTTTTCGCAACTCCGGGGCAGGGGGCGGGGGGCAGGGGGGTTTCACACAGATTTTAGATGTCAAAAAGTTATTTATTCCTCAGAGTGTCTTTTAACATGACACTAATTTTGCACATTTGCAGATTGCTTCAGAAGGTCTCAAACACAGAGTGTTTGAAGTGTCATTGGCTGACCTTCAGGGTGATGAGGACCATGCCTACAGAAAGATTCGTCTGAGGAGTGAAGATGTTCAGGGAAGGAATGTCTTGACTAATTTCTGGGTAAGAATTTTTTTTTTTTTTTTTAATTAGGTTTCTGGGTAAGGTTAACATGGTCATCACCCTTTTTGAGTATCATCTACACCTTTTGAAATGAATTTGACCTATGCCTTTCCTTTATATAATTTCAGGGAATGGACTTCACAACCGATAAGTTGAGGTCCTTGGTGAGAAAATGGCAGACATTGATTGAAGCTCATGTTGATGTGAAGACAACAGATAATTACACTTTGAGGATGTTCTGCATCGGCTTCACCAAGAGACGTCCGAATCAGGTCAAGAGAACCTGCTATGCGCAATCCAGCCAGATCAGACAGGTGATTTATCTGTCATGCAGAATACGCTATTTCTGTGGTCTATGATAGAATAACAGTCTCTTACCATATCAGTAGAAGCACTACAGTTAATCTGCATGGTCCATCGATTGATGGCATGCTCAACATCATATGTTTGCTTTCTTTTTAATTTTTTGTTCTGCTCGGCTCCCTATAATGTATATGCTCTAATAATTTACATAGTGGCAGTGGCTGGATGTGCCAATATATACTTTTCCTTAAGAGATCGGCTATGCAATTATAGTGGCGATTTAAAGTAGAAATGCTTTTGTTCCAGATTCGCAGGAAGATGAGGGAAATTATGGTCAACCAGGCCACTACTTGCGACCTGAAGGAATTGGTCAGGAAGTTCATTCCTGAGATGATTGGGAAGGAAATTGAGAAGGCAACATCAAGCATCTATCCTCTGCAGAATGTTTTCATTCGGAAGGTCAAGATTCTGAAAGCTCCTAAGTTTGATCTCGGAAAATTGATGGAGGTATATTTCTTTTTCTATTTATTCTAATTTCTTAATTGTGTCTGAGATATTGAGGGACAGTTTCTTAACCTAATTTCATGAAATGAAATACTTATATTTGCTTTAAATAAAAAATTCTTAGTTACATTCTTGATGGAGGTTGATGAGTTTTGAGAGCCTATCAATGATGCATGCCTAGTGTGGTTTACTTAGTAAAATGGTTTGCATAGAACCTTGGTTTTCATTTTGTGCTTGACTGGATAACAAGATTGAGTCTGCTTTATAGAGTTTGCTCAGTATGAACTTCAGGGAGAGTTAATCAGATATTTTTTAAGATGGCAGTAAATTTAGTGTTGAAATTGAAATGAACGTGATTTTTATTTGGATAGTGTAGTTTGTGATTGTTAATTCATTGTAAATCTGTAACCTAACCGTTTGTTTATCCTGCTGTCATGATAGGTCCATGGTGATTATTCAGAAGACATTGGCGTCAAGTTGGATAGGCCCGCTGACGAACCAGTGGCCGAGGTTCCCACCGAAGTCATTGGAGCTTAAATTTAGGGTTCTATTGTTCTCATATTGAGTTTTGAAGTCCTTTCTACAGACCAGACGATGTTTTGCTTCAGCAAGAATTAATGGGTTTTGATAATTGAGCGATGTTGTTTTGTTCTTTAGCTGAGAAGATGGTTACATAGCTCCTTCCTTACTTATTAATGATTCAGACGAGAATTAGAATTTTCTGCAGTATCTCTCTGTATTGTTTCACTTGGTCTGGTATAAAGAAGTGTTTTAAGCTAAAACCCTTTTGCTTGCTGCGTTGTCGCATTGTTGGAGGTGATTCTTTTCGATAGGACAAGCTATTAGCATAATCTCTAGTTAATGCCCGGTTTAATTCAAGCCAGTTCCATAATCGATGTTGTCTTTCTTTAATTGCTTAGATTCTATCGATATCGCTAAATGGATCCTTCCTACCCTTCTTGAACTACTCCTTACTTGTCCCTGCACTTCTGTTCCATTTGAGAGCTTACAAATGCTCTTTGCTTTTGGTGATTCGGGGGTCAGGCAGTTTGTCTCGCCTTGCCATTTGTAAGGCTGACTTTTAATGAAGTGCTTGTGGAGTGCCTTTGCAATGTAGCAGGCGTCATTTATATTATTGTCTAATTTTAAATAGACACCTACTGTGTGATCACTGAGGCTAGATTTTTCGGCCCATGAATTTACAATAAGGAAAATACCACCAAGGGTCTGTCCACTGACGATGATACATTGATACGTCCGAACTCTTTGGGTGTCACCAAAATCTTCATGTACTGGTTTTAATTATATCTTTCATCACATTTCTGCCCCCAAGTCATTCGTGGAAGTCCTGCGTGGCGCGGCTTACATAGACAACATAGGAAAACAGAGCTGACGTGGATCCAACGTAGTTTTGGTAATTTTAGTGGAGCCAAAACTCCGTTTGTGGGCAAAAGTTGGGACAAATCGAGTGCAGTTAGAGGTTTTCCGAGTGATAGATTGGGGATAATGAACTCCTCATGATAATAGCCGCATAAATGAATCAAGTCTATGTGATACATTGTATCGATAGTGTTCACTCTCGATTCTTGTTAGCTTGTTTTTCTTATAGTTGTCCATGTAGGCCGTCATAGGATTTTTAACAGTCAAAATTGGACAGAATTGTGATGGAGGGTATATTTGCAACATTCGTACAATTTTATGGATTTTGGTGACAAAATAAAGAGTTTGGGTATTGAAGTCATAGTAGAACTCTAAATTCATTTTTCTGTGGTAATTAATATGTGATATTTGAGAGTTGACAGTTAGATAACGACATATCATACACAAGTAAAAAAAAAATTATCAATTCAAGAGTTGAATGATAAGCAACTCAAAGTTTGATGAAATTTTAAAGATGAATCACCTTGCAAGTTTGTTAAAATTTGTAGAAACAAGTTAATGTTCTATTTGCGCACATAAGATAATTAATTTGTTTCATCATATATTTGATATTTCTGAATTTTCAAAACCATCTTAAACATTGATATTTTATTCTCTCATTTTGTATATTCTATTCTTTAGGTGAGGCAATGCTTAATCCTATATTGTGTTTTATTTTTGGAATTGAATTAATCTTTTTAAATTTCAAGCATTTATGTTTAATTCTCTAATAAAGTTGCTTATTTATGCTTTTTTATGTTAAGATTTGTAGAAACAGATTAACGTTCTATTTGCACACGTAAGATAATTAATTATTTTCATCATATATTTGATATTTCTTATTTTTCAAAACCATCTTTAATATTGACATTTTCTTTGCTCATTTTGTAAATTGCTTTTCAGGTGAGGTAATGCTTAATCTTATATTGTGTTTCTAAAATTGTTAGATATTTTCGAAATTTCAAAGTATTTATGTTTAATTCACTTAAAAAGTTGTTGATTTATGCTATTTAGCAATTCGTGGAGGCTAAACAAGTTTTCATAGGCTACTAGTGACAAGCCAAATATACATTTTAGTAAAATATTTATCATATAACCTTGGTCTTAACTCGATATTTGCACTTTAGCGTTGCTTAATCTCAATTACGAGGAGGTGTTCGAGAGAGTTTAGCGGAAGTCAGTAAATTTAACGCTTAAAAATGGAATGGAAGTGACTTTTAATGGCTGGCTACAATCTGTGATTGTTTAATTCAACGTTAAACTTTGCAAATTGATTAAAATAAATAAAGAGAAAAAGATAATTTTATCTACATTCCGCGGATTATATTTTATAACTGTGGAGTCAAATTGTGATCAAGCTACATGTTAATAAATATTATTCATTTTTTCTTCCCTAATATATACTCATAGTGGCAACTGAAAAAGATTTCATTGAATTGTAACTGAGGATTAGGGAGAGACCACATCGGATCTTTTGCTAATAATATCGAATTAGAAACGAACTCAGTTGATCCTTCAACGGCAGTTTCCTCGGAGAATCGAGAAATATCTTCAGTTTAGTTTGTTAGCTCTTCCCGCATTATCCCTTCTAACAAACATAGTGTAAGTGACGACAAGAACAAGGATTTTGTTTTTACCAACTTCAGATGAAATTTAAGTTATCTACTTATTTAATAAATTAACCATTCAAAGCAAAAAATTAATGGTGAAATTAGTAAACTTACCAACGTAGGTTCGCCCACAATTAGTTTGTTACTGACAATGCAAGGAATTTGCTATTATAATTAAGGGTTAATACCACAAAAAATTCCAAACTGATACACATGTGACAAATTTAACATAAATTATTTTTTTACCATAAAAAATCATAAATTAGTATACTTGTGATAAATTTATCCTAAACTAATTTTTTTTATCACAAAAACCTCAAATTTTTACATACATAACAAATTTACCCTCTATTAATTTTCATTAAATTTGATTAACACAAAAAAAATGACAAACTAATACACCTAACAAATGAAGAGTAAAACCCAAAATTAGTATACCCGTCAACTACTAAGTATTATCCAATTCAGCAATTTGACGGTAAAATTTGACGGAAACTAATGTAGGGTAAATTTGTCATCGGTTTGGAGTTTTTTGTAGTTAAAAATTAGTTTGGGTTAAATTTATCATAACGTACCAGTTTGGAGTTTGTTATGATATTAATCTTACAATTGAAATTGAAGTTAACTTATAATTACAATAAGTAACTTACCATCGTTACAATAAGTAACTTACCATCGTAAATATGATTTTATTGAAGTAAGTCACCAACAAGTTGAGATATTTATGAAAATAAAAGTCGACAGGACACTTTCAAGCTGTTTAGAAAGTAGTAATTGAGGTCTGTTCAAAAAAAAAAGAAAGGAGTAATTGAGAATTGAATCGTATTGTTTAAAAAAAGAAACTCTCTAGAAAATAGATAAATTTACTACTATGACTCGCTTTTAGGGTGGTGAGTTTTCTCTCCTAGTAAGGAACTTACCAACACACAATCTGGAAGTAAATCTCGTTGTTAAATTTAGCAATCTTTTACTGAAATTAGTAACCCAAGAAAGAATGCTAGTTTTTAGGGAAATAATCTACCGACCAAGTGAGTAATTTGCCAAGTTATCTGATTATTTAACTGTAAACCATTGTAAACAAATTGTATTAATGAAATTAGCAACTTACTAGCGGAGGCCAGCACCGTAACGAGTAACCGGCAACGCAAGGAATTTACCAAGGTCAAAGTAATGTAGTATTTGATTTGAGGGTGGTCAAATCATCATTTCATCAGTAAGTGAATTTTGAACATACATTTGAGAATGGTAAAATTATTATTTGGTAGGCATGTTAGGTTCCATTTGTTTAGCAATAAATATATGATTTGAAAATTTCAAAAAATAATCATCGGCATTGCTTATGAAAGTGAATAAACGAAAAATATTTAAATCGTTCACGAAATGATTAAATAAAAATTATTGTCGAAAATGAAATTATTTTTTATCAACTAATTTATTCAAGTGATCAATTTTGGGAAAAATGATTTTCAAATTATTCATATTCTGCAAAAAAAAAATGAAGCTTAGTCATGAATTTTAAAACTTAATACTAGTTGGTTTGAGAGTGGTAAAATTAAACTATTGTTATTAGATTACTGATTAGGACAGTTAATTGATCTATCATTTGATGAGTTACTAATAAATAAGTGGGAACAACTGTTTGAAATCACAAGGTATTCAAACCTGTTAAATTCATTATAGTTTTAGTGTGTTAGTGACAAAAAAATGGTATTATGTTAAAATTGAAAATTTGTTTATAATTATTAAAGAATTCGATGATTATTTACTAAGTTATGATTGTTAAACGACACTCCTAATATGTAACCATTTCACAATCAAATAACAATTTAATTATGTTTGTGCAAAAGTATAATAATTTAAAACGGGGGATCTAAGAATAAGCCTAAAGTATATGCGACATATTTAATAGAACCAAATTGAATCGAAACTTCCAATGGGGAGAATTGTTCAAAAAGTCCTAAACCTATTGCAGTTTTGCCAATTCAGTCCTAAACCTTTTAACTTTGCCAACGCTAACGTGGACAATTTTTAATAATATTTTAATTTTTATTATTATTTTAATTGTTTTTTCATATTTTCTGTTTTTCCCTTCTCTTTTTTTTTTTTTTTTTTTGGCTTTTTCCTTCGCCTTTTCCGATGGCCAACCACCGACCACAGGCGACGACCAACCACCGACCACAGCTGAATGGTTGGCCTCGCCCGTCACAGGTGAGGCCCGGCTGGGCGAGGAGGAGCCTCAGCGAGGGGAGCCCCCACTCAAGCGCGGCCCAGCAAGGGTTGCCTGGGCGAGGCCAACCCTCCCATAGGCCAAGGCGGCCTCGCCGGGCGTCGGCCGGGCAACGGCGACGCCGAGTGAGGCCGCCTTGGCCTCGGCGAGGGCCGACCTCGCTAGATCTAGCGAGGGGAGCCCTCACCCAAGCGAGTGTCGGCCTCACCCCTGGCCAGGTGGGCGACGGTTGGCCACCGACCACAAGCCAATGCCTGCTTGGCCAAGGGCAAAGGCCGGCCTCGCCAAATCTAGTTCGCCTGGGTGAGGGCTCCCCTCTTTAGATCTGGCGAGGCCGGCCCTCGCCGGGGCCAAGGTGGCCTCGCCCGGCGAGGCCGCCTTGGCCTAGGGGAGGGTTAGCCTCGCCCAAGCAACCCTTGCTAGGCCACACTTGGGCGAGGTCTCCCCTCGCCGGGGCTCCTCCTTGCCCAGCCGAGCCTCACCTGTGGCGGGCAAGGCCAGTTGACCTACTGTGGCCGGTGGCCAACCACCGGAAAAGGCCAAGGAAAAAGCCACAAAAAAAAAAAAAGGAAAATAGAAAATATAAAAAAAATTAAAATTTAAAATTTAAAATATTATTAAAAATTGTCCACATCAAGATCGGGCGCTCCTACGTGGCACCACAGACGTTCACGTCAGCATTTTCTAGCCAAAATTGGCGGATGGACTAAATCGCCAAGAAGTGAAAATGTTTAGAATTCAATTGACAAAGTTAAAAGGTTTAGAACTGAATTGGCAAAACTGCAATAGCTTTAAGACTTTTTGGACAATTCTCCCACTTCCAATGACCAATGATGGAAATAGGGATACTTACCGATCTAATTCAACTCATCACATTGAGAAACTGGAACTTGAAATCTAATCAAGAACCTAGTTTCAATTTTCGCCGGGACAAATCCAATTTATTTATTTATTTATTTGGTCAAGCAAATCGGAACTATTATCATCACCAAATGAACCACAAAACATAGGTAAAGTATCAAAAACGCATCTCACTTTTGATCCATTAACCTTACGAAAAGCATTCACGTGCACCTAGACAAAACTTGAAAAAACCCAAATTGTACCTCCTTATAGATTCATTTTGACATTTTGCTTGGGGTTTGATTGGTTTGGTTTAGAGTATTTTGAGTTGATGCGAGAATTCAGAATTTGGGGATGGTCTTCTTCGGAAAGGAAATGGCATTTTCGTAGACTAGGACGCAAAGATAATAAATATGAAGATGCAAAGTAAATTTGAAAGGTAAAATTCAAGTACATGATATTTTCAAAAGTGGAGATATAGAAATGATCGTTAGTAAAAAATAATGTATGTTTTTTGCATCCTTTCGAAAATATATTTATAAATTTGTCCCTCCACTCCACTCTTGAGAAAATAAACAGGCATGCCCGAGTGCAGTTGCTTAAAGGCTGAATTTGCTGTTCCAGTTGAGTCAGAGCTTCAGGAACCACTCGATATGTCGAGAACCAAGGCCTTGGAATTTGCAGGAGCAGATCACTCCAAAAAATTATGAATACCAAGGCATAAGCCCTTCATTCAAGAAATGGTCAGATATCAAGCACGAAAAGATCTCACCCTTTTCCGAATTTCCAAGATTCATCTGATAATGCTTTCTCATGCCCCCTCCCAGATTGATACAAGGTTAAAAAAATGGAATTTAGAGTACTCTTAAATAATGAATGCAGTCAAGAGAAAGCAAAAGGAACTGTGGAGCTGAACTGAAACTTGACTATTTTACAATATACATCGGTATTCTTAAGAGCATGCTACAGCTTTTATTATACTGCGCGTCCATCGGAAAGAAAAAGACACTTAAAAATTGCAATTGAGCGACAAGCCTCTCAACGAGGCGAAGTTCAAGGAAGTACCAAGGCGATTCTCGAGCAGAAAATCATGATATGGCTCACTTCTAGTGTTGAGGTGTGAGAGAAGGAAAGGACGGAATCGATTGTAAAATCAACCTCCGACCGCTCCTCAGGTTCGGGGAGGTCCCAAAGTCACTGTGTGGCGGAGAGACCCTCTTGCTGTTGGGAGAGGTGCTCTTTATGCTGGCTGTTGGCGTGCTGCTGCTGCAGAGGATCTCGGGAATTTCGTCCTCCATATTAGTTAGAGGAAGTTTTTCGAATTTCGGTGGTGGCGGTAGTAGAAGATCCGGTTTTCCCATTTTCTGGCTAGAGTGCAATGCATAAGAGGATCCAATGGTGACAAATGATGAACGCGGCTGCTTGAGCTTCGATGGAAATGCCAACTGAACCAAAGGTCTGCAAAACACAGATAAAGTTAAATGACCAGAAAATACATCTGTTAGTGAAGGAGCTAAAATGAGAGACTAAAGGACGGAAAGAATTTAAGTAAACCAAACCTGCGAAACCCGGATGGTGTGCTTGGAAGAGCAGAAGCTAAATTTAGCTCATCATTATTCTCATTTTCCATTTTCCAAGGAATTTTCTCCGCTTTGTTCTTTTCACACTTCTCAGTCTCTTCTTCTTCTTCGCAATCTGGTCCTCTCAAAGCAGAACCTGAATTCCACAGTGAACAATTTTAATCTAGGAATTTCATTTAGTTTCGAGACCATAAAATAGTGTAAAAAAACGCATCAAAATAAAGTAGCAGAAGGGTAGAAGGTTGGTGATGGTATTTAGTGAGCCACATGCTAGGGTGACGTGAGGATCACTTACCATCTTTTGTACCGAATGCATTTTTACACCCTTCGCATCGACAGTTAATGGAGCAGCCAACACCACCCTTTTTAAAACAAAAACCAACATTAATAAAGAATTATAGCAGAAGATCAAATTGGACAGCACAATCTGAAAGGAAAAACCTGATAGCACTCGCAGTATTTCTTGAGGCAACTGGACTTCTTACAATTGCATCCTCTTTTATGTCGTGCTGAAGCTGGCGTTTTGCTAGAATCTTCCTGCACAGGACAAAAGGACGAAATTGCATTGTAGGCAGTGTTTCATATTTATTCCCCTTTTCGCCAACGAGCAGGAATAGAGTTAACATATCATATATTCTTACCCCGTATTCAGAAGCAGATTCAGAAGACCTAATGACTTTTGGAGCAAATGCAAGCGGGTTACGTGACTCGATCTGTTTTCTAGTTGCAAGAACAGTGTCCTCATGAATAGGCTTGTTGAAGCAATCTTGACATGCACATGGCTCGATGCAGTAGACACCAGCAGCAAAACATTCACAGTAACTGCATAGACAATATTGAAAGGTCAACTAGCATACTAATAGCCTCCAGATTTCCTGAAATTGTTCATCTCATTCAGTTTTGATTTGCCAAAAATGGCCTAGGTGGACCATTTGTTTCTAGGGTCTCTTCCATTTTTAAGTTTCGCTGGAATAACTCAGCTGACGAAAAAATTTTAACATCCTATTTTTCTGGGTTGTTTACAAAAATCATCTCTCAATTATTTTATCAGGATTACACTCCATTTATGATCTAATACAATGACATCAAGGATGCCCTTTTGGCTTCTGTGAAATTGTCACTCAAAGGGAATTGGAGACTCAGCCTGCGCTGAGGATAGAAAGGCCCAGTGCAAAGTCTTCTATTAAAGGGTTGAAGTTCAGATCTAAACAATTACATAACTTCTACATATGATAAGATTGCTTTTCATAACTTCTTGGGCCTAAATAACTTTGCTCAAACAATAGAATAACACCGCAGCTCAGTTTTCTTTCTATGTATCATTTCAGCACTTCTGCAAGCAGTTTTCAGCCACAGGATTCTTTTGTAGTGGATCAAGACCGGTTATTTGGGGCCAAGAAAAAAAAAGGACCAATTACTTAGGTTTGAGATGTACAGCATTGTGAAATTATTGGTTTTGTACATCATAGAAGACTTTATGACTAAGTGCTTTCCATGGCTTTTTGGCCAACACTGGATGGCAAGTATACTAATCGTTAAACACAAAAAAGGGTATTCAGTGAATAAAGAGTTCCAGGGTTTAAAAAAGAAAATACTTTATAGGTGAACTTACAGCTTCAAACATTTTGATTTTTTACAATTGCAGCGCTTGCAGGTCTCACTTTCTCCGCCATTCTCCATTCGTCTCCTGAAAATCAAATAGCACATATAAGGAAAGGGAAGGGAAGCATCAAAAGTAGTATCTGAATATACGGTCTTGAACATCAAGTTATAAACAGATCATGCATGCCTTTTCTTTCGGGGACTAGTCTGGCCATTCTCTTCATAGTTCAGATCAGTGGGTGCTTGAGAAACTTCTTCAGCAACCTGAAGCCCATTATCGTGGTCCATGTCTTCAGCATTACTCAAAGTCAAAGACTTGTGAAGCGACTCCTGATTGGTCAAGGGAGACTGCAACGAGGTTGTGGACATGTGCACGTTTAATGCTTGGACATCAGATAACAAGCTTTCATGTTTAACGATTCCAGAGTCCTTTGTAGTTGAAGTCAAAGCATTCAAGTGCAAGCCAATTCCCGGTACAATACACCGTGAAGAATCACCTCCACCTTTGACAACAACCAGTTGCTTATTTTTTGGGATATTATTCTCATCGGATTTAAGTAGTGGTGAAGAATTACCACCTGAACCACCATCCAAGCACTTCTGCTGAGTTCCCGCCATCTCAAAATCAAGACAGCGCCTTCTCATACCACGAGGTAGATCAGAGATAGGCTACATATCGACAGACAGAGGTACTTTAGTTTGTTATACAATCCAACGGAATTCTGTGTTTCAGCAATTAACACAAGCAAGAAAAGTTTCTTCAAATGGCTGGAGGTGGAGCTGGAAGACTAATACTGAAACTGTTCAGATTAAAACAAGAGCTAAAAGTATTGAGAAACTAACAACAGAGATGAGATTTTTTCATGAATTTCTGACTGAAGATGCTTTGGAAGTTGCAAATACTATTTAAAAGTCACTTTCAGCATCATCACAGTATGTTACAGACAAGCACATTGCATGTGTTTTCAGTAAGAATGAGTACAGATGGATTAGTAATCGATTTTATCAGAAATGAATTGAGGGGAAAAAGAAAAGAAATTGGAACGGTATCATTAACTTCTAATAGAATTTTGGTGAGAATAAAAGAAACGAGCATGCAATTTTGGTTCACGGAATTCTGTGCATCTGGTCTACTTATTGAAGAGGCAGATATCTATAGTTTGCATGCTGTGCCAGCACATAAGAAACAGGAAATTTTGTGAGAGAATACGTGGAGTAAAAATCAAGCTGTCTTTTACCTTATTAGCAAATGGAATATGCGCTCCCACCTCATTATCCATATTTACACTCAAATAAGTACCAGTGTGATTATCCAGATTGCTTATCGCAACACCATTCGGCAAAGTATTTGTGTCTTTCTGCTCGCTGGGATCTACAGGCTGACAAGAAGGCTCCTCTGCTTCATGCTGTTCGTTAAAAGTGAGTTGATACAGTAACTGCTTTTTCAGTTCTTCACTAACCTCGTTCTCAGGAAAATTTGACACCATAGAAGTGAAATATCCCACCTCTACATCTGGTGATCTCTGGATCAGTCCCCTAAAAGCAGCAGCATCATTAGGGGAACTAAAGATTAAAAGGTCAGTTGACTCTAAAGCCATACTCTCCCATCCACACCCTGTATCATTTTTCTGTTGAGAAGTTCCCTCCTGATGTGACCTACCATCAAGTAAGTCTATTTGGGAATTCTTTTCAACAACAGGAGCATCTGACTTGGACACAGTACAATCTGCAGCAGTGCTACATGGCGTTGGGTCGGAATTTGGACTGCCACAGTCGTACTTTAAGGATTGCGGCAGGTCAAGCGCAAATTCTTGGTGCTCATCAAGTGGCTCAACAGAAGATTCTCCAATGGGAACCAAGATATCAAAGTTTTCCTGCAGCTCACTTTCATTTTCAGCCAACTGAGCCACATCTGAAACATCGTGTTCAGCTGTTGGAATTTTATTCTCATCTTTACAAGAAGTTCCGATATTTGACAGATCTGAGTCTTGATGGCTAAAACAAGAGATTTCTGTTAGCAGACATATACAAGCAAGGCAGTCTGAGCCAACTGTGCAGGACTAAACAAGAAAGACAGACAATCACCTTCTCAGAAATCTCGATTCCTTGTGAGAAGAACTGACATGTGGAGAAGTGAAAATGGACGGAAGAGATCCAAAAGTCAGTGAGCTGAATGCCTGAGTGATTCGTATGGACTTCACTGGCTTTATGGGGGAGAGACTGTTGATATAATTGAAAACTGGGGAGTCCTGCAATCATCAGGAAACTATTACTCACGGATCACACAATATATTTATCTGAAGAAATAAAAGCACAGAAACAACATAAAGTAGATTTATACACACTAAAAACAAGTGCAAGATGGAGACTCTTAACCAGAAAGTACTGAATTAAAAAAAAAAAAAAGTTCAATTAGCCGATTCTCAAATCAAGTTCTGCTTCCGTGAAAAATGCAAAAATTAATCAAGCATAACAACATATCCTGCAAAACAGCATACTTTATTTCCATGTCAAATATTTTAAGAATTGTTGCAATAAAACATGCCAACTGGAATAAAAGCCAGAATATAGAAAATCTCACAACCGAGAGCTCTCAAATGCGAAGCTACGGTGAATAGATGATAAACTCTGCCCGCCAAAGCTGTTTGTGGGCATGTTAGAACGACAAAAAGGGGTCATTCAATCAGATCCACTCCTCGATCCAAGATGATAATACCAACATGTGGGAATTGAAAAGAAATTACATAAAAGAAGAAGGAGCATGACCACTTAAGACCTAGCTGAGCCCTCATACAACCTCGAGTGCATTAACACAGGATCTGTAGTTCACTCATAAAAATGGTCGCCAGTAAACATCTGTGGACATTTCCCCCAAAAAACATCACTTTTGACTAATTAAACACTTAGTCAAAAATTTCTGACCCCGAGAAGGAGAATTAGACAGAAACTCCAGACAATTGCTTCGAATTTCCAAGTGAAGATCACTGAAAAGCAAGGTCCACTCAGCATTGACTCGCCAGAGATCTAAATATAGAGAGATTCACATCACCAAGCGAAGATCTACTCAAATTAGCTGGAGTTCAGACCACACTTCCGAACAACCTTAAACAATTCGAAGCTTCTTCTTTCCCCCGTCAAAACAACCCGGAATTCTTCTCAGAAACTCCAAAGAAGCTGAAAACACTACAGTCAACTCGAAGGAGAAAGAATCCCCATTTCAAAACTAAGGTCAACGACCCAGATGGGACAGAAAAGAAGGGCATGCAGACCAGGCAAGGATCGAGTCAACAACCCGCAATCAAGCTCCAAAAGATCCAAGAATTGCCAAAACCAACCCGACCCCCCTCCCGGAAAAAGGAAGAAAAGAGATGAAATTGACGAAAAAACCAAAGTGGGTACTCAAGATTCTCGGCGGGGCGAGCGCAAAGTACCTCGAATTTGGAGATGGGAGCGGCGACCTGGTTCCTCTCTGGAGTATCCATTTCCAGAGAAGAAGCTGCTTCACATTTCTCTCTCCAAACCACCCCCCGCTCCCTATCTCTCTCTCTCTCTCTCTTTCTAAGGCCTCTCCCTTTCTGGGTATCTCCTCCGAGAGCGGGAGGAAGAGAGGGAGAGCGAGAGCGAGAGCGAGAGAGGGAGAGTGAAAAAGTGGAGGAGATTGCAGAGGAGAAGATGAGATTCAAGAAGGAGCGGGAAGGCGGGAGAGAGAGAAAGAGAGAAAAACTTTAGAGAGAGAAAGAGAGATTTTCTCGTGGCGATGAACTTTAGTACGGTGGGGCCCACCTCGCAACTCCACAGCTGTCCGTTATTTTTTCATGTTGTTCCTCGTTTCCTTCCTAAAGTTAAGTGTTCCTTTTTCTTTTTTTTTTTTTTTGGTAAAATGTTGTTGGGTTTGGTGTTACCCTAAAAAAAAAAATTGTAAATGTTGGCTATTGGGGACAATATGGCATAGAAAATGTTGTTGGGTTTGGTGTTGCCATAAATAGAAAAGATAAATTACAAATGTTGGCTTTTGGGACAGTGTCTTGATCATCTTTTCCCTTTTTTAATCTTGGCATCGGGTGAATATATGAAGTAATATTTTTTCATGACTTCTTATTAGATTTCAAGTTTTTCACTTGCACAGACTTGCCAAATTTTCATTTGATGAACAAATGATACGAGCTCTAGCCATTCGAGATGTGAAATTGTAATTGGTAAATTGATTCTTTTTCTTCTTTTCTTTTTTTTTTTTTTTAAGTATTTTAAAGTGATTGACAATAAATTTAACTTTATTAAAAGTTGAATCTAATAACGAATCCATGGTATTATGTCAAATAAATGACGTGTTGCATCCGAGGATTGTATTGTGAGGTTGAGATTGAAATGACAATGAAATCTCAATGCATTTATTTCGTGAATTTGACTATGCATGGCAAAAATGCTTTTTAGTCTTTATTTGAAAAAGGGCAAAGAAGGGCTTTTCTTTTCCTTTTTTGAATTAGAAAAAAATCATCGCGTAATTATGACTCCAAAAATGGATATGGAATTTCGGTTGTCAATAAGTATTAACATGTCATGAATAATAATTCGGTTGGCCCAATTAAATGTGCTCAATTTCGTACTTTATAATTTAATCACCACTTGGAGGAGATCTCTCTCTCAATTGAATTCGCAATCTCCATTTATTACAATTTTCATAATTTCTTCAGGTACTGTTAATGTGTTTCCTAAGCATTTACTATATTAATTTCAGCGCTCATCATGAAAAAAGTAAATGCACAAAACCGTGTGCAAATAAACGAAATCTCATTGCCATTAATTGGAAATCCAAAACGTTTTAATATTAAGAAGGACATAAATCATAATTAATATTATTTAATTAAAATCGTATCTTTCCTTTTGCCACAATTTACATTGTATTTACTGTCATGGTTTTCGGTTTCAAACTCACTAAACTCAAGTAATTATTCTTTGGCGCCTTGCATTGGGAAAATTTGTCAATGTTAATTTTTGGCCATTGGATGAAATTAATATAATTATGGACTCTAAGTTTACCTGATAAAGCCAAATAAAATCTAATGTAAGTACTTTTAGTAGCTCATATCTGATGAATATGAAAGAAGATAATTGGCACTGTGTAAATTATACTCTTAAAATTCGTGGAATATGTTGAATAATATTAAAAGTCCATTTAATGCGAGATTAACACGGATTATAAAAGATAATTTCGAAACCGACATAGAAATAATTTTCCTAAGATACACAAATCTAGGATTGCATTTTTCTAAACAAAACACAAGTTTGAGATTTCATTAAAAAAAAAATACAATAGGACTTTCTACTATATTAGTGCATATAGGAAAGGACACAATAAAAGTTATTTATTTCAGTGAAAATAGACTATTAACACATTCTAAGTCAACCAACGGTTAAGTCTAAATACGACTAAATGTGTACTTCTATCATATTAGTCTTCCCAATTAGGGGTGATCAGCTCTTCGTATGGTAAGGTCCAAATGCATAAACTGACCACTTTTTTATTCCATGAAGATTTTAGTTTAAATTTAATTTATATTTATGTGTTTAAGAAATAAAATAGTATATTTTAAAATGTATTGCTATTTTTATGAAATTAAAAAAAATATATTTTTTAAGAAGTGTCAATTGGGTTCCCCATAATCGGGAATCGGACCAAAAATCGCTAATTTCATTTTTATGGAACTAGGAACAGGTGATGTCTCTAGGAATCGGACCAAACCAACAAATTCAGTCCGGTTCGATTCAAGCGGTTCCCAATTTCGATAGTCCGATATGCTCATTAGGAATCCCAATACTCCTAATTAATTAGAATAATGGCCTTTTTTATGAACTAATTCTCGCATCAATCATAAACGTAACTACATATCATCTTGAAAATTAGCAAGGATGACATTGTTGTCGATGAGCTGCAGCTAAGAATTAAAAATTACTTTTTGGCACCGAAATTATGTCAAACGTGACTTTCCCGTGAATGTTTGGTGAAGGGGGATGAAACTAGCCTCTTACAATATTTATTGTTGCATACCCAATTTCACGGGCTCAGAATTTGATACATTGACGGTGTAAAATAATTGCTCCGCGAGCAGAATAACAGTATTAATTATGTTATAAAGTATATCAATTGTTTGTTTTATATTTATATTTTCCAACTGCCTTTTACTTTGTATTTTTCCTCTCCATTCTCTCTATCATATCTTTTACTTTCTCGCAGTGGGCTTGCACTATGAAAAACATTTACTTTTTATTTACACTTTTTTATAAATTATTTCTAAAACATGTAACCAAAAACCCTACTTCGCTTCCAGGGATCACATGCATTATTGATCCCCTCTCTCTTTATCTCTCTTTTTTCAAAAATAAAATAGAGCAAAAGTCAATCTAGTGAAGTGTTCTTGGATTCACAGTCCCACCAGTTGATTTGTATATGATAAGTTATTTTTGGGACGCCAGAAAATAAAAATAAAAAGTGACCCTCTATAAAATATTTATTAATGAATTAGAACTCAGAAGGGGGAGTCAACAAACATGAGAGACTTACTTTTAGGAGTGTACTATATAAAATGACAACTTGGGCTTTTTAGGGTTTAGCAACCCAAAGTGTGAATTTTTATTTTCTTTTGTAAAAGAGTATCTAAAGCAGGATTCTTTACATGTTATACTTGCCTTGTGCTTGAAGTTTAATGTTGTAAAATCAAGACTAGAAAAAAAAAGGATATTAAATGGCAAAATATGAATGGTTGGTAATAAAAAAATTTCCAGTGTAAAGAGGCAAAGGGGATGAATGATGTCTCATCTTGCATACGATGTTTGACCTAGAAGTATGAGCTTAGGAGGCTATTGAGGAGACATAAAAATTTTAATTACTTATTTCAGATACATTTATACACATTTCATATTGAGCAATACTACCCTCTTAGTCCACAATGCACATATTATTTGTGAGCTTAGGAAGATATTGAGAAGACATAAATATTTTAATTACTTATTTCAGATACATTTATACACATTTCAAATCGAGCAATGCTACCCTCTCAATGCACAATGCACATATTATTTGTGAGCATAGGAGGATATTGAGAAGACAAAAAAAAATTTAATCACTTATTTCAGATACATTTATACACATTTTAGATCCAACAATACTACCCTCTCGCTCCCCCATGCACATATTATTTGTGATTATTTATCCACGAAATTAATTTATTCAAGCTTTATGTAAAGTGATGTTCATTAAATTTTGCCACCTTAACCAGTAATCATCTTACAAAATCTAAAATAGGCTCATCTACTCTTCCTTATGAAATACACAAAAATATACATAAATTACATGGTCCTCTCTCCCGTGTATTCATTATCCCATTTATATAATTTCTCTAAAATATAATTATTAATTATTTTCTATTAATGTGTGATTTTTACAAATTTCAAATCAAGTAATACTACTCTCTCGCTCGGCAATGCACATATATGTGACTATTTATCAACGGAATTAATTAATTCAAGCTTTATACACAATGATGTTCATTCGATTTTGTTCCTTTAACTAGTTATCTTATAAATTTTAAAATAAGCTCATAAATTATTTATCATGAAATATATATAAATTACATGGTTCTTTCTCCCGTATATTTGTTATCCGATTTACATATATATATATATATATATATTGATAAAAAAATCATATTATTATTTTTTTCTGCCAAAGTGTGTCGTTTGGTGGAAACTTCCTCCTCTGTAAAAGCGGACAACCCCCCGGATCTACCTTCACCTGCCCGACATCCTCTCTCTCTCTCTCTCACTTACGTTTGTCACGTGCCGCCCGGTCGGAGAGAGAAAGCATTTTGGCGCGCAAATGTTTTCGAAGGCTAAGTTATCCGGTAGGCCTCAGGTCCACGCTACCAACCGTAGATCCGCACTATGATTGGGATATCCACCGTTGAAAAGCAGGAAAGTCGCGCGTGATCGATGATTGGCGGTGCATGATTAGGCGACGGACCTCGAGCCTACGGAATAATCTTTAACTGCTCCCTTTGACCGCTTCCTTAGGATTTCGATTTGATTATTATTGCCGTTCCCTAAGAATGAGGGGACACTAGAGGACATGATAGGGTTCGTTGGCCGCTCACATCGGGGTCCATCTTTTTCCTTTTTCTTTTTAACTTTTAATTTTATAGTTCTTGGGACCCACCCTTTGTATTCCCTTGATCATGAGTGTTGCGACACGTGTCATGCCCGATGAAGCTCCATGAATCAATCATAGATCCATACGAGACGCTTATTAAACGCAAAGGAAGCTCTATGAAGCTCTATATCTTTTTTTTTTTTCCAATTACTTGAGTGCCTTAACTTATGTATGGTCGTCCTTTTGAGGGCCATAACTTTATTTTTTCCATTTACTTGAGTGTAATATAATTTTTTAATTAGTCACTTTAGTGTCATAATATTTTGAAAATGTTTACCATAAGTGTTATGCCATGTTGGATTTATGATATTTGGGCAAATGTTTTCAAAAAATTTTAGCACTTAAATGATCGATTGAATGTAGTGGCACCCAAGTGATGTTTTAAAGAAGTTATGACACTTAAGTGATTAAAAAAAAACATTTATGATATTCAAGTGATCACTGTACCAAAATTATGGCACTTATAGTATCATTATCCCTTAAATTGCATAAAGCGACAATAGTGGAAGAACTAAAACTGTACTTAACCCTTTTGGTTGGCATTTGGATAGAAGTATATCGATAAATATCTTCCCCCAATTTTGTTCAC
The DNA here is from genome assembly GCA_016097615.1 of Eucalyptus dawsonii. Classification (NCBI taxonomy): domain Eukaryota; kingdom Viridiplantae; phylum Streptophyta; class Magnoliopsida; order Myrtales; family Myrtaceae; genus Eucalyptus; species Eucalyptus dawsonii. The sequence continues at coordinate 17,434,451 of CM027872.1, forward strand.
ATTTAAGCGTTCAAAGGAAACAAATAATTTCTCTTAAGAAAATATAGCAAACTACAATTGACGAGAATATATTGCACGAAACACAAAGTTATTTTCAAGCACTGCCCTTCCTGTCGTCAATTACTAAAACTACTCCCATGATGGTAATTCAGTAATATCAAGGTGTCGTCTAAAGATATTGTATGTCGATTCTGCTTTGAGTCTACACCATATCCCATGTGCCAATTGAGCATATACTTATTTAGTCATCTTTGACAACACAAATATATGAAGAATTTCCAATGCTAATATGCATTAATATAAGAAGAAATCACCTCTTTGATCATATTGACAAGTAAGGTGATGCTAAAAACAAATATAAAAAATTGATCAAGATCAGAGTGCACAAGAGCTATTCAAGATTTGACTGATATCCTGACATGATAAAGCCAGTCACTTCCTGAGTTATATAGGAATTAACTATAAAAGATCAAGAAAATACTGTCCTTGAACATGATGTGTGATCTGATCTAAAAGCATCTTCACATTTCCCAATTCAAATGAATCTCATGAACATTCTTGTACACATAAATGAGCAGACGGTGCCCCACTTTTGTCACGTGAATTTCCACCCCTTCGTTCGTATCCCACCAAATCAAGAACTCCATTTCAATGTCAACCCATAAAGAGAAAAAAAAATAAAAAAAAGAAGAAGAAATAGACAATGACTCCACCATATCGACGAGCAATCACAGCATCATAACACTCACTTTGTCAGAGAGAGAGAGGATGGGAGAGAGAGGGAAGTTCATGCGACATCATAGTGTCCATTACATGCGTGCTTTTAGCACGTGTCACTTTTCTCTCTCTAGTCTCTCTCTCTCTTCCATAAAATGACAAATTGGATCCAAACAACAAGAAGCAGAGTTCTTGGTAAACGCAGTGTGAAAGTTAAAAGTTGAAGTTTTAGAGCTTGTGGTAAGGCATGGGTGTCCTTTATATTTAGGGTTTTGATTTCGATGATACTTAGATTCTCTTAGGGCCAAAAAATGGAATAAAGGCTAGAGAGCGGAAGTCTTCTTGACATTATGTGATTTGTCAGATTCACAGTCAAACTAAATATATAGTAAAGTTTAGTTGACCCAACATTTTTGACTTTTTGCTCCTCATATTTTCAGAATCAATGTAGTTGCTCTCGCATGAAGTCAAAAAAATAAGCTAAAAAATGTAAAATGATTGCTAGCGGAGCTTGGAAAAAACCCGGATAGTAGGTAAGGTCAATTCTGAGCTGTTAATGTATCTTACATCACTTTTTTATTCGATTTATATGCTATTTATGTACATGTGGTCACCCTCCATTTATTAGTGTAAATTTTTGAATTGGGTTTTTTAATATATTATAAAAGCCACATTCTATCCACTTTATTTTTAACTTGCATGTGAGGGGGGGGGGGTGTCAAAGTGTTACAAGGGACTATTGAAATATACTATATCGGTCTCTCCTCTCTTATTAGCTCAATGTTTGAGTTGGACATTTTGATATTGACAAGCACATTGCGATTGATTATAAATGAATTATTATCGGATTTTTCTTTTGTCATAAGAATATTCTAAAGCCTAGAACTTGGCTTTTCTGTTTGCGTAATAGTTGGTGATTTTCTTGCCTTTTTAATTTTTTTTTATAGGAGGGTGGTTATTTGTTTTGCATGGTGGTATGTTGCTGGACGGCTTTTGTTTCGCACTGAATCCCTTCGACGAAAATACCGAGGATCAAGTTTTGTCTTTTGAGGGTTTCCATGGATGCTGATATTCTTTTGGTCGACTCACCGTACAGTTCCAATTAAATTGTTGTTAGGTGATGATGATGACTCATCTTATTATGCTAGAATAAGGAAGGAGAGGGGCTTAGAAAGATTGCAAGCCTGCCATTTACTAAATCTAAAGAGAGCAATTGTAATAAATCATCGTTATCCATATTTGATTTTGTGTTTCCGCACATAGTTAGGCCTTAAGTTTGAATCTCGCTCGAAAAATAGCCACACCGATGTCAAATATGTCATCGATCATATATTTTATCTTGGAATGGAACCGGATATTTTGAATAGCCCAAACTGTATTCGAATGTGAGACATATTCATTCATTTGAGCAGGCTAGAGAGCGAAAAAAGAATTGCCCATCAAGTTCGGCTCAGCCTAGCCAAATATAAGGGAAAATAGCTATGCGGGCTTGAGGGCAATGACTCCTCTTAGACCTTGGAGTTACCAAGACTTGCCCGATGTGGTTTTATTGTTTGGTGAATGCAAGACCTGAACGAGTCTGGGCAAGCACCATTCTTTTTGGGCTTTGGCTCGCTCCAACGCTGTTATTTATACTAAGAAAGTATAATAGTTTCCAAAATTATAGGCCGGGCTGGGTAAGAATTTTGATGGTTGATATCTGACTTGGTCCGTCAAGCTCCCCATTCAATAGTTCTGCAAATAGTGAGTGTTGTCACAGCCGAACAACTTTTTTTAATCTTATTACCCGAATTGTATATTAAGTCCAAGTGCAATCCAATTTATTTTGGCATTAAGGCCCAAGAGTTTGGGGCTACGTACCTTTGAGGCCCAACACGCCAACGGCGGCCCATTCAAATTACAATTGTCAAAATCAGGAATTTGCATTTAACGCTAATAGAACCTAAACATTTCGAAAATTTATGTAGAAAATCTTCCTAATTTTTTTTTTTAAAATTTTCACTTTTATTTCATACTAAATTTGAAGAAGGGGCATGTTTTGGGGAACTAAATATGAACTCTTTTTTTTTTTTCTTCTCTTTGTTATTAAACTAGGAACTCTATTAAGGGAAATATATCAGCTCTGAAGTATCAATATCGCTTCACATGCGAAATGTTGATATTGCCAGCTTTTTCTTATTTGGACCCTACTTCAAATATTTAGATTTTTTTTTGGTCAAGAAATATTAGGAGTTGTTGATTGCAATGGATGGCTTTTATGTTATGTAATTTTTTTGGCAAAGAAAAAAGAAGAGCAATGTTATATCATGGATAATGAAAAGTTGAATTGTCATTATTGTTTGGCATTGACATATTTTGAAGTTTGGCAAAAGCCATTTTCCATTTTCCTTTTAACAAGTGAAAAATTGCTCAAAAGTCATTTTAACCTTAGCAAATGATATCCTTGACTTATGATTCTGCTTATATAATTGATTTACATCCATATATTAGTATATCACGCAGTGTTGTTGGGAAAATCAACCAATCTAAATCATTGGCCACAAATATGTAAGTATTCCCAAAACATTCATTATTTAACTTAGTCATATAAAATATCAATACATATTGTAAAAGAAAAACAAAAAGATTCATAGCACTTCGTATAAAGACAACCGACTTTGACTAATAAGTACTTTGAAGACATCTAAAATTCTTACAAATCGTTGAGAAATACTGCTTATTAATTACATAAAAAGCGAAACGGATTAAAAAATGAAAAGAAGAACATTTTTTTTCACGTTAATTGGAGTTCATGTCACTATGGCCTTAGACATTTTCTTTAAAGTCTCAATTTTCGCTGATCGCAATCGTCATTATAATTATCTCCACTGAATCATAGTCATTGTATCGGACTCTTCAAGTTCAACCAAGAGATAGACATATGGCACGTGAGATGAAAAATGGGAACAAAAAAATGAATTATGGGATGAGAAAATCAAGTAGCCCACAGTAAAAATTACTTTGTCATGCGAAATAAACGATTAGAAGAGTAATCAGACAAACAAATTATACACATAGTCAACCACATACTCAACCGACTGCAACCAAAAATCAACAAGACATAAGAGGGTACTCCCCAAACCAAGTCTAAAAAATGTGATTGTTATGGTTATTTTGTATTTTCTGAATGGCCCTTGTGATTCTGCTAATACAGAACTATGGGGGACTGCTGATCACCAGTGATTGTGGCCTAATGGTACAAGCTGATATTCTTCACATGTGAGGTCGTGAGGATAACCCACTAACGATGACAGTGCCTGTATCTTGCGTTGTCCGTGACGGGAGCCCTGGCAGCTTTGGTGGGGTTATAGTGACAAGAATTGCCTACCCAAGATAATTGGGTTGCGAATGGTCTTGGATGACCATCTTCTCGCAAGCTTATATCAAAATACAGCGTGGCAAACATAAGGCTTTCATGAAGACTTAACAGAGTGACAAAGCATAGTCTCCCTGCTGATCTCTCCTCTCCGCCTTCCTTGACAACAAAGAAGAAGAAAATGTGCTTTGAGCTGGTGTGGGAATTTGAATAGAAGAAAGATGACCTATGAACTTTGACAAGGAAGTCAGATTTAAATGGACTATAATCTGCAGGTTCATTCAATTTAATTACCATATTCACCAACTCGAAACACCAGTTTTAAATCCTATTTTTTGCATCTTTACAATAGCTGCTGCTGTTGGAAGTAAGAAACCTTCTTCATTTGACTTGGAATATGGACCTCGATAATTGACATAATGATACAGATTAATCTTTTGGAGCAGGTCTACAGAAAGGCAGTTTAGAGCATATCACTACACCTACCAAAATAAATAGCCTTTTCTTTTGTCAAGTTGCAAAAGATGAACATAAGCACATCATTTGCCTACCTGAACAGTGTTTGCATTTGCTCCTCCTGAGAGATTCTGCCAAACAAAGAAGACAGTGAGGATATTCTGCAAAACAAGCACAGTTGAGAGGATTCAGGTCACTAAGCTAGGGCATAAAAAAAATAATAATAAAAAAGAAGAAGATATTTTGAAGAGAATACAACAAATGCTGAAATGGCAGAAAAATATTGGTATAGGAGCAACAATTCTTCATGATTCTCACACGAAGCATAGTGCATTTCCATAAGTGGAAAGATGAGCCATATTTGAGCACCAAACAAAGTTCAAGATATATCATCAATCCAGACAGGCACATCCACGCATGACAATTCCAGCACTGTGAGCAAGTCCATATGAGTATTATTTGTTTTGAGGAATAGTCACTCGTACGAAAAAATGGTGGACTAGCTGTACCCCATTAGCATTATAACCATTTCATTATGTGCTTCCTTATCAAACAAAACAGAGCAACCCAAATGTCTAGCTGCTTTGTGGCAAATTATGTGAAGCTTGTGCATGGAAAACCGTGAACTTTTTAGCATCAAGTTGAGGATTTGTAATAGAAATGGATCCTGGAGCAGAAGCAGTAATTAAATGACAAGTGCGGAAGAAGAAAGAAGTCCGAAGCATTACCTGAAGAATAAAAATTAGACATTGCAGAGAAATCTTCTGAT